>OX387433.1:38196721-38796721 GCA_947563755.1 Lochmaea crataegi | reverse complement strand
ATTTCTATTTTATTATTTTTTTTTCCTTCTGTTACCTTCCGTTTTTTTCCGTTCCGATTTAGTCAATATACTCGTTTTCCCTTTTCTTCTTTTTTAATTGTTTCCCATTTTATTTAAATACCCTTCTTTAGTTCCCTACAGTCTCCTCTCATTTTTTCACGTTGCTATATTGCCAATTAACTCGTCTTCTCTTTTCGTATCTTAATCCTTTCCTATTTTATCTACACACCCTTCCTTAATTTCTTTCCTTCCCTCCCCTTTCATATTTTTTTCTGTTCCGATCTCGTCAATTTACTTGTTTTTCATTTCCTAGCTTACTACCGTTTCTTTACAGTTTTGTTCTGATATCGTCAATTCCCCCTTTTTCCCTTTACTTCTGTTCTAATCCCTCCCTATTTCATCTGCACATCCTTCCTTCTTTTCCTACTTTTCCTACAATAATTTTCCGATCTCCTCAATTGATTTGTTTTCCCTTTTTATGTCATAATTTTCTTCTTATCCGATTTTGTCAAATAACTCATTTTTCCTTTTTTTTTTCTTCGAACTCCTTCCTGTTTTACCAACATTCCATTCATTCCTTCCCTACTTTTCCCTTTTATCTTGTTATCTGCAGATCTCGTAAGTTTACCCATTTTCTCTTTTCTTCCCTTCGAATATCTTTCCCAGTCTCTTATCCTCTTTTTCTTACTGATTCCTTTAATCTGTATTGATTTCATTCGTCTTCTCTTTTCTTTTTCTCTACTCTCTTCCCGTCCCCTGTTTCCCTTTTCAGACATCTAAGAATTTCATTATCTTATCCATTCTTGTTTTCCCTTCCCTTACCTACTTTCCTTTCCCTTTATCCTCCCTGCTTACTCCTTGTATCTTCTTCCCTTATCCCTTTACCCTTCTCTTTTCTACTCATGTTTCCCTACCTTTTTGCCTTCTTTGTACCTTATTTCCTTCTTCCTGTTTTTTTCGCTGCTTTCGCTTTCTTGTATTTTCTCCCTAATTTTTCCCTCCCTTTTTGTTTTCTCCTTTCCCTTTTATATATCTTCTTCCTATTTCTTCCCTTTTCCGTTCTCCTTACCCCTCCTATACACTTTTCTTTCTCGATTTCTCGTTTCCAAATTTTTTTCTCAAGTTACGGATATGAAATGACTGTTTTGTTAATAATTTGTTAAATTTATAATAGGGATGGATTTATTATGATTATAATAATTATTATGGAAAAAATACTTACCTACAGTAATTGCAGCTTTATGGTCGCTGACATGATACGGACTGCTGTGATGATTGTGAAGATGAATATGAAGAGCTTTGTTCTTCTGTTTTGTACTTTTCTTTTTTGTTGCAGCGTCCGGTAAATCGATTGGTCTGGTGATTGCTCTGATGTTTTTTACGTGTTTTTGTGCGTAGCAGTATAGTCTGCAGTAAATTCCTGCAACATATCAAAATATAATCAAAATATCGAAAAAACTACTATTCGAAAACTGCTATATAAGTATTGAAAATGTCGTCAAAAAACGTGATTGAAATTTCGTTGAATAAAAAAAAACACACTAAATATTGAGCTGTATTATTACAAGCGCTCTCTGACAAAGATTACAAGGGCATCGAAAGCGAAGTTATGTACACAAAATACATCAAAAGCGAGGGTAAGTACGAAAAGTGCATCGGAAAAGAGTATGTAGGTGAAAAAAGGGCATCGAAAAAATGGAGAGGGAAGGTACAAAAAGTGCATCGAAAGCAAGGGTATTTTGTAATCATTGAAGAGTGCATCGAAAGCGTGAGTATCTACACAAAATGCATCGAAAGCGAGGGTATGTACAAAAAGTGCATCGGAAAAGAGGTTATGTAGGTTCAAAAAGAGCATCGAAAGCGAGGGTATGTACAAAAAGTGCATCGAAAAAGAGAGTATGTGTGATGTTCGCTAAAAACGGCATGACATCCGACACGAGACAGGTCGGATGGAGGGAGAATCAACGAATATGCAAGGCGAACATGAAGTATGAAGTTTTATGTTTTTTTGATTAAAGCTTTTAAATTAGATATGAACTAGTTTGAATTTAGTAAAATATAGAACATAAAAGTGGCGACGAGACGTGAAGAATTCACGCTATAAAGGTCAGTCAAAGTCAGTCAAGGTCAGTCAATAGAACCTTAATATTTGAAACACGAGGTCCGGTGTTAAGTCTTAGTCCGGTCTACTGCCAGTCAGAAATTAAACAATGTCTAGTCCAGTCGAGCAGGCAGCACAAACTAATGGAATAGTGCAGCTCAAGGCAAATTAGAGCCTCTAGAACTGGCAATTGGAAGTTTTACCTCGTGGAATGAAAAGTTTGATCTTTATTGTGAACTGAACGATATAGCCGAACCAGATGATACCCAACAAACAAAGAAAAGTCTCTTCTTAACTTCGATGGGCAGTAAACATTACAATATCTTACACAAGGCATGTCTGCCCAAAAAGCCGACAGAAAAATGTCTGGAGGAACTGAAGGTCATATTGATAAATAAATATGAGCCCCAGGGTTTAACAAGAAAAAACGGTTTCGAATTTAGTCGAAAGAATCAACAACCTAATGAAAAAGTCGAAGACTACATAGAAACGTTGCAAGAACTAGCAGCTAAATGCAATTTTGGGGCTTATATCGAAGAACAATGCAGAGACAGATTAGCTTGTGGTATAAGATCAGAAAATGTACGAAAAGAAAACTATTAGCAGAACCAAATTTATCATATGATAAAGCCAAAGAAATTATCTTCCAAGAAGAGAGTATTAGGGAATACTCACAGCAGTTAAGTGAAGCAAGTGGAATAAATAAAGTTGTTCATAACAATAAACGCAACTATTCACAACAACCCCTCCGACCAAGACAGTCACTCCAGCCTCACAGTTCAAGAGAATCACAGCCAAGACATTTGGGTCCAAGGTATCAGCATCTTCAACAGTCAAATCCATTTTCAATTGTTATAGATGTGGAAGAAAGCATAACCCTGAAACTTGTCGAGCCAAACAGTGGACATGTAATAATTGTCAGAAGAGAGGCCATATTGCACCATTATGTAGAGCAAAAATAAAAGCCATTGTAAACCAAGAATCTGAAGTTGAAGATCAAGTATCACAAGAATTAGAGCAAGAAGAAGAAAACTCGTAATCGGAAATGTTTGGAGAAGCAAGGATATACAACATTAAAATTGAGGGTAAGGCTTTGATAAAACTAAAGTCGGAGTTGTTTTTAAATTGTAACATGTCTATCGACCTGTTTCGATTTTATAGAATAAATCCTTTTAATTACCGCTCGTCGTCACTAGCCACTTCCAATTATAGATCTGTGATCTCAAATTTCAACCCTGATCATAAAACAATTGACGTCTGCCAACGCACGCTTCCATTTTTTCCAACGCCACGAGGGACACCCCCTTCCGTTACCGACTCTCTCCGAGGAAACACCTCATTTTTTTTATCGTTTTATACCTTTCGTATCTAGTTAATTTTGCTGTGGTAAGCACAGCCCCAACTCTAGGATATAACCCCAAGTCTAGGATATAACCCCAACTCTAGGATATAACCCCAACTCTAGGATATAACCCCAACTCTAGGATATAATCCCAACCCTAGGATATAGGCAAGAATATAACCCCAGGATACCACCCTAGACCAGGACACAGCAGCACAATTCAAGACTATCTATTTATCTTCTTCGAGATCTTCTCAAGACTTCGTAGAGGCAAGACCTACCTACCTTCTTCAGGAAACTACTTCATATTCATAAGCTAAGTACCTAAGTACAAATTCTCCTCTCTGTTCATTTCCTGTGGCAGGAGTATGAATATATAAATTTTTTTAAATCTATTTTTTTTAATCCTCAACTATAAAAGTTGAGGGAGATATCGCCCGGGGTAATTTTAAGTAACTTTTTTTATTATTAACTTTCATTTAGATTTTACAAGGCGTTTCTACCTTTTCCGCCTTAGTTTTTTAAATTAGTCTTTTTTATCGACGTCAAAAAGGTAGTGGCGCCCTCAACTTTTACAACCTTCCTGTTATACTTGTGCGACATAAACTTGGGGTCAAATCACCCTCGAGAGGAGTCTCTAGCCGGAGCCCTTCAAGCTGGCGCCTCTTACCGTTACAAATTGGCGCCCTGTAAGGTTACAACCTCTTACCGTTACAAAATACAGAACTGAATAAAAATTCAGCCAATAAATATATGTATATCAACCATAATAAACCGGAATGATTGTCTTTAAACATTGATGGTCGAACATTAAAAATGGAAATTGATGGTGGAGCAGCGTACTCAATAATTTCTAGTAAAATATTTGAATATCTATTCTCAAATAGACCCTTGAGTCCATTCAAGTATAATCTTTTCTCGGTAACAGGTCCTTTACATACTGAGGGGTTTGTCTTAGCAACTGTAATGAAGCTAAGTGGAGAAAATATAGTCCTAACCTTAGTGGTTTGCAAGGAGAAAGATTATACCGCATTAATGGGTAATGGGGAAATTGGTTAGATATTTTAAGCCCAAATTGGCGGGCTTTGTTGCATACTGATTTAAATATAAATAGTAACTTTTTAGAAAGTAGAGTATGATTATTCATAAATGAATTTAAAACTACATTCACACAGTGTTTCAGGTCAAATCCAGAAGGATTTATTGAGGGATTCACAGCTAGCTTAGTATTAAAAGAAAATGCAATACCTGTGTTCCAAAAATCTTATACTTTACCATTCGAACTGGAAGAAATTGTCAAACCTGAATTACTTAGAACGGAAAAGGAAGGTAAGCTCAAAAGGGTAACACATTCTGAATGGGCTTCTCCCATATGGCCAGTTAAAAAGCGGGATGGGTCTTACCACCTATGTGCTGATGTTAGCAGGACCTTAAATCCAAATTTAAAAATTGACATTCACCCCCTTCCGAGACTAGATGATATTTTGCAAGTGATGTCAGCAAAAAAATGCTGTTGTAATTGATTTGTCAGAAGATTATCTGCAATTAAAAGTAAGCCAAGAGTGCCAATATTGCGGACAGTCAACACTCCTTTGGGGTTATTTCAATTTACTGCATTAATTTTTGGTATAGCTAGTGCTCCTTCAATTTTTCAATCGGTTATTGACCAGATACTCTTTGGATTGTCCTCTGTTAGGAGTTATCTTGATGACATTATGATAGGTACTGATAGTATAGATGATTGTCATAAATTGACAAAACATGTATTACAACTATTAAATAAACACAATATTCGCATCAAGGAGAAGAAGTGTACTTGGTTTAAGTCTTCGGTTGAATACTTAGGACATTTGTTAGATGCCGAAAGGTATCACCCAACCAATTCTAAGGTTAAATCTATTTTAGACATAAAAACGTTTCTGAATTAAAATTTTACACAGGTATACTAAATTTTTATTGCAGATTTATGCCTCATATGAGCAAGGATTTAAAACCATTGTATAAACTGACAGAGAAAAATGAACCCTTCATTTGGTATCAAGAATGCAATGAAGCATTCAAATTAAGTAAACAAAAATTAGTCGGTAACCAAATCCTAGTTCCTTATGATCCTTCTAAATAATTAATAGAAAGCTCAGATAGTAGTCAATATGGAGTAGGGTGTGTCCTAAGTCATTTAGTTGAACAAAAAACATTGCATACTAAGAAGTTTGTAGAAAAGCCCATAATGTTTGCCTCATGTAGTTTAAACTCAGCACAACAAAAGTATTCCCAAATAGAGAAAACCTTCTTTCTTTACCAATTCTTGCAACCGAGAGGTTAATAAGATGGTCTTTATTTATTAGGTCATTTTGTTTTGATATCGAGCATCGAAAAAGTAAATTTCTCTGCCCAACAGATGCTATGTCCATGCTGCCATCAAGTAATGAATTTTTTAATTTATTGTGCTATACTTAATATTTAATAATAATAGTAATAATACTAATAAATGGTATAAAAAGTACAAAGCTGTGCAATTCATCATACACTATAACAACAGTTGAGTATAACGCACCTAAGTGACTTAACACTTGTATGTGCAGTTGAAATAAATACATTTTAAATGAAATATAACTATTAAATTGCCTTAAAATAAATAATATCCGAATTGAAAAAAAGATTATTCACTACTACATACTATGACAGTCTATTTAAGTACTCTCTATTTTCATATATGTATTTCTTACACAGACTGACAAATGTCTTATATTTGGTTGTTGTTTTTATTGTGTTTGGTAAACAATTGAAAATTTTTGGAGCCAAAATGGTAGCAAACCTTTGGTTAGCATCATATCTTCTAAATGGTACGAAGATCATATGACTTGTATTATTTCTTGTTTGGTATTGATGATTTAAGAAATTTTTTGTTTGAAGTTTAAAAAAAAAAGATACAGTTACTTACGTAATATAAACATCGAACATTTAAGATATTTTCATTATATAATAGACTGGTTGAATAGAGCCTATCTTTAAAGAAAATTATTCGCAGAATATAATTCTGTATGACATTTAATTGTTTTGAGTGCATTGTCATATAGCCCTCCCCAAACAATGTTACCATATCTCAAGAGTGACTCCACTAAAGACTTATAAATTTGCAGAAGCAGTTTTTGAGGTAAAATTCTGCGAATTATATAAAATTTATGTATCAAACGTCTAATTTTATTCGTTAAATCTTGAATATGTTCGGTCCACTTCAAATTTTTGTCAACCTTAATGCCCAGGTATTTCATGGTGTTAGTTTCCCAAATAATATCAGAGTCATTTATTTTGATACAATTAAAATTTGGTCTGTTTGCATCATTCAGTGAAAATGCTAAGTAAAATGTTTTATCAGTGTTTAAAGTTAATTTGCTACACTCAAGCCAATATTTGACCTTTTTAAAACCCTTAATAACTGTATCTCTGACAGTTGGCCAGTTGCTTGCTTTAAAAAGTAAGACTGTATCATCTGCATACGAAATGGAGACTCCACTTATTTCCAATTTCAATAGGGAGTTAATATATATAATAAAAAGTAATGGACCAAGGACTGCACCCTGTGGTATTCCAATTTTAATGTTTAAAGGGTCACTACACTCTTTTCTGATTTTCACCATTTTATTTCTTTGCCCTAGGTAATTTTCAAAAACATCCAGCACAACACCTCTGATACCATAGTGCTCAAGGTCATCAATGAGCTGTCGATGAGGTACTGTGTCGAACGCCTTTGCAAGGTCCAGAAAAACTGTAATCACTTTTTCATTATTGTCAAGTCCATTTTTTACATTATTTATTAGTTCGTACATAGCATCAGCAGTACTGACCCCTTTCATAAAACCAAACTTATTGTTATTTAATATATTATTAAAAGTTAGATAATCAAATAATCGACTTTTTATACTTTTTTCAAAAAATTTTGCAAAGTTAGAGATAACACTTATAGGTCGATAATTGGTAATATCAGTTTTGCTACCTTTTTTAAAAATACGTGTAACAGTAGATATTTTGAAAGACATTGGGACTGTACCAGTTAAGAAAATGTTATTTATAATATGAACTAAAGGGCCTAACAGGTATCTTTATTATCCGTGATGGAATACCATCTATACCTGGAACACTATTATTTTTTAAACTATTAATATGCATAATAATTTCTGTGTTAGTGACAGGCTTTAAAGCCATGGAATTTATTAGATTTGGATAATTCATAATAAAGCCTGGAGTCGGTTGTTTTATTTTTTCGGCCATATTCAGTCCTATGTTAACAAAGTAGTTGTTGCAAAAATTAGCCATTTCCTTGTCATTATTGAATGGCTTGTTATTTTGATTGAATATATTAATATCATTATTGGTTTTATTTTTATTTTCATTTGTTGCATCAGATATTATTTTATAGATTTTTTTCATATCGTTAGCATTATCATTGATTAGCTTTTTATAATAGTCATGTTTTGTAATTTGCATAATCTTGTTAAGATTGTTTCTATAATTTCTATATTCCCGAAGTAAATCATTATCAGTTTTATTATTAACTACTAACTTTTTCAATATGTCTCTATGTTTTACCGATTGAATGATGCCGTTAGTGATCCAAGTGATAACGTTTTAGTATTGTGACATTCTTTATATAGGTTTGTAAAGGTATCAATAAATTTTTGATAAGCTAGATCTGGATTGTTTTCAGAAATCACATTATTCCATTTTATTGTACTTAATTTACTTTCGAATTCAATTTCGTCAAACGTCCTAACCGTTTTCTCTTCTATGCTTTTATTTGAAGTAATAATGTTTTGAGCAAGACTAATATTTAAATATATTGGGAAGTGATCAGTGACATCAGTATCTATAACGAATGAATCATAAACAAGATTATTCATTTCCATGTTTTTTCTTATAAAAATGTGATCAATACAAGTTCTGCTTTCTGGAGTCACTCTGGTATATGAGTTAATGTAAGATTTAAAACCAAAAAATGACATCATAGATATATAGCTATTTGTAGTGGGTTTAGTTGTATTACGTATATCAAAATTTATTCCACCCAAAAAAATATCTATATTTTTTCCACTCAAATTAAATAGAAAAGATTCCAGATCCGACAGAAATAAGTTATCGTTAATAGAGGGAGCTCTATAATATGTTAAAACTGAATAATCCACATTGCATACTTTAAAAGTTATGTTAGTAATGGTGACATTACTTTGAGGCAGAATGATATTCTCTATGTTGAAGTTAATATGATCTCTAATAAAAACAAGTATTCCATCATTTTGATTATTTTTACTGTTATTGAAAAATGTCTGGAAAACTGGGATTGTATAATTATTTGTATTAATGATATTTCTTGTTTCACCAAAAATTATTATATCCAAGTCTTTCAGTTGAAAAGTTTCAAGAAAAGTTAAGAAAGATTCAAAGTTTTTTTGTGCACTACGAATATTAATATGTAAAATATGAATGAATGAATAATACTCAGTATATAGCTGTAAGTCATATTTGTGATTTATATTATTCAAAATTCCATTTCATTTAGTATATCAAATTCAGCGATATCCATTAGCTTAATAAAGTACAGTAAGGTGGAACTTACAATAAACTAAACATATTGTGTATACAAAAAAAAGGAAGAATTATTCATTGGTATAGTTAATCTTACTCCTTAACATTTTAAGGTGAAATTTTAACGTTGGACAATCACGATTTCTGCTTTCATGTTCGGTAGAATAACTGGTATTGTACTTTGCATTGGAAACTTCACAATTTTTACAATGTTTATGTTGTTTAGGGCAGTCTCTTTCTAAATGCTCCGCAGAACATATAGGGCACACAATTTTGTTTAAACATTTATCATTTTTATGGAAGTACTCCTGACACTTGAAGGACTTTGGTACCTCAAAATCTTCGTAAACCATATATCTCTCCCATCCCAGACATACCTTTTTCATATTTAAAACTTGATGAAATGCGTTGGGTGTACATTCACATATTATCATTTTGGTCTTATCTCTATTTTGTCTAACATAGTTCACTGTTATGTCTCCATCAATATTGTTTTGTTCTTGTAAATAGTTTTTAATTTCTTCGTGAGTGAAATCTTGTGTAACTTTTACTATTTTTATTTTCGGTAACCTTAATTGACTTAATTCAACGTTGTAATTATCTTTTAATTTATTGATTAGTGTTTGTTTAAGGATCTCAACTTCATTTTTTCCTGGCATTTAATTATCATATTACCGGATTTGTTAATTTTTGTATTATTGATACCAACTTTAATTTCACCAGGATTTATTTTATTTAAATCCATTTTTGTTTTGTCAAAGGATTGTGGTTTTTTTTGTTTTTACAATAATAGCCGGAATATTATTGGGTTTTATAATGTTTGTCCCTGCAGTTTCTTTATTCTGTTGTAATATATTAGCATAATATTTTTGGCTGTTTTTCTCTAAATTTTTAATTTTTTCTTTGAGCAATTTGAATATTAGTTCTTGATCTTCTATAATTTTATTTTTATCGTTAATGGTATTTTGTAAAACATTTAGAAGCTCAAATTTACTGCACCTTTTACAATAATATTTCAAATTTCTTTTCTGTAAATTCATATATCTAAGTTCGGTTGTAGTTAATTCACTACATTCAAAGCAGGTGTAATTTTTGAATGAGTCACAAGAAAAGCAGGGTACTTTTATATCTTTTGTAGGTTGTTTAATAACATTACATACCGAGCATTCCTTATTTCATTTTACTGTAAGTCCCCTTAAAATAGACTGGAACTGGTTTAAATATTTGGTCTTGTCTTATCTTCTCCTCACTAATGAGAAATTTTTTTATTCCTCTCTAACAAAAAGTTGTAGCACACTGAAATGTTTGTATGAGAGAATGTATTTTAGATGCACTTTTAACCAAAATCACACACTTTATGTTGGAAATAATCATACCATGTTGTAGCTTGCATTTAACCACTTATTCTACATAAAAATCAAAATTTAAAAACTATTTCTTCTCGGACAAAATTAAATATAATTACGGAACGGTTTAAAGAACGTCAACATTAATTAGTTGAACCTATTTATAACATCAAGCTACTACCGGGTTTGCCTCTGAGTGTACCAGATATAGCATAAGCTACCCAAGGTGATCCCGTTTTATACAAGGCATTAGAGTCCACTTTGCAAGGTTGGAAAGATAAAGTAAAAGATATCGCGTTGAAACTTTATTATGATATTAGAAGTTATCTCTCAGAAGAACAGGGGTGTCTTATGTTTTGTCTAAGAGTTGTTGTGCCTCTTTCAAGTAGAAATCAGTATTAGAGTTGCTTCATGCAGGTCATCCACGAATAGTCAGGTGCAAAATGCTTGCTAGATAAAATATTTGGTGATCTTCCTTAAACACTTCATTGCCTATCATGTGAACCTTGTAACTTGATTAATTTCAAACCTGTCACATCTGAAACGATCCCTTGGCCCAAAACGAGTCGCCCTATGCAGAGGTGTCATATAGATTTTTTTCAATTTCAGAATTATCACTTTTTAATTTTGGTAGATGCATCTAGCAAATGGATAGAAGTTTGGCCCTTATTATCATGCAATACAAAATCTACATTAGACATATTAGGGATGTTCTTTTCTACTTCAGGATTTCCAGAACAAATGGTATCAGATAACGGTCCACCATTCGATTCCCATGAATATTCTTATTTTGCCGCCGTCTATATTGGTGAATTGATGAGACAAAACAGATTCCCTAATAAATGGAAGGAAGCGAGGTTAGTCCTGATACCAAAGGCTGGTAAGCCATGGGGGAGCCGGGATCGTATAGGCCGTTGTGTCTTATCAATTCAATGGCAAAGTTCTACGAGCACTTTATCAAAAAAAGACTGAATGAGTCAATTGAAAGTGGGGAGGGATGGGCACAGAACCAATATGGTTTTAGGGAATGAAGGTCCA
Organism: Lochmaea crataegi; assembly: GCA_947563755.1. Taxonomy (NCBI): domain Eukaryota; kingdom Metazoa; phylum Arthropoda; class Insecta; order Coleoptera; family Chrysomelidae; genus Lochmaea; species Lochmaea crataegi. The sequence continues at coordinate 38,785,314 of OX387433.1, read as the reverse complement.
CAGTTATGGCAGCGATGAAGGAGACGTCGATTGCGAGGAAATATAAAGCAACGGGGGGGAAATGAGAGATGAAGAAAAGGGAGGTACCGGGGTATATCCAAAATATAATCAGGGACTATTTCTGTGGGAGAAGAATTTTGGTGGGAGGTGGAGATTTTGCGGGGATTCCACAGGGGTCGGTATTGGGGCCGACACTGGAATATTTTTCATGACTCGTTATTTAAAATAAACATGCCGGAAGGTGTGAATCTCTTCGGATATGCTGACGATGTGGCTATAGTGGTTACTACGGCTAGAGCATATAGTCTAGAGATAAATATGGACGAGGCAATGTGGGAACTGAACCGATGGCTTGTGAACAGGGGCATTGAGTTAGCACCAGAAAAGACTGAGGTGACGGTATTGGTAGGGACAGAAGGAAGGAAAGTGAGGTTTCATCTGGGGAAACGATGATAGTACCAAGGGGGGAACTGAAGTACTTGGGTATATGGCTATGGGCAGGGATGGACTTTAGGAAACATCTGAGCGAGACCATCAAAAAAGCTAGAGAGGGGGCCACAGCACTTGGAAGAGTGCTGCCAAATGTAGGAGGGCCACCGGAGTGCGAAAGAAGATTGTTATGGGAGGTTGCGAAATCAATCCTTAATGGAGCACCGATTTGGAAGGGGATGGTTGGTATCAACAAATATAGGAGGGAGCTAATCAGCGTACAAAGAGGGATGCTGCTGCTTGAGGTGTCGGACTACCGGACGATATCGGACGTAGCAGTTCAGGTGATTGCAGGTGTACCTCCTATAGACTTGTTGATCGAGACAAGGGCGAATGAACACTGGAGAGGAAGAGAACAAAAAAAAAACAAATAGAGGAGGAGATGGTGCAAAAATGGATAAGAAGATGGGAAGAGGAAAGGGAAGTGGACAATAGTCCTGATTAAAAAACTGAGGAGTTGGTTAAAAGTTAAGCACAGGAGAATGGATTACTTCCTAAGTCAGGCTTTGTCGGGACACGGCTCTTTCAGAACGTACACCAAGAAAATAGGGAAAACGGAGGATGATGAGTGCATGCATATCTTGTGGAAAGGGGGACGATGTAGAGCACACCCTTTTTACATGCATACGATGGGATCTAGTAAGGAAAGAGGCGGAGGGAAAAGTGGGATTGAAGCTAAAAGAAGATAATCTGATCAAGACAATGGTGGAAATGGAGAAAAATTGGCAAATAGTATTCAGATATGTGAGAGAAGTGATGGAGACAAAGGAAAAAGAAGAAAGAGAACATCAAGAAATGACACAGTGAGAAAGGAATAGGAGGAGATAATACTTGCGTTTTTGATGGTGTACCTCCAGGGGTGGTTCCAAAAACGGAAAGTGGATATTAGGAGAATGGGGTAGTTTTAGTACGGTCGGCTTTGGTCGGGGACAATGCGGCTCGCTAACTTCACTTGTAGGGCTACCGAGTGGGATTGGTAGAACAAGTACCCGGCACCTGTGAGCAGGTTTCCACCCATAAAAAAAGTGCATCGAAGGCAAAGGTATGTAGAAAAAGTGAATAGAAAGCGAGGAAATGTACCAAAAGTGCATATCAAAATATAATTAGAATCACGAAAAAACTACTCTTCGAAAATTGTTATAATCTTCGAGAGGTATTGACAATAATTTTTTGTCAGAAGACGTGATGGAAATTTGGCCTAAATTTCTGATCTGACCACCGCCATAACGCCATATTGTGACAATATCATCTCTTCGAATGTTTTACAGATGTGTGTGGTAGATAAAATAAAGAAGACTAACAGTTATTCCCACACCATGGTAACATCCGGTCTTCTTTTAATTGAAATCGGTGAGCACTGTTGATAAAGCAAGTTATGCAAATGAAGAGAATGTTTTTTAATTTGTATATTTTGTTGATAATGCCCTTGGGACAAATGAGACGTAGCTGAGGTAGGCTCGATAACAAGATATTCGACCATAATTATTATTTTTTATCATTTCCCACTACTTCAATGAGTTCATCCTGAATTCCATGCATATTAATTATTTTTTTTTTTAAGTTTCTTTTTTGGTCCCAAAGTTTGCCGTCTTTTTACTGGCTTTTCAGGCAACTCCAAAGGAAACTTCGAAGAAAATTCATATTTTCAAGAACAAGGACATAACTTATCCTACTCTTGTTTAGAACTTCCAATTTCCCTTAATCCAGAATACGAAGCCGTAAAAATGAATATTTTATCCAGAGGAAAGGAGGCACTTTTATTTACGAAATATCATTGGCGTGCCTACATACTGTTAAAAGTGGAAAATTGAACGTAAATTCAAATTAAAATCGAACAGAATATCAATTATGCTCTAGAATATGCAAAACATAAAATTTGATTGTTTTCTTCGGTGGCTTCGCTGTTAATCAAATTATTTTTGATAAAGTTGATTCCAGAGCAATTTTGACACTCCCTTAGGTTATAATATATCGTGAAGTATTTGCAGATTATTTTGATAGCAGCTAACGTAAACATAAATAAGCGCAAAAAAACAGTGGCTTAAAGGCTGAAAGCAAATGAATGAAGGGATATCAAAAATGAATTGTTTTTTTACTTGGAATCTATCAGTTCAGTTTGGTTTTGAAAGGAATAAAGGGAGATATAAAAAGGGTATTTGTGCACTTACCTATCATCACAATACATGGAACATAAAATGAGATGCAACTAGAGACGACTGCATATGTTGGAGTTAGATCTAGTGCGCAAGTCGGGTAGTTCTGTCCTCCGGCGTTATAAACCAGTGGCTGTGGTGGCCTGTGGAGCTCTAATGAGATCGGAACAAACGAAATTAGAGCAGCTAGTAGCCATATAGTAGCTATGCTTCCTAGAGCTACTTTTCTAGTTACCCATCTGCCATATCTACAACAAAAATCGCAGGAACTTAAAAAAAATTAATTGAACTATAAAACGGTAAATATTGGGATAAAATTTCAGCGAAACATTCCCAAAGAACTAAAAAATTAGCAATAGTGTAACCGACTAGGTTTTTATTATACAACAAATATAAAACCGCTTCAAGGTCGCTTGTCCAAACTACCAAAAACTGTGATGCGTATAATTAATAACCATTACTAACTCTACACGCTTCGGATTTAGATATGGGTGTCTGAATCCAAAATACAAACCTAGCTGAGGTAATTGTTAAAGTTCGATTGCCAACAAGCAGCAAAACAATTATGTCTCTCGCTCTCTCTCTCTCCCTCTCTCGCAAACAATTTATTACAGAACGCATACATTTCAGTTCCACGTATACCCACAACTCAGGGTTCAGAAGATATATGAGATATCGCGTAATCGCTAGTACTAGTCGAAGTAATTAATGGTGTTGTTATTTATATGCAATTTACTGTCAAGTTTTCGGTGTTCTCAATATACCGAGTCTGAAAGTAGGTACTAAAGAGGCCCCTAGACGCTCAATTATATAGCCCAATATTGTTTTTAACTCAAACGCTTCAATATTTTTATGCAATCCCCATGTCCCATCAGTTCGAAATCAGTAAGCATTGAAAGCAATCGAATTAAAATGTCTTTTAATAATAATAAACGAAGAGCTCGTTTGGCAATTATTTATATTTTTCAATTAATTAATGCATTATTTTTTAGGTTTCTGTCACTGTATTCTCCACTTTTAATTTTCCATAGGGCTGGATATTCACGATATAGATGCAACATTCGATAATAAATTCGTGGTCTTCATTACGCTTCGCCATGGTACTCGAAAATGAACTGACAACTTAAATATTGTGCAAACTTGTTCCTACACGTGTAATGTATGAAAGCCGGTGGATACGTTGGTAGACTAAAGGTGTGGAAGGGCCTCTGAATAGGTGGTGTTGCGGGTCACTTGGAGAATCATCGTAAGGGAATGAAACAACTACTTCTAGCACTGGGATATGTTTGATTTATTTACTATAATACATTACACTACTTACTAATCCAATGCTATGCATAAGTACCTAGCCGTATAGCATACTTATACGTAATGGTTAATGATTACTAATAGCTGACTATTCAACTATATAGAATGGTCTTCTTCAAGTATTCTGCATCGACTTCTTCTCGTGATAAATACTGAATGTATATTTATATATCCAGTCAAGTTCGGAGTAAAACAGATAAACATATAATTGTTTTGTCTTACTTCACGCTTTGAACTTGACTTTCTATTCAGTAACCTTCTTAATTTATATTTATATAATAATGAAATGTTCGAACGTTTTGTTGAAATAAGATCAAGGGAATTTAATTCTTATTTTAAATATTTATTATTATATTATTATATTGGGCCAAAAGGCATCACACACGCACAAATTATGGAATATTGTGCAATTAATTTCAAACAAGCACAATCTCAGGTCTCAGGTCTGGAAAGGAGCCTGATTCATAAGGAAGTAGCCCTTGCAGCATTTCTAGACATCGAAGGTGCTTTTGATAACACATCGATGTCATCAATTAACAGATACCTTAAAAAAGAGGGATTAACGGGAGAGTGGAAGAGGAAGGTAATTGGTTGGACGGTATAGCAGAGTATGCTGTACGGTGCGGAGGTGTGGGTGAAAGAGCGGGGGTGAATGCGAGGATTAGGCCACTTCTGCGGGTGCAGAGAGGGACACTGCTGAGGGTGGAGCAGGGGTACAGGACAGTGGGTGGACTGGCAGCAGCGGTGCTGGCCCACTGGACGCGATGACCAGAGCGAGGAACAAACGCTGGAGGGGTGCGACCAGAGAGGAAGTACAGGAACGGATTGAGGAGAAAATGGAGAGATGGTGGGAGGAGTATGAAGGCGCGTTAAAAGGAGCGATTGGGAATAGGAGAGATTGGATGGACCGGAAATTCGGGGAGGTGAACAACTTCTTGACACAGGTGTTCAATGGACATGGGTCGAGAGTAGTACCTCCACAAGATTGGGAAAAGAGGTACTGGAGTGTGCGAGAGGTGTGAAGTGGAGGATGATGTGGTTAATGTGTTTAGATGCTGGGGGAACGAGGAAGTGCTGAAGAAGTTGGAGAGGAAATTAGGGGAGGCGGTGTACTGGGAGAACATGGTGAATATAATGTTGAGGGGGGAGGAGGAATGGATGGAGGTTAGTGGCGTAGTAGAGAGCATGGTTAGGGGAAGATAAGGACTCGATATGGCATGAGAGGTAGGAGTGATAGTAGGAAGAAGGCGACGGTGTGAGCGGAGAGTGTGCGAGGGACCGCCGCCCGTCTCGAAGTATGCTAGGATAGTGATCCCGAGGCGGGGGTAACGGTGAGTTTGAGGTGGGTTTGGTAGGTCGGCATCCCCCTTGGGGATGAGTCTAACACACTTGGGTCCTGGACCCATTCCAACGAGTTTCCCTTCTCGATCCGAAAAAAAAACTATATGTAGAAAAATGCATCAAATGCGAGAAACATTGTAATTATGGAAAATAATTTCGAAAGAGAGGGTATGTAGAAAAGGAAACATTAAAATCGAGGGCTATTGTCATCAATTGTTTTGTCCTGTATTATAGTATGCATAGTTGTGTCCATACATGTCTTTATTCTCCAAAACAAGAACTCCTGGACTTAAAAATTGGGTCTTTTCAACATTGTTGAACGTTGGAACGTTATTAGAGGAGAATTTGGGTTATGATGTTATACAAAGTGGCCCAATTAAAATCTCAACACCTTCTTTTGATCAACATTTAATGAACTTTAATGGTATGAAACTTTACCAAAGCCTATCAACATGTATCATACGTAGTGTACGTTTTCAAGATATTTCAACCTGTCAATGAATACAAAAATTTAAATTTTCATTTTTCAAGTACTAATTTGAGTTTAGTATCTTTCCAGTCATATGAATTTTTTTCTTTCACGTTTGTATTCCGCATAGAGCGCTGCTGTTTGTTTTATGTGATTTTCCATACCAATTTATATCAAGCACATTAAAGTTAAGCCATTCGTATTGTTGCGGGTTGTAATATTGGTCACGGCTGGTCTTTTTTAAGGGGAGCAATTTATGAATTGACGGTTCTATTTAATTGAATCCTAACTTATAGCTTTGGAACTGTAATTTTTCATAGAAACGTGCTATTTGGAGAGGTTTTTAGTGTACCAGTGGAAATAACAAAGGTTAATTCGCTGATATGGAAAATAAAAGTATTTTTATGCCGCCACTTTAGAAAATGCGTTTTCCGATCATTTTTTAACTCGGAAAGTGCGTCGTTGCCGTTCTAGATCGGAAATTTGACTTAACTGCTCGGTAAAGTGACAGAATTGCTCGGCAAAGTACCTACTTTCCCGAGCTCTTTTGTCAAAATTTTTATTAAAGACCAAATACCAGCATCTAGCTAGAGAGAATTTTCGAAGGGAATGTTAAATATCACAAAACCAACCTGGAACTTCAAGAATCGAATCCAATATTATTGATAACACAAATATTATGATTCCTAAATTGACCGGAATATCAACGTTTAATAATTGTACTTTGCATAACTGCACATTCAACATAAATATTAATAAAAAAATGAGTTAAGTTTTGTTATACATTTTGAGCAATAAATATTCTGTTCCTATGTTATTGTCAAATTATTGTTGGCTGCACAAAAAATATTGTACACGCCACACTCGGAAAGTGAATTTACAGGTAAAGTATCACTTTCCGAGCTTGACACGTAAATAACTATTTTCTTGATAAATATTGTGCAAAAACAGGCTAATTTAATGTAGCATTGTCACTAGACCTTTTAACCCATGAATTATTAAAATAACCCTGTACCTATATTTTAAGGTTTTTTTTAATTGAAATAATGTCATCGATATGTGTTAAAAAGCCTCTCACTATTTTTTTTATTTCAAAATGTGTAAAAAATGCCGTAGGCTGAGAAAAGTCAGAGAGTTCTTTTTAAAGTGAAACTTTCGCCTCAAAATTTTTCGTCCATCTATCGCATGTCGCGTTACAGCCGAGGTAGGGGTGAACTGAAAGACGCAAGGCCAATGTGGCGGTTCCCATGGCTCGCATCAGCTGACCGTGTAGTATTTATATTCTCACCCAATCGTGTAAGTGCTCCGTGGTATTGGTGCCACGTTTCATTTAACTCGCTTTTTTGTATGCCTGGTGGAACTTTGAACATGATTTTGAACTTATTTTCCAATGGGTGAGAGATATAAAATTTTCAACATACTTCAGAATTGGATGAGAATAAAAGAAAATATGGGAAGAATTGAAAAAAAAAGGAGAATTATTGATAAAACGTCACTTTTTGATTTATAGATGGAGTGTTTGGTACGGGGCTGATAAAAATGTACGTTGTTGAAAAACTATTTCAAAAAACGATGTTGTTTTGCTATGTACGGTACGTTCTAGAACTTAATTGGGAAAATCAAATTATAATAAATAAACTAGAATTATTGATTAGAATAGTTTTTACTACATGTCGGTCGTCAGTTGTTTACCGTTTGTATATTGTATCTCTTAAAAATAGCAGTAATTTGAAAAGTTATCTTTGCCGATAACATCTCAAGTACAAAAATATTTTATATCTCACAATTAGTTTTTGGTGGAATAAACAACCAGTATATCCGATAACATTTTAAAAATAAAAATTGTAAAGAATTTTTTAAAATTTATCTTTTGGTGGAATAGACCATATGTCTATTCGGACCAAAAATCTATAATTAGAGTTTCGGATGTTAACTTCACCGCGAAATTCAAATAATTGGGCTTTACATATATATGAACGGAGAGACATGCGGCTAGTTGTTGAACTGCCATTAAAGCGACAAGGTATTAAGGAATTGTGCAGTAGTCCTAATATCCATGTGTGGATTTTTCTATGTGGGTTGGATTCTGCAAAATCTACTAGGAATACTGGTATGTTATAAATTCATAATTTAAAGGAAGTGATGTAGATATTCGAAGATTTAGATTTATATTATTATCTAGCTGAACAAAATGGTTACTAATTTTCGAGATATCACATGGCTTTACCTTTTTTATTCCATTCTATTCACTCACATTTTCCATATTTACTTATCTCATTTGCTTATAAATTTTCTTTAAATAAAATAGATGTTTGTCCAGAACGAATCACTAAGCTATAAGTTGAATAGTTGTAAAATTATATAAGTAGATGTATTATTTATCCTGGACAGATATCCTTCTATGCTACAGTTTGTTGTTATATCTCTTTCTTATATTTAAATGTACTCTTAGCACAATACCGGGGATAAAAAAAATTCCGATAATAGACAGTTCCTGAGGTATACAAGTTGTACATATCTTCCGTTCCTGTAAAGACAAGTGTATGATTCTTCCATCGGACAAGTTTCCAGAACAAACCGTTTCCTGCTGCAAATTTCACTAAGAAACTTGCCTGGTGTGAGTTCCTTGAAGAATATCTACCAACAACACATTTCCATGGATTCAATCCCGGGGGGTGTAAATAATTAGCACTTCAAAAAAAGGGAAGTACTTTGTAATTGTGTAAGGCTTCACCTAGGCTACTCGTGGGATGGAATATGGATAAAGAAAGGCAAGGAATTTTTGGTAGATCGAGGAAAGTAAAACGAACGCCTGATAAGGCGGGGGAGACGAGCGGGTGGAGTGATACTGGAGTGAAGAGAAAGGAGGTATCGCCTCTGGAAGACGAGGAACAGAAGAGGAAACTAAAGGAGAAAGGAATGAAGGGAGTGGAGAATGTGAAGAAAGAAGAGAGGGAGAGTGTAGAGAGATTGAAAGATATGGTAAGGCGGCTGCAGGAGAGGGTGAAAAGGCTGGAGGAGCGGAAGGCAGCTGCAGTGGGCGGGTCAAGGAATTGGAAAGGTTGAGGAGGGAGGACGATAGGAAGGAGATAATGCAAACAAGATGGGAGGTGGGGCAAAGAGACTGGGAAGGATGGAAGGAGGTTACAGAAAGGGACTGGGATGGTAAAAAGGGGGAGGGAATAGAGGTGAAGGTGGGAAATCCAATGATAGGAGATGAGAAGGTAAAGGTGGTATGGGTGACCAAGGAAGATAGTGGAATGGAGAAGAGGATACAAAGGACGTTTAGGGATAGGTACCCGATGCTAAGAGAAAAAGGAGAGTACATGGAGTGGGTCAAGGAGATACGCACTACGGAAAGGAATGGGGTAAGGGTGAAGACGGAGGAGTTGAACTATTGGATGGAGGGAGATCGTAGGGATGAGAAGAAGGTGTTCGAGCTGATGAGTCGGCTGTTTGGGGAAGCGGAGAGCGGGGACAGCATTGGACTCCACAAGCTTGAGCAGGTTGAGGTGGTGGTGCTGAAGAAGATGGTGGCGTGGGTGAGAGGTGGCGGAGGTAACAATCTATACAGATGGGGAAAAGGAAAAGGAGGGAAGGAATGGAGCGATAATCCTGAAGGATATCGGGGAAATGGATCAGGAGGGTATCGAGAGGATTCAGAAAGGGTTGGGGGAGACGAAAGGGAAGTGGGAGGATAAACTCAGAGTCTCAAGAAATGGGGAGGTGGTTATAGAGGCAAAGAAGGGGTTTGAGGAATTCTGGAGGAGGTGAAAAGGGTGACAGGAGCTAGGTCAGTGGAAGCGGGGAGGGGAACAAAAACCAAAAATAGGTAGGGATAGACCCGTGTATGAAAGCTGATGGGGTGAGGGTGAAAATAGATAAATTGATTGGAAAAGAGACAAAGGTGATTAAAGTGGTAAGGGAGAGGAACGGGATGAAAATGGCAGGTGGTGAAGGAATGGGAAAAAGCGGAAGACTTTCTGTGAAAAAGAGAGATTAGATTGGGGTGGAACAGGGTAACTATTGTAGAGGGTAGAGATGAGGACAGATGCTTTGGATGTGGGGTGAAGGGACACAAAGTAGCAGGGTATAAGGTGAAGGGAGTCAAGGAGAGGAGTAAGTGCTGGCTATGTAAGAGGGAGGATCACATGGCCAGAGATTCTCGGCAGGCCTTTCTTTGTACTGTATGTGTGGAAAGGGGACATAAGCCAGGGGAGATAAAATGTAGTAGGAGAAGGAAGGAAGTAGATGAAGTCGATGGAAAAGGGGAAGGAAAAAATGGGAATGATCCTCTGGACCCATCAGAGGGAACGAGTCTGGTCATATAGGAGGAAGGGGAGAGTAGTGCGCGTGAAGAAGGAATAGGGAATGGATGGAGGGTGTTACAGATAAATTTAGGGCAATGCAGGATAGCGCATGATATATTGGATGAAGTAATTTTTAGGAGGGAAGTGGATGTGGTGTGTGGATCCGATTTAAATGCTAGATATGTGTGAAAGCAGGGATTGATTATGTGCGATACAGGAGAGGCAGGAATAAGAGTGGTGGGAGATGGACTGAGGGCGGATGAAGTGAGGAAGGTAAACGGATGGGAGGTAGTGCGAATGGAAGACATGATGGTGTAAAGTGTGTATATAAGCCCAAATGTCAGCCTGGAAGAATATGAGAGGAGCATGACAAGATTGGAGGACGATCAGAGGGTGTCAAAAGGAAAAAGGAGGATCATAAGGAGAATGGTAACAGGGGACTTAAATGCTAAGAATACTGTATGCGGGGGAGGGGAAGAAAACGGACAGGAAAGGAGAGATTCTGGAAGAAGGGTTGACATCCAACGGGTGGGTGGTGCTGAATGATGGTCTACTGCCCACCTTCGTGAGGGGTGACGGGGGTTCGTCATTCATTGATATAACAGCATGTGATGAATGGCTGGGGGAAAGAGTGAGTAGTTGGAGGGTGCTGGAGGACGAGGAAAGCTTGAGCTTACATAGGTATGTGAAGTGGGGATGGAGGTGGACGAAGGCCGTGGCAGAGAGTATGAGGAAGAAAGTAAGAGAGGAGATAGAAAGGGGACTTGGACATGATGCAGATGAATTGTACAATGTAATACAGCTGTAAATGAGAGGGGCAATAGGCGTGAGTGGAGGGCCAATTACTGGTGGAATGAGGAAATAGAGGAGCTGTAGAGGGAGTGTAAGAAATAACGAAGACGGATGCTGAGGTGAAGAGAAAGGATAGAGGGAAGAGAGGGATACAAAGAGAAGAAGGAACTGGAGCGTAGGGTGGAGAGGGAAAAAAGAGGGAAGTGGGAAGAGTTACTGGGGGAATTGGAAATCAATCCATGGAAAAAGGCGTATGAGATAGCGGTGGAGAGGATGGGTGGAAATAGGAACGAGGTGCTAGAGGAAGATTGTGAGAAGGAGATTATATGGAAATTGTTCACAAGGGGTGAAGGAGGAGTGGCAGCAGAGTTAGAGAAATCTTGGATACAAGGGGGTAAGGAAAATGAGGGGATAAGGCCGGTAGAGAAGTGAGAAGTAGAGGAGGGGTGGAGAAACATTAAAGTAAGGAAAGCCACAGGGATAGATGGCCTGAGGGAGGATACGATGAAAAGGCTGGTGGATGACAATGGGGAGTACTTCTGGGAACTACTCAACAGGGTGCTAAGGGAGGAAGAGTTCGCGGAAGGCTAGAAGATGGCCAGGGTGATACTGACGAAGAAGGCGGGTAGAGAGGGGAAGCGGGCGGGGGACTACAGGCCTATCAGCCTGCTGTGTGGTATGTGTAAGTTGATGGAGGGGATAATAAAGGATAGGATTGAGGAGGAAGTTGGTAGTAATGGGGGCTTTAGGGTAAACCAGCACGGGTTTACAAAGGGGAAATCTTGCATCTCGGCATTGGGCAGGGTGATGGGCTTGGAGGATAGAGTTAGGGAGGGCAGTTGGAGGAACAAGAAATTGGCCCTACTCGTGTTCTTCGACGTTGGGAACGCGTTCAACAGTGTCAGCAAACGGGCAGTGCTGAGCGCGTTGCTGAGGCTTGGAGTAGGGCAGGGGTGACGCTCTGTAAGTGTGTGTTTGATGAGGTTTGTGGGATAGTATGTGAAGAGGGATGTGAGATTACGGTGTATGCGGACGATGCATGTCTGGTATGTACGGCAAAGAGAGAGGCGGAGATAGAAAGAGAGGCGGAGAGAATGTGTAGGAAGATTGTGGAGAAGATAGAGCAGTGTGGACTGGAAGTGGCGGAAGATAAGAGAGTGGGGTTGCTAGTGAAGGGACGGAGCAAGACGATGGAAGTTGGGGTGATGGTGAAGGGAAGGAGAATTCGTATGGAGGAGTCTGTGAAATACCTACGGGTGTGGGTGGATAGTCAATTTTACTTCAAAACTCACATGTTAAAGGAGGCAGAGAAGGGGAAAGTGAGGGCAGCATGGCTGGGGAGATTGATGAGAAATGTGAAAGGGCTCGGAGAGTGGAAGAGGAGGGTAATTTGTAGGACGGTAGAGCAGAATATGCTGTACGGTGCGGAGGTGGGGGGTGGAAGAGCGGGGGTGAATGCGAGGGTTAGGCTGCTCCTGCGGGTGTAGAGAGGGATACTGTTGAGGGTGGTGCAGGGGTACAGGACAGTGAGTGGACTGGTAGTAGCGGTGCTGGTAAGGTCCTACCCATTGATGGCTAGAGCTAGGAACAAACGCTGGAGGGGTGCGACCCGGGAGGAAGTACAGGAATGGATGGAGGAGGAAATGGAGGGAAGGTGGGAGGAGTATGATGGCACGCTAAAAGTAGCGATTGGATATAGGAGAGATTGGATGGACAGGAAATTCGGGTGGGTGAACTACTTCTTGGCACAGGTGAACTACTTCACTGGACATGGGTCGAGAGTAGGGTACCTCCACAAGATTGGGAAAGGGGCGACTGGAGTGTGCGAGAGGTGTGAAGTGGAGGATGATGTGGGGCATGTGTTTAGAGGCGGTGTACTGGGAGAACATGGTGGAGATAGTGTTGAGGGGGAGGAGGAATGGATGGAGGCGAGTGGAGTAGTAGAGAGCGTGGTTAGGGGAAGAGGACTCGATATGGCATGAGAGGTAGGAGTGATAGTTAGGCAGAAGACGACGGTGTGAGTGGAGAGTGTGCGAAGGACCGCCGCCCGTCTTGAAGTATGCTAGGGTAGAGATTCCGAGGCGGGGGTAACGGCGAGTTTGAGGTGGGTTTGGTTGGTAGGCATCCCCTTGGGGATGAGTCCAACACTGTTTGGGTCCTGGATCCATTTGAACATGAGTCTGCCATCTCGACCCGAAAAAAAAGTATAATATACAGGAGCCCCTCCCTCCCATTTAAAAAATCATATGTTTGGTTTCTAACGGAGTTATTCAACACTTTGTATAGTTCGAGATGATTTCAGAATATGGACCTTAAAGACATCTTCTAATTGTCTCATTAAATTTTTTTGATATCTCTTAAAATAACCCATATACCAAACTTTGTCGTGAGATTGGTACACCCTGTACAAATAGAATGAAACAAATCCACATGTATACCTTAAAATATAAAAATATAGAACATGAATATCTACTTAAAATGGTTAAGAATCAGGTTCTATAACATACTTTAGAATTCGATTTGCATATAAAAACAATGCTGAATAATTGCATTTACTGAAAAAATTGAATCCTAAACTAAACTTATGAAGCAAAACAAAAAGCAATAATTACAAATTTTGTAATAGGCTTAAGAGACTTTTTAATTTTTATGTCACGATTTGCGCATTTTATTGGGTAATATAAACGCACTCTCGTATAGGGAGATAAGAAAAAAAAAATGATTGTGTGATTTTAAGAAACCACGATGCAAGTGAAATAGTGAAATTTTTTTGTATTGTAGGCAATTAACTGAAAATTTCCGGAAAATGATTTTTTCTATTTAGGGTATTAAAATCAAATCGCGTTTTTAATCATAACTTAATGATTGGAAAATGTGAATCATAGTGGAAAATCAAGAAAGGAATATGCTCCACTTACTGAATACTTGAGAGAAGTATTAAATCTTGTAATGAAACCACGTGATATGGTACTACGATCAACGCGGTTTTTTCTACATACATAGAAAAAATAAAATGTAGGTCATTGTTTACTTATTTTAGTTACCATAAAATATTGGTTACATTTATAGACTGTGAGACTCAAAGCCAATGAATTTTATGTAGCTGCTTTCTTATTGAATTTTTGTTGGAAATAATATTTCTATTAATAAAATTGAAATATCACAAAAACTATTCAGTTTGGGTATAAACAATACTCAATCACATTGAAACTATACTAAAGTAACTTTCATTTACTGATATAAAATAGATGGTGATCCATTTAAAAAAATTGTTAAACATATATATTCGAGTTTGGACTCGCCCTGTATACGGTTTCTCAGATATGGAAGCATGTCTAGTGAACTATGATACTAGAAGATCATCACAGACGTAACAGATTAATTTCAAATTGTGCAGTTTAAAGTATACTGAAATCATTACGATTTTCAGGAACAAGTGGTCAGAACTTTTTAAATACACTGTATAACCTATCAAAACCATATATCATTGCAATAGCGAAGTCAAGCAGAATTCAAATTTGAAGTAAAATACTGGATGTTCCATTTAAAAAAATTTAAGTTTGATCTAGCATGGAGTTCTGAAACACTCTGTACAGTTGTGACTAATTTTGAAATATGGTCCTTTCGGTTAAAATTGTATTCGAATATTTTTGATAATTTAGAAGATATTGGACTTCATCGCACTCATAAATCACCTTGTATCGATTTTTTTAAAATTGCTTTTTATGATTGTAAAGAGCATAGAAAATTGAATTTAGTCATTTGTTTTTTAGTTTTCCGTAGACAACTGTACAATCAAAATTTTACAAATCTAATAACTTTTTGTTTCATAGTTTTTATAGAGTGTGTCGCAATTTAAGATGAAGACACCTATAAATTTTCACTATTTGAAGAATTACAGATTCGCATTTTTGTAAAGTCATACAGGATAATGGTCCACATTTTTTTAAATAATCAACTGAAATCCGAACTTTAAACTCAGCCTACTAAGATTTCACAAACCGGACCACTTCTCGATATTTTGCTTCGCGTTACAGATATCCAGAAACATTATTGAAAAAAGTTGTTCAGATTATTATGTTTACCCCACATACCAAGTTTCATTACAAAATTCGCATTTTTAATTTTTTCATTTTTTGGTCTATTTTTTGCATTACGTGAGGTGTTCAGGGAGAGAGGGGATCGAGCCGAATCTCACCAAATCTCACTTGTGGTAGAGGGGGGTCTTGGAAAATATCATGTAATCCTTTTCTAGCAGAAAACGATGTTAAATTGCGTCAAAGTTTAGTTTGATTAAAATAAAAAACGTGCCTTGAATAAAATCTGACTCAATTTTATCACTGTGATTCTAGATTACGGTAATATTCCCAAATACTAGTCTTTGCTGGTCTTAAATAAAAGTAATTAAGCCATTTTTTTTAAATACATTCAACGCTTTTACAACAAAAACACAAATTTTGGGAAATCTCACGTAAGATTAGGGGAGGGGGTCGAGATAAATCTTACTACATCTCACCAAGGAGGGAGGGGGGTCGAAAATCCTCAAAAATGCCCCACATTAATGGACGCCCCCTATCCTGTCGTACATTAAGAGGAAGATTTTCAATTGCATGTCAAAATTCCCCTTCGAGAAAGTTAACAACGCGATCAGCATTCAATGATCCATTGATGAAAAAAGGACCAATTATACGGTCTCCTAAAATTCCACACCAGACATTGACTTTCTGGGAATATTGGTCTTTACAATTGACAACCCAGTGAGTAACAATTTTGAGAGGATACATCCCCATTAGTGGTGAATTTAGCCTCATCGGTAAACATAATCTGTCTGTCTGTCTGTCAAATAAAAAAATTACCTTGGGCTCAATAACAATAGTCTAATCTTTTATTATCATCATCTTCTTACAATGTATGTAAGAACTTTGGTTTATAGGGCTTGATCTTGTGACGTGCAAAACATCTTCTGATTTTATCCTTACTAATATTCAGTTTTGACGATAAATCTCGAAGGCTCATACATGGGTCTGCTCGATTTTCCTCCAAAATATCGTTATCCTCAAGATGCAGGCGTATTCAATGAGGATAACCATTCCGATGAACTTTAATAACACTGCCAGTTTCGTTGAAAAGAGCATTTACAGTAGCTGCTTTTCCATGAGTACGCTGGGGATGTCTCAAGTTGAACTCTGCAGCAACTTTTCTGCTACTAACAACCAAATTATTTCAATTTTTTCTCTTAATAATCAAATTAAACAATATCTCAATCAATAATTTTGTGTGTGGACCAAAAAAATAGAAAAATTAAAAATGTGAATTTTGGGATGAATATCGCCATGTGGGGTTAAAATGATATTCTGAACAAATTTTTTCGACATTTCTAATGCGAAGCAAAATATCGAAATGTGATCACCTTTGTGAAATCGTAGTAGTAGCTTAAAAGATGTGGCTCATCAACATGTATAACTCTGCCAAAAATTCAAATCTGTAATCATTCAAATAGAGAAAATATTGGAGTGTCTTCATCTTAAATCCGTCACACTGTATATGTAAATAACAAAGGGATTGGGGTATTCATCCGACTGTAACTGTATATTTTTTGGCATAAAAATTACAAACCGACATACTAGCAAAAAACATCTAAGTATATATGCAATTTTAACAAAGACCTTCATTCGATTTCGTCCAATCTTTATACTTAATTTTATTTCAGAAAAGAACCGTTTTCATTTACTTTTACGCTATAATTTCCTTTTATTTTCTTCTTCCTAATCTTAATTTCTTCCTTGGTTATAACGAACAAAAAAAATATAACGATTAAACATGTTACGTTTTCGAGAAACGAGAACATTTCTTGCACTCACATACACTCCTCAAGAATTTCAATTAAGATCTAATTCAGCGAAATAACGTGAATTTACGGAAATAATACCACTGTGTGCGATTGCTTTATTTTCGAAGCACAGTTGAGATATTTCTTAAAGTCTATTTGTCAAAACGTAAAGACTCACTTTAAAATCGTTTCTTACATAAAATCAGTATTCGGCTCACGTTCGCGAGCAAAAGGTTAAAGAGAAAATACAAAATTTATTGAATTATTTCAGTGAATAGATCCATTTATTAGAGCATATTAGTTTTCAGTAAGAAAATATTTCTCTACAAGTAATTAATCATTTTAATGTGATTACTCTACAAGAAAACTGCACGTAAACTCCGAAGTCATCCATAGCAGCTTGCAGCATTCCAAGTCTCTAACAAGTTATGTACTTCGCATCTTCTTGTCAATTTTGCGCGATAGTTTCATTAAACATGATATTTTCGTAGGAAGACTTCCGAAGAGTTCATACCAAATACTTCGGAGATAATAAACGTGCTGAAATGAATTGCACATCTTCATCGGATCCGAAGACACAACCTTTGAGTACCATGTAGTTTACCTTCTCTTTAGCTCCGTGCGTGTTAAAGCGACCTGATGTCACTTTCACGACCTCTAGAAAAGAAAAGTCGGAGCTTTTAATTAAAAATCACTTTCCTGGAAGTTTGACTCTGGATAACTATCGACCCCCCCACTTTGAAGGCGCAAGTCGCCCCAAAAAGAACGATTGGGAGGTCGCCAAGGAAGTTATCACAGCACCGGCAAATGAATGGGAATAAAATATTTTCAACCCTTCAAATTTCCCGGTGAGGATGGCATTTTTCCAGCTCTGCTGCAAAACGGACTGGAATTACTTTTACCCATCCTCATTAAACTGTATAGAGCTAGTCTAGCGTGGAATTACTTACCACCCAGTTGGTTGGCATCTAGGGTGGTTTACATACTGAAAGTGGGCCGCACAAGGAGATTGCGGTAGCCATATTTCTTGACATCGATGGAGCATTCGACAATGCACTACCGACCTCCATTGGTTCAGCTTTAACTGAAAAGGGCATTAAACCAACCATTACCGGCTGGATATACGCCTTGCTCACTAATAGAACACCCACTACTTCTCTTCAGGATGAGGCCTTTAGCTTTAAGGTTTCCAGGGGCTGCCCACAAGGCGGAGTACTATCTCCCCTACTGTGGTCACTCTTGATGGATGACTTGATTAGCGCTCTCTAAAGAAGAGGAGTAGAACTGCAAGCGTATGCAGATGACCTTGTCATCCTGGCAAGGACCAAGTCAGGAAGGGTAGCATATAATATCCTCAAAGAGACATTGGACGATGTCCACAGTTGCTGCCAGAGGGAACAGATGTCTGTTAACCTTGGTAAAACTGTAATAGTCCACTTTACTAGGAAAAGGAAATTGGAGGATCATCCACCACTTTCCTACAATGGTGAGGTTATTCCATTTGCAGCGGAAGTAAAATATTTGGGGATTATCCTGGATACAAAACTTACATAGAACGTTCACTTCGAAAAAGTTATCCATAAGGCCAGACTATCCTTGTGGACATGTCGCAGGATCTGTATAAAATCTTGGGGCTTGGGAGCCAAACAAATCCATTGGATATATGTAATGATCACATATGGAGCTATTGCTTGGTGATCAAAAGCTTCACTGCGAACGGCCCAGGCAAAGCTCTTTGGCATACATAGACGGGCTTGTCCGACAATTACTGGTGCCATCAGTACCACACCGTCAGCAGCCATGGAAATCCTTCTAGACCTACCCCCTCTCCATATATTTCTGGAAAGGGAGGCTAGATGGACAACATATAGAATTGCGCATATTTATAAATGCACAAAATAGGCTCATACAAAGCAAAGCAGAATGCTAGTGGATATTGAAAGTCACAGTATTCTAGGAATGACCTCTGACATAATGCCTCCAACACTAAACGACGACCTGCCTTATACCATCTTAATTCCAAATAGAGACGAATGGGTCCTCCGTAAGGATGATTTATTAAGAGCAGACAGCTGTTGGTACACAGTTGGATCGAAAACATCCACAGGCTCTTGTGCAAGTGTATACGAGCGCAGATCTAGGACAGAAATTTCAACCTCTCTAGGATCCTATGCAACTGTATTTCAGGCGGAAATTTACGCCATTGCTTCATGTGAGGAGAGATTGGAACAAACCAATCTCACACATAAATCAATAAAAAGCCAATCGGCTTTGAAAGCTCTTAGCTCTTACCGTGTAACGTCGAAACTGGTTTTAGACTGCCAAAAGAGACTCTCCTCAATAGAAGAACTCAATTGAGTATCGCTGGTCAGAATCCCTGGCCATTCTGGCATGGATGGCAATGAGAAGGCGGACTCTCTTGCAAGGGAGGGTGCCGCACGCGTTTTTATCGGACCGGAACCTTCAATTGGCATCGTAATAAGCTTTGCCAAACAAACACTAAATACCTGGACAGCAAGAAGAGCTTTAGACTTCTGGCATAATATACCAGGATCGTTCATTCATACATCGTTCGAAGAATGTCTCCAAACAAATGTTAAACTATAGCAGGCATGACCTGCGTTGTCTAACAGGCCACTATCATCTGAATCATCATATTAAGACTTGGACTGTCGGAAAATCCGACTTGTCGACTCTGTCTGGAAGATGATGAAACAGCAGAGCTTATAATTTGTGCCTGCCCCGCCGCGGCTCGAATTAGGTATCTGATGTTTGGTAGGGTCTTTCTCTCTCGCCCTCTGACCTGAAATATCATTCACCAAACAAACCAATCGGCTTTGTTAAGAAGCTGACTTTGTTTGGTGAAATCTGAATAGGTATGAGCCCCAATACACTCTTACGAGTCGCAGTCGAGGGCCTTATAGACCCCCTCACCACAAATCTAGCCTAACCTAGCTTCGTGATCTTTAGTTGCTATCGGTTCTCACTTGCCTTCTTGCGCTCTGTGAGCTTTGTTCGTAAATTCACAGTGCATCGCGTATTTATAATTATTGCATGTATTTTGATACAAATTCAGTGCCAGTAGGTATTAACAATCATGATAATCAAGTAAGTTCCCCTATTATTTCTTTTTAAATTATTTTCAGTTACTATGGGCGCATATGTAGTGGATGCGTTAACAATTACTTGGAATGATTTGAACTTTTATGCATTTTCTCCATATTCCCTTCTGTTACATATCCTACAAAAAATAAGTGATAGGGCAGTCCTAGACTTGGTAACCTTTATTCAAAAGCCTTGTACTGGGAGTACCCATTTATTTTCACCCAGTTCCTAATCTTCTTGTCTGTCCTCACACCAGCCACAGCCAGCATCCTCTATCAGAAAAGCTTACCCTGGTAGCGGCCAGACTATCAGGGAAGCTCTCCAACTTAAAGGAATTCTGGAAGAAGCTCTAGAAACAACACTCCATTCGATTTCCAAAGCTACCATTGCCCATTACAACTGTACCTACAAACGATGGTGGACATGTTGCACTTTGAAAAATATATCACCTTTCCACGGAACTCCAATTTACGTTATTTCGATCCTCCAGAATATAACTGAGCAAGATCCTAATTTAATTCATGGATCCTTCAACTCTCATCGATCGACCCTTTCCCTAATTTTATCATGCACGACCTAGGGATTAAAAGATTTCTTAAAGGTGTATCGAGGATGAGGTCTACCAAACCCAGATACAATTTAGAAGTTTTGGGACATTATGACATAAACCATTTTATTTTATTTCCGAAAAATTGGCTATCCTTCTAGCTTTGGTATCTGGCAGTCGGATTCAATCCTTATCCCTGATGAAACTCAACTATAATGGAAGACCTACAGGGGTACCAAGACCCCATAAAAACATCTTATATTGATAGACCACTGCCTTGTCTAAGAGTCCCTTTTTGCAAAAGTAATGTTGGGATATGCGTGGCTTCCACATTAAAGGAATACCTTCTCTTGATTGATTGATTGGATCGGCACCACCAGTCAGTCGCTTAGAGACCTCGGCACCTCAGCCTTTAGGCTTTTTGTGTTCTTATTTATACCGTTTATGTTAAGAGACCAGTAGCCTTTATCAGGCTCAACAGTCTCTTCACTAGCTCCTTCTTGGAGAAATCTTCCCCTGGATACTCTAATCCTAGGAGTATATATCTCCAATAAGACAGTGCTTCACATTCGAAGATAATGTGAGAGGCTGTTTCCTCCTCTCCAATGCACAACCGACAGATAGGTTCCTCGATATATATGCCAATTGTATGCATGTGCTTCCTTAGGGTACAGTGACCGGTGAGTAATCCCGTCACCTTCCTTATCAGGCCCCTGCTAAGGTTTAGTATTTGGTTAGTCAGCGACTCTGAGAGTTTTTCGAATAGAGTTTGCTGTGTTCTTGTTTTGGCACGTGTCTCCAGTACGTCCGATGTTTAGTTTGAATCCACCGAGATGTACAACCACGTGCAGCAGATTTTGATATTCCAAATACTGGTTCAGGACCAGTGAATGCAGTTTCAGACCCTAGCTTCGCTAGGGTGTCTGCCTTTTCATTGCCTACAATTCCCTTGTGCCCCAGAGGATCTTTTGGCCACGATGCATGGACATTGCACCTGGGTCTGGACACCATGGACTCCAGCTTCTGTTCCTATGTTAGTTTTAGATCCGTCTCTGTACCACACCAACGTTCCTTCCTGACTGCATGCTTCCAGCCCATCCCAGTTTAGCTGGATATGGTATGATTGATTGTCGTTAATTGTGGCCAAAATGTTATCATTTCTCATTTCAAGAAGCGAGTTTGTGATAACATCTGTGATACTGCAATGACTTCCGCCTTAACATGCAGAGCAAGAGGCGGAAGATTGAGAATGGCTACCATTGCCGTAGTCGGGCTTTCATCGCACCCATTATGCACAGACAGGCAAGCCTCTGAAGTTTTGATAGCTCCAGTTCCGCTTTCCTCTGATCTGTTTTTGGCCACCTAACTAAGGCTCCATAGGGAACCATGAGTCTCACCACACCTGTGTACAGCCAGAGAACGATCCGTAGATTTAGTCCCTATGTGTTTCCTACCTCCTATTTAGCCGCCACTAGGGCCATTTTCCCTTTGTCATGTAGGTGTGAATTCCAGGTTAGTTTTGCATCCAGAATTATGCCCAAATACTTGACCACCTGGCTAAGACACAGCTGCACGTTGAAGAGGCTTGGCAGATTTAGTCTCTCAAGCTTCCTTTTTCTAGCGAAGGGAATGAGCGCAGTTTTAGGGGTTTACCCTTAGGCATTCTCTCCTACACCATATCTCCACCATTTCCAGAGCTTGTTGTACCAGCTCCGATATAACATGAGGGTATTGTCCGATCATCTGCATACCCCTGGGTGTATATCACTTTCCTGATCAATTCCTCCAGGAGTTCGTCTATGACAAAGTCCCACAGCGAAGGTGACCTATCCCATAAGAGGTAACGCAGACGTTCTCTTTTTGTCGTCAAAGGAACCAGATAAACCTGCGTCTAAGCAGACAATTAGCCGATGATTGATAAGATGGTCAAGTCCATCTTATCAGACTCAGGAGTGGATACTTACATTTTTAGATCACATTCAAACCGCCATGCTTCAACTTCAGCAGCCTGCCGACGAAGACTATCAATAGATAGATCTAATACAGAAGATCTGTCGGATGGAGAGAGATTGTAGGGATGAGAAGAAGGTGTTTGAGCTGATGAGTCGGCTGTTTAGAGAAGTGGGGAGCGGGGACAGCATTGGACTCCACAGGCTTGAGCAGGTAGAGGTGGAGGTGCTGAAGAAGATGGAGGCGTTGGTGAGAGGTGACGAAGAGTTGGCGAAGGTAACAATCTGTACGGATGGGGAAAAGGAGGGTAGGAATGGGGCGATAATCCTGAAGGATATCGGGGAAGTCGATCAGGAGGGGATTGAGAAGGGGTTGGGGGAGATGAAAGGCAAGTGGGTGGATAGACTCAGAGTCTCAAGAAATAGAGAGGTGGTTATAGATGCAAAGAAGGGGGTTGAGGTGAGGGGAATTCAGGAGGAGGTGGAAAGGGTGACAAAAACCATAAAGATTGTAGGGATAGGAATAGGTACGAAGTGCTAGAGGAAGATTGGGAGAAGGAGATTATAGGGAAATTATTCACAGGGGGAGAAGGAGGAGTGGGGCCAAAATTCGAGAAATCCAGGATACTAGGGGGTAGGGAAAATGTGGGGGATAAGGCTGGTAAAGAAGTGGGAAATAGAGGAGGGGGGAGAAACATAAAGTAAGGAAAACCCCAGGGATAGATGGCCTGAGGGGTGATATGATGAAGAGGCTGTTGGATGACAATGGTGATTACTTCTGGGAGGGCTAGACCACTCCTGCGGGTGCAGAGAGGGATACTGCTGAGGTTGGTGCAGGGGTACAATACAGTGGGTGGACTGGCAACAGCGGTGCTGGTAAGGACCTACACATTGGACGTGACGGCTAGAGCCAGAAATAAACGCTGGAGGGGTGCGACCAGAGAGGAAGTACAGGAATGGATGGAGGAGAAAATAGAGAGAAGGTGGGAAGAGTATGATGGTGCGCTAAAAGTAGCGATAGGGAATAGGAGAGATTGGATGTACCGGAAATTCAGGGAGGTGAACTACTTGTTGACACAGGTGCTCATTGGACATGGGTCGAGAGTAGGGTACCTCCACAAGATTGGGAAAAGAGAGACTGGAGTGTGCGAGAGGTGTGAAGTGGATGATGGTGTGTGGCATGTGTTTAGATGGTGGAGGAACGAGGAAGTGCTGAAGAAGTTCGAGAGGAAACTAGGGGAGGCGAAGTACTGGGAGAACATGGTAGAGATAATGTTGAGGGGTAGGAGGAATGGATGGAGGTGAGTGGCGTAGTAGACAGCATGGTTAGGGGGAGAGAAGGACTCGATATGGCATGAGAGGTAGGAGTGATAGTAGGGAGAAGACGACGGTGTGAGCGGAGGGATCTCTGCCCGTCTCGAAGTATGCTAGGGTAGTGATTTCGAGGCGAGGGTAACGGCGAGTTTGAGGTGGGTTTGGGAGGTAGGCATCCCCTTGGGGATGAATCCAACACTTTGGTTCCTGGACCCATTCGAACATGAGTTTCCCATCTCGACCCGACAAAAAAATACAGACGACGGCTGGTTGGAGTGAGAGATCTGCGATATTTGCAAAATTCAACAATAGGCCGTTGAACGATTATAATGATTTTGCAAGTAGAAAGAAAGTAGGATAGTTTTGCTAGTTTTCTTGTTTTGTTTTGTTTGGCAAGAATTAAACTTATATTTTGTAAAAAAATGTCATTGAATTTCATTCTTGTCTGAGCAACTGAGTTCTTTAAACATCTACATGGTATTCAAAGGTTGTGTCTTCGTATCGGATACGCAATCGAACTTACTTAAAGTGAAGTTCGATAATGATTTAGGTACTTATCTTTGACTGTGTTTCCTCCAGGAATGGCGGATGGAAAGTCTGGCCTGGAGGTATCCCAGTGGTGGGTCGTCAATCAATTTAGATGTGAAGTGCCTTCCAGGTATTCTTGAGGTATCCTCAAATATTATTGGGAGATGTCCTGGAGGTATCCTAGCAGTATCCTAATGGTATCCTAGAGGATGTGTTCACCACAGTCATTTAGGTAGAAGGATAAGTAATAAAAGGTATTTCAAAAGGAAGGTATGTCTTGAAGATACTCGATTTGCTCATAGCGGTCAGAAGAACAATTGTCTTATGGTCAGGGTTGGGGATTTGAAGTGGCTAATAAGATGTCGAGTGGGAATTGAAGAAGGATTTGCGATATACATTTAAAAGTCGGAACAGGTCGATAGACATGTTACAAAGTGATACCTTAGCAAAATTATTTTAAAAATCCCATTTCTAGGTTTTTTCCTATAGATACAAAATACTTGACAATTTCAAAAATTGAACGGTTGATTGAGTAAACTTGACATCATCAAAATTTAACAAAATAAAGAGACATAAAATTTAGTGAATATCAATTGTAATTAATAATTATTAATACAAATTGTGCATGCTTATCAACTTGTTGAGTTTTTTGAAAATACTACAATGATACTTGCTACTAAAATATTAGTCATTCTTATAACCAGTTGGTTGACGTAACACATAGTATCCTGAAAGTTTCTCTTAAGAATTAATTAATAGGTGTCGACTCTTAGACCTCGTCCCCCCCCAAAGTCAGTTTTCGTTTATGTCGACCCCTGGGAAACCGATTTCGACCTCAAGGGGTCGATATCGACTACTTTGAGAATCTTTGTTCTAGCCGTTCATTTGAAAGTAACAGTAACTTTAGTGCCTTTTGTTTCGAAACAATCAAAAATTTTGTGTTTTTTTAACCAAAAAAAAAGTTTAAGTAATACAATGTCGGCAGTTGAGACCCTCGTTGTACAGCTTCATTTTATGCTGGTGGACTTTTACCAGGACATGACCAGTTAGATAACCAGTAATAATTCTCAGCCGATTCCTATTGATATTAAGTAGCTCTTCCCGTTTAATACATGTTCCTCATATTAAGGTTTCAGTGTGTACATGCTTTGGAGTGCTTATGTTGTCTATCCATTTTTGTATTTGTCCACATGCTTTGTGGTCCCAATGACTGGTTCTGGTCCAATAGACCAGTAGCCCAAGACACATGTAGGCTTCATTATTTCGAATGGAAGACGTTTTCACCATTGGGTGAAAAACAAGTAGAATAAGGCTTTTCCCAAGGCATAAAGTGGATAATCGACGCTACAGTAGATATTGAAAATCTTCTTAATGATCACTTTTATCTCATATTTGTAAAATTATTAACAAATGAAGTATCGCTACAAAATGTAGGCCATTAATGTTTTTAACATTTACTAAGATAACAAAGTCTAAACTCTCTTCGGCATACATAAGTTAATTATTTTAGATGTAAACTATCTATTTGCGCGCCTTGGCAGTAAAATTGGCTGGTTCGAAGTCACGGGATGTATACCTGCTCAAATAAACATACAAAATTTGGAACGTAAAGTTCTCGCAAAATGGGAGAACATTCCTCACCAAATTATCAATAATTTAATAGCAAGCTTACCTCGCCGAGTGCAAACTGTTACTAGAGCACGAGGAGGAATTACGCGTTATTAATTTTTACTTGTTTATGTTTAATTTTAATTTAATAATTGATGCTGTTGATATTAAGAATAAATAATTTTTAAGTGTTTTCTTTGAATATTCACTTACGTCGCAAAAATTATAGAGTTTTCTTCAAAAATCTGTATCTTTTGTAAAGAGAAAGATATTGGAAATAATCAAAAAACAAAATTAGTCTTTCTAATCATTTGCAAAGAAAAAATTTGTAGCCTTTACTTTACCCCCGGGGTGTTTAGAATTTACGGTAAATAAATATTGTTTTATTCCACCCAGTATAATCAAATTTATTTTTACAAAAATTCAAAATGCTTGTGATAATAATTTCAATGAATTTCCAACAATGTCAAAAAAAATCATTTTAATTGGTTGAAAATTAAAAGAATTATTCTAAATCAAAAATAAGCAAAATTTTAAGTGTTACGTTAATTTTGTCCACGAGTTTATATTGAAAAATGAAAATAAAATTCTGGAGTAAAAAACTACGCGTAACTCCTAAAATTCAACAATTAGAACGTTGTTATGACCACCAATCAATTCAGGGGAAGATTTTACATGTACCTACATACAAATTTCTACCACGAGTATCAAGACTAGCTATGAATAATGCTGAATTAGATTCTTTGCAGTCTGATCTCACTTTATAAGACAATTGACATTAAGGGAGTTACGGAGAAACATTCAAATCGGGAAATATTTCCATACTTTCCTCTTTTTAAAATTTGGAAAAAACGTTTGTTGTGACATGAAAAATGTTAAAAATTTGTAAAATAAGGTTTTTTGAGAAGGTGGGGTGAAGGGGGGAGAAGGGGAGGGGAATTCTGAGGAAGGTGGGAAGGTAACAGGGGCTAGGGTGGTGGAAGCGAGGAGGGAAACAAAAACCATAAAGATGCTAGGGATAGACCTATGGTTGGAAGATGAAGGGGTGAGGATGAAATTAGAGAAATTGATTGGGAAAGGGACAAAGGTGATTAAAATGGCGAGGGAGAGGAATGGGATGAAAATGACGGTGGTGAGGTAGGAATGGGAAAAAGTGGAAGCCTTACTGGTAAAAAGGGAGATTAGATTGGAGTGAAACAGGGTAACTATTATAGAGGGTAGATAGGAGGACATATGCTTTGGATGTGGGGTAGAGAAACACAAAGTAGCAGGGTGTAAGGTGAAGGGATTCAAGGAGAAGAGTAAGAGCTGGCTATGTAAGAGTGAGGATCACATGGCCAGATACTGTCGACAGGTCTTCCTTTGTAGGGTATGTGGGGAAAGGGGATACAAGCCAGGGGAGATACAATGTAATAGGGGGAGGAAGGGAGTAGATGAAGACGATAGAAAAGAGGAGGAAAAAGTGGGAGGAACCCGATGGACACCTAAGAGGGAACGAGTTTGGTCAAATAGGAGGAAGGGAAGAGCAGAGTGCGGGAAGAAGAAATGTAGGAGATGGATGAAGGGTGATACAGATACATTTGGGGAAATGCAGGATAGCGCATGATATATTAGATGAAGTGATTTTTAGGAGGGAAGTGGATGTGGTGTGTGGATCTGAGGTAAATGCTAGATATGGTGGAAGAGCGGGGGTGAATGCGAGGGTTAAGCCACTCCTGAGGGTGCAGAGAGAGAGAGAGAGGGTGGTGCAGGGGTACAAGACATTGGGTGGACTGGCAGCAGCGGTGCTGTCAAGGCCCTACTCATTGGACGTGATGGCTAGAGCCAAGAACAAACGCTGGAGAAGTGCGACCAGAGAGGAAGTACAGGAATCGATGGAGGAGGAAATGGAGAGAAAGTGGGGGAGTTTGAGGGCGCGCTAAAATGGAGCGATTGGGAGTAGGAGATATTGGATGGTCCGGATATTCGGGGAGGTGAACTTCTTTTTGACACAGGTGCTCACTGGACATGGATCGAGAGGAGGGTACCTCCACAAGATTGGGAAAAGAGAGAGTGGATTGTGCGAGAGGTGTGAAGTGGAGGATGATGTGGGCATGTGTTTAGATTCTGGAGGAACGAGGAAGTGCTGAAGAAGTTGGAGAAGAAACTAGGGGAGGCGGGGTATTGGGAGAACATGGTGGAGATAATGTTGAGGGGGGTAGGAGGAATGGATGGAGGTAAGTGGCGTAGTGGGAGAGAAGGACTCGATATGGCATGAGAGGTAGGAGTGACAGGTAGGGAGAAGACGACGGTGTGAGCGGAGAATGTGCGAGGGATCGCCACCCGTCTCGAAGTATGCTAGGGTAGTGATTCCAAGGCGCGGGTAACGGCGAGTTTGAGGTGGGTTTGGCCGGTAGGCTTCCCCTTGGGGATGAGTCCAACACTGTTTGGCTCCTGGATAGGATCCATTCGAACATGAATTTCCCATCTTGACCCGAAAAAAAAAGTATAAGAAACCGCACATTCGCCAGGCGGTCGCACTGGCATAGGATGTGCTCTTCATTTTCCTTCCTTTTCATACTTGTGAGGATTACACTGCCCTGTTAACATATTTACTACGGCTTTGACAGTTTTCCTATCTTTGCTTATTAGGACTACCGTAAAAGCTGGCGAACGTCCTTTGATGAACTGTTTCGCCTGTCTCTTTCGTGGTGAGATTACCCAACATTCTAGAGAGAGAGGTTTCTATGACACCCACGTCCTTGTGGCCATATTTATTGTCGACATTGCGACATTGCTGAAGGGTTAAGGTCCAATGCATGGCACTGATGAGTCTTGTCTGGCCGTTTCATCTTTCAGTTCGTTGCCGTTGTGACCCTCGAGCCCTGGTACCTATGCTACCTTGAATTACCATTTTTCCATGATTTGTATGTAAAGCTGGGAGAGTGTCCGTGTCTAGGCTAGAGATTGATGAACCATCGCTTTCACTCACATCCTGCCACTGAACATTGGTGAGCCAAATGGTAAACGCGCCATTTGGCTGGTGTCGTTTTTTAACTATATTTACAGTATAATCAGATAAAAGGACTAGCAGTATTTCCCCGTCTCTATCCAAAAATTTTGTAGACGGAAATACTTCGAAACAAAAAAAAATCATTCGACATCAATTCATTCATACGAAATTCACATGCTTTTTCCGTCACTTTCGGGATTTTTTTGTAACGTATTCGTTAAAAGTATACACACTGGATTTTTTTATAGCAACATACCGCTACTAAGTGATAAAATTAAAAGCAAACAGAATACGCGATGCTTAGGAAGTTTTTAATGTATACGATGGATGGCATTGATTAAAAAAAAGTTCATGCTAATCCAGTCAAATATATCAAAAGCAAGCATCGTTGATACAGAGTGGTGTAGAAAAATATTGAAAAACTCAATTAAACTTGATATTTAAAAAACTGACAAAGAAATCAAGGCGAATTGACAGCAAGATATCCGGATTTGACACCATTTTATTCAAGATTATTTTAAAAGCAAAGTGTACAGGGTATACAAATAATGAGCATAGGCAACGGCAATCGCTGGAAATGATTTTTTCGACAAAAGAAGCGTATTTCTCAAGGCTTACTTAATTTCAAAACCATGTATTGGTCATACTGTGAGAAATATTTATTCTCCCACGCACTTATCCCACACCACATATATTTTTAATGGAGAAAGTTCGACAAAACTTAGTTGGATGCTGTTCAGCTTTAAATAGTTTTCACAACTGTCAGATTCTAGAAGTTTTTTAAATTCTTAGGGTAGTTTTCATTCGTGTTTTGATAAAAATCGCATTAAATATTATTTTAATAACCCATTTACAATGGATAATATGGGGATAAGTACTGCTAGACTGCGAAAGTAACTTTAGATTTGCTGCCGAAAATTCCAAGAAAAAATTATGAATGATGAAATAAAACAATTTAATTTGTTTAAATCTTCATTTTTTATTTTGAACCAACGTTCAAATTAAAATTAGTGACACGTTTCGCTACACAGTAGCTTTGTCAAACTAGTGAAGATACAATGAAAAACTTCTACATGCAAAATTTCAAAATTTGAGTCGAAAGTGTGTTGGTTTGTTAATCGATGATTTGAATAGTTGGAATCTAATTTGTTGTTGTCATAGCTGCGTTTGTGTTCTGAAATTCTAGTTTTAAAGTACCTAAAAGTTCTACCGATATAAATTTTGTCACAGTTGTCGTTACCACATTTTAATTTATAAACACCGGATTTGTTTAATTTTGAGGATTTAGATTTGTTATTTTTAATGAATTTAAATAAATTGTAATCGGTTTTAAAGCAAATATTTATATTTAAAGATTTAAGCTAAGTATGTAAAGCTTTTAAATTGATTATTTTTATTTTTATCTGAAGGATATACTTGTTCTAAAGTGCGTTTCTTTATCTTTTTACTTATGATATTGTCAATTAAGTTTGGATCGTAATTATTATCAACTGCTATTTGTTTAATGATATTTGGTTCTTTGTTGAAATTATTAGTGTTTAATTGGACTGTTAAAAGTCTGTGTATCATACTATTGAAAGCTGCTAATTTATGACTGAATGGGTGGACCGAACTGTTATGAATTGTAATGTCTGTATGTGATGGTTTGCGAAATATAGAAAAATCATGTTTATTGTTTATATTTGAAATTGTAAGGTCTAAAAAGTTTATAGTCTTATTTTCTTCATGTTCTACGGTAAATTTTATATTGCTATGAATTGAGTTAATATAAGTGATGAAGCTGTCTAGTTGTCTAGTAGTGCCAGTGAAGCTCGCTAAAATGTCATCTACATATCGGTGCCAGTATTTCATCATTTGTATGGATCTTCATCAAGTAAAAGCCTCATCTATTCAATTTTTGAAAAAATTATGAATTGGCATACACAAAATTTTTGGAATGGAAAAATAAAATCTTTTTCGGAATGTGTATTTTTGGTATACTTAGAAAAACTGTCGACAACTTAAATGGTGTCTACACTTTGATCACAATGTTCAATGTTGCGAAGTACCGACTTTTAAAAAAGGGGAAGGTTGTCAGTCCACCTTGTTCGGGGTGTCTGATTAAGAGAGGTAACCAGCTGTATCTCAGAAACTATTTATCGTACAGCTTAGAGAAGAAAATCTGTAGTACAAACTCGCTTACGAGAAACTGCTGGAAATTATAATTATATTTTATATATTATTATTATAGTACCAGAAAATTTCTATATTCGTAATCATTAGATCATTTTACGTAAGTTTATTCTATTACCTTTTTCTCTATCTTGTAAAATAACTGGTAGGGGTGAGTGGGAAAACTCAATAAAACGGTTATAACTTTTTGTATGGATTTTGATAAACTTAGTATAATTTGAAAGGAAATTAAATGCCTAATAAAATATTATATTTTAGTTTTATTCAAGAGCAGCTTCTCGTATGCGAGTTTGTAAAATACATATTTTTTTCTCTAAGCTGTACGATAAATAGTTTCTGAGATACAGCTGTTTACCTTTCTTAATCAGACACCCTGTACAGTACAAGCCACTCAAGTGCGAATACGAGACTATTTTATTTTTTTTCTGATCAATGCCCTAAATTGATGTGATTGAAAGTAATTATTATCTTTATTTTCAATAAAACCGCTTAATTTTCTTTGACTTATTTTATTTTCAAGTTCCTTAATATTTCTCATTTTATTTCGTTCTTTTAGTGCCTCTTTACTACAAGGTTTCTTTCCAGTCAATTTGTTGCAATCTAGCTCCTCAATGCATAATCCTTCCAAAGACTTCACTCTACTCAGTGCCACGTAAACATGTCCTTTCTCAAAACATTTCGAACCTAAATACACAGCTGCGTGATCTAAAGTGCTGCCTTGCATTTCTTTTACACTCTTTTGCATATTGCTCTGTACTTTTCTTCCGCTTTTCAATCCTCATTTTCCGTTGTGTTACAGTTTTTGTTTTATTATTATTTGTTACCATTTTGTTCCTAAGTGTGATGAACATTATAACGGTCGTCACCTCAAGAGGTGCAAAGGTAGCAAAGGCCAAGGCTTCAATTCCAACAAGATGTGCCCAAGTCTTGAGGGAAAAACGCTAACGACATATCATTTTTAGCCACCCTTACACCCCATAGTCCTTATATATGCGATACGAAACTTGACCTTGACTTTGGTGGAAAATCCATACTTTACTTTTGATTCTAAGTTCACAAAGTTATATAAACTGTGTATGATCCGCCATGCACTTAGTTCTACTTGTAAAGCACTTTCATTTGATACCCATTAACCAAAATAGGGGTATTGTAACAAGTATGAAATCCTCCAGTTTGTGGTGGTGATCCCGTTCTTGAGGTCTGATTTCATTGAATTAGTTTTTGTGGGGCTATTTAAAGTCAAAAATCTACAAGAATAAACCAATTTATATTGATGATTTAAAACACCAAGTGAGGCGAGAAATGGATTAAATCATCGCAGAGATGCTGCAAAAAGTTGTCGAAGAATTTCAACACCAACTATTTTTTTTGTCAAGAAATGAACGGTGTCTAGTAGGAGCAGTTGATTAAGACTACAGTTATTGTAAATTACTTCAAACTTTATTCCTGTGTATAACATCATCAGAAGTATATATATTATCAAAAAACCAAAATTACCATAGTATATTAGGGTATACTTTTACACTTATTTCAAGTACATTGCATTATGCTTAAGATATATCCATTTTTTCATCGATGCTTTCGCGGGAACCAGCTACAAATTTATTCATGTACAAATTTAACCCATTGCTTTCTATCTCTTGCCATTGTTTTTGGCTCAGTCCATGTTGTTCTCTTTTCTTGCAGTTTGCTTACCATAACACCATCCCATGCTTGTTTTGGTGTTCCCTTTTTCGTTGTTTTCAGTATTTTTGATTGCCATACTTTTTTAAGATACTCCATCTCAACTGCTTGTATTTTACTCTTTTTGTTAATACACAAGATTCACACCTGAATTTTAATATTGGACGGTAGAGTCTTTTAAATACATTCATCTTCGTTTTCTTGGAAATTTCTTTTTTATTTATGTATGTCGAATTCATCGTGTTGTAAAGTTTCATCGTTTTTTGTACTCTATTGTTAATTTTAACTTCTTGCGTTCCATTTTCTTCTATTACTACTCCCAAGTATTTATATCTTCCAACTTGTTCAATTTTTATTCCGTCCAATTGTATGTTTAAATCTTTTTGTTTCTGTCCTATAACCATAACTTTGGTTTTACTTTAATTGACCGTCACTCCAAATTCTTTAGATACCGTGTTCCAGATTTCCACTTTTCTTCCCCTGCCATAATTATTAAATCATCTGCAAAAGCTGCTTCTGATATATCCACTCTTTTAAATGTCTATGTCCCACGAGGGGTTATGCCATTTTGGTTGCCAACTTTTTAATGATTTCATCAATGCAAATGCTGAATAATAATGGACTCACTGCCCCTCCTTTCCTCAATCCTTCTTGTGTTGAAAATGTTTCTGATGTTCTATTTTTGTATACTACACAATTTCTGTTATTTTTGTAGATGTTTTTAATCATGTCTATTCTTTTCAAGTTGACCCCTCTTCCTTCCAGTATTTTCCAAAACTTCTTCCTTGGGACTATCAAAAGCTTTTTCCATATCTATAAATCCTATATATAACTTCTTTTTCTTGTTGTGAGAACGTATTAATTATCTGCTTTACCGTAAATATGTTGTATTGGATGCTTCGACCTCTTCTAAATCCACTTTGTGATTCTTCAAGAGTATTTTCTATCAGTGGTCTTTTCTCGTAGACTTTCATAGCTGAACTAAGTGGATTTATTCCTCGATAGTTATTACAGTCTTGTATATCTCCTTTTTTATATATTAGAACTATTAAGGCTGTTTTCAAATGTTCCGGAATCTGTTCTTCACTCCACGCGGTGTTGTATATTTTCAATAATATTTTTATTCCTGTTTCCCCTAGATTCTCGAACATCTCTGCTGTTAATTTATCGATTCCTGGAGATTTTTCATTTTTTAATTAACCTATTATTTCCTGTAATTCTTTTAGTTACAAGCACTTCATTCTCAATTATTGCATCCTTTTTTTGTTTTTGTCTTGAACATTTTTGTCTGATCCTAGTATCTCTTTAAAATACTCTTTCCCTCTATCAATTACTTCGGTTTCATGTCTCAGTATATGTCCTTTCTTATCTTTCCAAGTAACTTCAATGTTTTGTAAAACAGCTCTTTATTTGATTTACTATTGCTTTCCATTTTTTCGCCAAATACTTTCCACTGGTTTCTTTTAGCTACTGCCCTTTCACATTTTTCCTATTCTCTTTGTACATTTCATAGTTTTCCGTTGTTTTGTAATTTACATACATTTTCTACGCTTCTTTTTTGATTTTCCGTGTCTTTTTATTTCGTCAGTCCACCAAGCTGTTTGTTTTTTCTTATTAGCTTTCTTGCTTCAGCCGCATATTTCTTTAGCGATCTTCTAAACGGTTTTCTCAAAATAATCCCACATTTCTTCTAAATTATCATTTTTTATTATTTCACAATTATTTAAGAACTTATTTGATAGTGCTATTTTGTATCTCTCTGCTATTTCTTTATTCTGAAGCTTGTATGATCTGACTGATTCATATTCTATTATTTTTTCTAATTCTTGTCTTTTATAGTTTGTAATCTCTACTTGTTCTTTAATTTTTGTGACGAGTAAGTAGTGGTCACTTCCTATTTCTGGTCTTCATCTAACTTTGGTATCCAATACGTTCTTTCTATTGCTGTTTTCCACTAGTACATAATCTGTTAATGACCTTTCATTTCTGCTTTCCATCACACGTGTATATTTATGTATATCTTTATGTTCAAAAAACGTATTAGTTATTATCCATAAAATCCAGCAATATTTCTCCATTATTATTCATGAATTTTTCACCATCTTTTCCTATTATCTACATCTTTATAAATGCCATCTTCTGTTTCCACTCTGCTATTCAAATCCCCAAGTATAATTATTTTTCATCATCAGAAGTTATTGTACAAATTGAACAATTGAAAATTGGGTAGTTATTACCCCTATGGTGTTGAATGATTTTATTTAAAAACTGTAGATTCATATAAAAAAATTTATTGTTTCAGGCTTTTTCATTTTACTTTAGAACCTCACTGTATATTCTCCAAACATTTATTCAAAGTAGTGTGATAACAAAGCTTCTAAATCGATTCATTTGATATGGAAATTTACTGATAGATAATCTAGTTATTATGTAATTTATAATCAATCTATAATTTCGTGTTGACGTAGATTACTTGATTAAATACCATTTAGTGCATGTCGATTTTAGTTGAATATGGAAAGTTCAAGGTTTCTATTTTCTTTTCATTTGACTGTTGATTACACAAGTCTGCAACAAAAATGCTCTCTGGATTTTTTCAACTGATTTCTATGTATTTAGGTGTTCGGAAAATTAAAAGAATACTCAAAAAATTCCAGAACGTCAGGTTATGTTGCAAAACGTGAAATTTTATTATAAAAAGGGGGGTTTAGGGCTAACTTGAAGTCATAAAGAAGCCTTAAAGCAGTTCTGCTTCAAAATAGCGGTTTCTATGCTTCCATTAATGTCGGTCATTCCGTAAACCCCAAGGAAACCTATAACAACTTGGGATTGGTTCTTTGCAAATTAAAATATAAAGACCACGGTTGACAAGTGTGCGGTGATTTAAAAATCTTGGGCATGTTGCTCGGGTTTACCAAATTCCCTTGCCTTTTGTGTCTATGGGATAGTAGAGACCTAGCAAATCACTGGACCATAAGTGTTGGCCTCCGAGGGAGCTTAAAGTTGGCAAAAAGAACGTACTGCATGAAACTTTGGTGCCTCCTCATAAAGTTCTTCTACCACCGCTTCACATAAAGCAGGTTTTGATGAAGCAATTTGTAAAGTCATTTCCAAGAGATGAAGATTGCTTCAAATATTTAATATCAAAGTTTCCAGGCCTCTCGGAGGAAAAGTTGAGGGAAGTTGTTTTCGTTGGACCAGATATTAGACGGCTTTTGGCTGATCCACAATTCATCACAACCATGACGGATCCTCAAAGAGAACAGTGGATTGCCTTTAAAGAGGCCATGAAGAAATTTTCAGGCAATAACAAAGACCCTAACTACAAACAAATCGTCAAAAGTATGTTAAAAGCTTTAGGTACATTTAGTACATTTTCTTCATTCCCACCTTGATAACTTTTTAGAAAATTTAGGAGATTGAGTGAAGAGCAAGGTAATGATGTTAAGAAGATGGAAATAAATACCAGGAAAGATGGAGCGTCTCAATGATGGCAGACTACTGTTGGTCGCTTTAGAGATACCTTCCAGATGCTTCCCATAAGCGAAAATTTACCAAAAAGAGTTTCACAAGGAAACAGAAATGTATTTTGGATAAAAAAATAAATTTTGTTACGCAATTAAGCATAAAAAATTTTAGTCTTTTATCTTTCATTTTAAGATGACTTGTTTAACATAGATACTTACATTGTCAGAAAACGTGACATTTTATGACAGAATTAACGTCATTTTCGGATTCAGGACTGAGTTCGAAAAGTACGCTCCGAGAGATCATTGTCATACCATGGTGTGACATTTGTGCGATTCGGTTGTCTTATTCGTTTGATTCCTTTTCGAACTGTTAATGTAACAGTTAAATAACCTAACCTAAAAGACGAAAAGTGAACAAAACACAATTAATCCAAGTTAGAGTATTATAAAAATAATAATTATGAATCGTAAGAGTAAAGTGGTTGCGTCTTTGGCAAATTTGCAATCACACAAAACGTATAAGTAACAATAAAGTATAAAAACAAAACCAAGAACAAAACACTGCGCATGTCGAGTGAATGTTAACTTTGTGGTTGGAAAAAGCGACGCTCGAGCGATGAGAGAACGTAGTTTTCGAACTGTATAGTGTAACGTTCGAATGATCATCCTAGAGTATTCGAACGGCTAGAGGTAATCGAGCGCGCTCGAATGTACTTTTCGAACTCAGCCCTGTTCACCCAAAAACATAAGAATTACGCAAAAAAACCAAAACAGCTACAAATTTTTTTGTTTGTAGACTTTTGTTATTTTATGAAGTGTAATTTTGGGGAATATCGGACCTGCGTATTTTCAATCTATAGGATACAGTTCATTTAATTTAAGTTTTACCAATTGAATTTGCTTAAAAAAACGAGAAGATCGTAAAAAAATAAAAAAAATTCGAAAATAAAATTTTTACTTATAATATCTCAAGAGCTTAAATTATTTCCGGAAATTTTCTTAAAATATTCGTGCCCGAAAGAAAATTTCCAGGAATAATTTAAGCTTGCGTGGTATTCGGTAAGAAAATTTCACACCATAATTTGGAAAAACTCAAAATCAAGTGTGTGGAAAGAGTTTGTTGAATTTTGTGACGAAAAGTTGTAAAATTCTTATAGAAATTTTGCATTATTCACAGGTATACACTACATTATTTAATGGTTGTAGATCATATGTTTACCTTTTCAGCTGTCAAAAAATTTCCACTTGAATATCGTAGCGCCTCGAAAAAATTTCCGGAAATTTTTTTAGTTGCCATGATAACTAGTCAAAATTAAGGTATCTTATTGGTTAAAAAGTAGAGGTGTGAAATTTTCGGTATAATTTATTTAATCCAGAGTACCACTTTACACAAATGGTACCCGAAAGTAGCTATTTCCGGTACGATTTTTTTCACTTTCGGAACGATTTTGGGTAGCTATGTAGGCGCTTCGACTATAGGTTTGTTCCAACCGCAATCAGAAATTGTCAGAAACGATCAGAGAATAGTCGACCATTGCAAGTGATAGTGATAGAAATTACGCGAAAGTAAACTAGTTGTTTGCTATAACCAGTTATTCTCTCATCGTTTCTGACACTTTCTGATTGCGTTTGGAACAGACCTAATCTATTCAATGGAAAAGAGCCCTAATCGTCTTTATTCCCAAACCAGGTAAGGATTATTCCCAGGCAAAGTCATTCAGGCCAATAACTCTGTCTTCTCTCATGTTGAAGATAAGGGAGAAACTTATTGATAGGCATGTTAGGGAAATCTTTCCCATTGAAAGGCCACTACATTATAACCAACACGCCTATCAATCAGGAAAATCCTGTAAAAAAGCCTTACACCAACTGGTGTCGAAAATTGAGGCTGCCCCAGGAAATCAAGAAATAGCTCTCGAAGCATTTCTTGATATAGAAGGAGCGTTCGACCAAACCTCCTTTGACTCCATGATAGCTGCTGATGCAAGGCGTGGGGCAGACGACACCACATGTCGGTGGATGAAAAACATGCTTTTCAACAGGACAGCATCGACAACCTTATTTGGAGATTTCATGGACGTATCGATAATTAAGGAATGCCCACAGGAAGGAGTCCTACCACCTTTGCTGTGGGCCCTTGTCATAGACGAACTCTTGGAGGAATTGAACAGGAAGGGCATATACACCCAGGAGTATGCAGATGATCTGACAATAATTGTACTGGGGAAATACTCTAACATTATATCGGAGCTGATGCAGCAAGCTCTGGGAATTGTGGAGATTTGGTGTGGGAGGGAATGCCTACAAAAACTGCGCTCATTCCCTTTACTAGAAAAAGGAAGCTTGAGAGACTAAAACTGCCAAGCCTCTTCAACGTGCAGCTGTGTCTTAGCCAGGAGGTTAAGTATCTGGGCGCGGAGCTAGCCTGGAAGTCAAACCTACATGACAAAACCAATAAAGGGAAGATGGGCCTAATGACTGCCAAACGGGCGATAGGATACACATGGGGATGAAATTCACGGATAGTCCACTGGTTGAACACAACTGTGGTGAGACCCATGGTTACCTATGGAGTCCTAGTTTGGTGGCCAAAAACAGATTAGAGAAAAGCCGAACTGGAGCTATCAAAACTTCAGAGGCTTGCCTGTCTGTGCATAACGGGTGCGATGAGAAGCAGCCTGACTGCGGCATTGGAAGCCATTTTCAATATTCCGCCTCTTGCTTTGCATGTAAAGGCGGAAGCGAGAATGGTTGCATACAGGCTGGAGTGCAATGGGAATTGGCACGAAGGAACCAACTCCAATAGTCATTCCAGAATCAACACAAACTCGCTTCTTGAAATGAGAAGTGATAACATGTTGGCCACAATTAACGACAACCAACCTTACCATATCCAGCTAAACTGGGATGGGTTGGAAGCATTCGGCTAGGAAGGAACGTTAGTGTGGTACACAGACGGATCTAAAACTGACAAAGGAACAGGAGCTGGAGTCCATGGTGCCAGACCAAGGTGCAATGTCCACGCATCGTTTGGGGAAGTTTGCATCTGTATTCCAGGCAGAAATCTACGCTATCGATACGTGTTTGCAAATGAATATCGAAAGGGGGTATAGATGCCAAAAGATCCTCATACTCTCAGATAGTCAGGTAGCACTGAAATCTTTAGCATGTCCTCAGATCAGATCTAGACTGGTCTAGGACAGCCTCCAAAAACTTTTAACCCTGGCAAACCACAATAGAGTAACTCTTAAGTGGGTCCCGTAGGCAATGAAAAGGCGGACACCCTAGCGAAGCTAGGGTCTGAAACTGCATTCACTGGTCCTGAACCAGTATTTGGCATACCAAAAACTGCTGCACGTGGTTGTACATCTCGGTGGATTCAAAATAAACATCAGACGTACTGGAGACACGTGCCGAAACAGGAACACAGTGAACTCTTGGTAAAAAAACCCCCGGAGTCTCTGACTAACGAAATACTAAACTTCAGCAGAGGCTAGATAAGGAAAGTGGCGGGATTACTCACCGGTTACTGTACCCGGAGGAAGCACATGCATACAATTGGCATATATAGGGAGGAACCTATCTGTCGGTTGTGCATGGAAGAGGAGGAAACAGCCTCTCACATTATCTTCGAATGTGAAGCAATGACTCATTGGAGATATAGATTCTTAGGACTAGAGAATCCAAGGGAGGATTTCTCCAAGAAGGACCTAGTGAAAAGACTGTTGAGCCTGATAAGGGCTAATGGTCTCTTATAACCAAGAGCACAAAAAGCCTAAAGGCTGAGGTGCCGAGGTCTCTAAGCCTCTGATTGGTGTTGCCGATCTAATCAATCAATTCAATGATACTAATCTTGTTTGTGTTTATGGCAATTCTGACAGCTGGCTCT
The DNA here is from genome assembly GCA_947563755.1 of Lochmaea crataegi. Classification (NCBI taxonomy): domain Eukaryota; kingdom Metazoa; phylum Arthropoda; class Insecta; order Coleoptera; family Chrysomelidae; genus Lochmaea; species Lochmaea crataegi. The sequence goes on along the minus strand of OX387433.1, from coordinate 38,745,365 downwards.
AAAAAAAAGGAAAGCTGTGATGAATTAAATCAGTTAATATTTAAATTCCAGCTTCGCCTCTGGATAGTTGTCAAATAATTTAACGTTCCTGTAAGTCTCTCTAATTGTTGATCGAACGTTCAACTGTTTTAGTAGCTGTAGTTAATTTTAAAAATTTGGTACATTTAATAATTTGTTAATCTGTTGTGAGCCGAACGTTGAAGTGCTCCAAGAAGCGAAATGGTACATACTTTAGGTGATAAAGTAGCATTTTTAATTAGAGGTTTCCTGATCGCCCCGTTTCGAGGACTTATTTGAGGGAGCTTCTCCAAAAGTTTGAAACAACGGGTAGTATTAATTGATATACTGACTGAAGTAATAGTAAATCCAAGTTCTTCAACAACTCAAGTTGCAACCAATGAAGTCAGTCAAAGTACAGTACAGAGAGTGTGTTACAAGAAATTTCACACATACAAATTAAAAGTAATTCATCAACTCTCAGACGTTGACCATGACCGAAGACTGAACTTTTGTGAAAATATGGAGTCTAAAATTAACCAGACCTATGTCGAAACAATTTGTTTTAGTGACGAAAGTACTTTCTATCTGAATGGAAATTTAAATACACATAATGTGAGATATAACATATACATATATGCACATACTCAGTTTCCTCAGAAGGTGAATGTTTGGGCAGGTATCCTGGAAAACCACATCGTTGGACCTGTTTTTTTGAATACTAATTTAACTGGTGAGGTTTATCTGGAGATGTTGCAAAATGGAATAGAACCGTTAATCCTTGAAATTTTGGAAGATAATCCAGATGAACTCGGCAATTTGGAAATAACACTATTACGGTGCAATAAGACGGTATTTGGATCAGGAATATCGTGGCAGATAGATTGGACGACGAGGTTCAATGGAATGACCAACTAGATCACTGGACCTCAAACCTTTGGATTTTTTTCTGTCGGAGTATCTTAAATCGAAGGTTTACGCCACTGAACCTAACAATATTGTCGTTTTAAAACAACGCATTGCTGCAGAATGTAGGGCTATTTACGCAGTCACATTTGGGAAAGTACGACAAGAGTTTCAAAATAGGATACTTCTGACTACTGTCAGGAAACAATTATTAAAGTAGATTCTTTAATCTGTGATTAATATCATTCTAAATGGAATTTAAATTTTAATGTTAGTGATTAAAATTCCCAATTCAAAAACGAATATGGAAAGAACATTTGTCGTCATTGGGTAAAATAATATTTTTTTTACATTACGTCAAGCAAACACTACATCGTAGATTATTTGTTTATTAGGAAACCGGAAAATATACTATACAACCTATTGGTATTGACACTTCTGGAAAAATCGCCTGCACAATTGGTGAATTTTTTAAATTAATCACAAAGAATATACCAGGCACTGTTTACGCAGGAGCTCAGCCACTTTAGTCGCTGCAAGTGGTGGTGGTATAACCAACTTGAAGAGACACGGAGGAAGGAAATCAACCAATGTAGCAGAATTCTTCAAGAAACAAAGTTCAGATATCTTTACAAATTTAAAAAGACCGTAACGAAATAAAATCTCGAAGGCTAGTACAATTATGCGTCTAATTCTAATTTAAGCACTGCCAGTTCTGTTGATAAGAGTTATCGTTATACAGCGTGGGCACCACATATGGCACGGAGTTTAGAGCCACAACTAGAAAAATTCTGGAATATATTTTTATATAGTCGATAAGAGCTACATTTTAAAAATATGCAGGGTGTTCCAAAAAAATTAGGTAACACATCAAAGTTATGTTGACACATCCCGTATATAGGTAATTACATTTTTGAATATTGTTCATTTCTTGAAGATTACCTATAAGTACTTATATTTTGCGGTTGTCGAGATATCTCGGGTTTTCTCGAAATATAGTATTTAATTAAAAAAGAAAAATAACGATAATCGGGTAGACATGGAGAAAATGTTTCCAAAGAGTGAATTCGAAGCACTGAGTTTGGTATATTCACCCTTCTGTAAAAATGCACAGGGTGTTCCAAGAAGTCCGGAAACTTACGGGCTTCTTATAACGTAAATATAACTTGCTTAATTTGAATGGAATTTTTTATTCTCTCAGATATTTAAATTTACTACCTTTCAAATTATTTAAGGGTTCCCTATACCGAAATTTAGTATTTATCGTATAATCGATAGATTACTTCTTGTTTTCGGTCCGATCTACTCGTACATCTTTTTTGTTGTAAATGTGGAGTAGTAGGCTCAGGCTGGACTTTACACCTGGTTATTGACGTTACACTTTTTCTTCATCTAAATATTTTATTTGCTTTTAAGCATTTTATACATTTTTCAAAATTAATACTGAAATTATTGGTACCAATCCGATTCCAATTTTCCATAATTACTTGCTACGAAAACCCAACAGAAGGAGAATCAAAATAAACAAACTCTAATAAACACAATACCTACAGTTTAAGTAAAATTATAACAAATTAATACTCAGAAAAATCCTACTTAAAATTTTCGGAAAGCTGTCCTTCTTGTTCGATACACAACTGTACTCTCTTCAAAAATATTTTTGAACATCCGTTAATATTTGAGGTGTTGAGGATGGGGTTTAAGGTGATTAAACCAACTCTTATTATTTCTTTCATGTCATCTGGAGTTGTCGGTTTGGTATTGTATACAATTCCTTCGATAAAACTCCATAGGAAAAAGTCGATAGGTGCTAAGCCTGGAGGTCTCGGTAGCCAATTATGCGTACTACAAATCTATTTGCTTGGAAATAATCCTTTTAAACAATTTCTTACCATTAAACTGTAATGAACATAAGTACCATCCAGTTAGAACCACATTCTGCATCTAACGCTTAACGAAATATCTTCTAGAAATTCGAGAAGCAAAAATTGACAGAATATTGTTGCGAGGTCACCAACTTAAAGCCGGCCCTATCTCTCGATTATAAATTTTGGTGAATGCGCTTTATAGAACTTTCTGGTCTCTGCAGTATTTACGCATATGAGGAGCGTCGTAAAATACTAGAACTTTCCAGAACCGATAAGGACTATATATACCCGGGTTTTTGAGTGCGTGGATATTAATGAAACAGTTAGTTCGAGAAAATTAGTGAAACGGACAGTTAATGGTTAGTTCACAAAAGTTCTTAGTAATCGGACAGTGAATAAAATAGTGAAGATAAATAGTATAATATTCAAGAGGTAAAAATAAATTAAAAGTATTATACCGAGTGTAAATAAATTAGTAGACATTAAGTAAAGTGTGTATATAAATTGAGTTTAATACAGTACGTGTGTTTCTTTAAATAAATAGATAGTAATTAGTCATATTGTGTATAATTTTATCTCACAAGTAAAAACTATTTAAATAAATAACAAAAACATTACAATATCGTAGCATTTTTAAGATCCGACTATTCATCTCCATACATTCAATGGCCATCGTTTTTGATGATCGAGTATCCGAAAGTAGTGTGGATTTTCATCGTTATAATAGTGAAAATTATGCCGGTTTACCATATCAAAATGTAATTATATGCGGGGTGTGTCATTTAAAAAACATAACTTTGAAGTGCCGTCATTCGGGGAGAAGTCCGACTGTGGGGGGTGAACTCGGACAGACTGGTATTGACCGGTGTTTTTTGCAATATGACATATCGCGCACCCACATAATTAACCGACCGGCATATTACTGTTAGTTTAGCTCCTAGTGTCGTTGAGAGTGCTGCATTTTCACTGAATAAATTTGGCATAGAGCACGTGGTAAGGATTTTATAAATTTTATTTTTTACTTAAAATATGAAAACCAAAAAAGAAACTGTTCTACACAATAGAATACTAAAACTACATACGGCAAATGAGCTAGTATTTGTGATGTACTTTGTTATAAGTAAACCCATGGCAGTTTGGTTAAAACATTTTGTCTTTTTTCTCAAATAATGGAGTTTTAGTAAAAAAAGTCATTTTATAGGGGCGAAGGCGAACACTATGATTAGGCTGTATAAGAAGAAAATCGGCATTAATTTTAAAAACTACAATGAAGATAACGTCGCTAGAGCACTTGAAGATATTAGACAAGGCAGAAAAAGCTTCAAAATCTACCTCATATGACAAGAACAAGGGAATAAAAACGAAAAAAAAAACGTTTGTTACCTATTAGTAGATAAGAGTTGACGTTTTTTTTATATAAATTCATATATTTTGTGTTTTGTTAATTTATATGTTTTTCAACAATAAAATATTTTAATTTGCATGCTTTTTTGTTTTTTTTACATAAAATTTATAGAATTTCATTATAAAAATGATATATTAAGATTAAGACGATTTTTAATGCTTAACAGATGCTCGTCCGCCTTTACCCCACATATAGGGGTGATGGCGGACACTCTTTGCCTAAATAAAACCAGGTGAGGGAACACAAATGTCATTAATTATACTATGGAATTTGACAAAGAAGACATGGATGATTCTTAATTATTTTTTTGGGATTTTTTTTTAAATTGTACTTTTTATTTACAAAAAACTGCAAAAATCGCCCGACTCCACCCCGAGTGACTGGTACTTTTTTTAGAACATCCTGTATATTTGAAAATATTTTTAAAATGTAGTTCTTATCGACTATATAAGAATTTATTTCAGAACTTTTCTAGATTAGACTCTAAATTTCGTGCCGAATGTGTATATAATTATTTATTTGGAATTATATTTACTTTTTTCAGTTTCCTTAATAAAAAGAAAAAACTACGATTTGGTTACAAAATTTTGTTTCGCAACCTAAATTCATTTATAAACAGGTAATTAATAGTCGTGGACAGAATATAGTATTCTACTCGCATGTAATGGCTATTTTTCACATTGGTGCGTTTATGTCGCGAATCGCAGGAGAGTGACATAAACACCTGATGCCCGATTGAACCACCTTGGCTTAACAAGTAAGCCAGGCTTACAAAATTAAGCTCGCTACACCGTTATCTGAGCGAAGCTGGAAGTCTGGAATTATCAGTAAGCTGCACTTTTTTAAGCTAAACTGGTGCAATTGGGTGTTTTGTTATATGCATGTTGAATAATATACTATTATTATCAATGTTTTGATGCTAATTTCTTTCATATATTTTTGGTAATTAAAAAAAATCACTCACCTCAGGGGGTCTTTGATATGTATATATCTGTCTAATGATATGGCGCAGAGATTGAGTATACTAGCTGTTGAGCACATGACATCGAAGGCCACCCAAGTGTCACAAAATTGAGCACCAAATATCCAATATCCTATGAAATAAAAAATTCATTTTACAAAGAAGTGTTTTATAAATATGAACAATAATCAATAACCTTCGAGTATTAAACGGACTAGACGAATAACGCACAATTCTGGTTATATAAAGAAGCATCCAATCGATCATATGATTCTAAAACAACAGCAAATACCACCAGCAGCAGTGTCGTGCTGTTATTTTTTTGTCAAGCCAGTTCGTGTGGTTACTCTTCTAGTATGTTTATAATTGAGATAATTTTGGTATTTCGTGAAAATTAGTGAATCGTGTGGAGTGGTTTTTGTTATTTTATGAGTTGCATACCTAAGATATCATTAACACCAGCAAATGTCATCACCAGACACGCTACGAAGAGATCGGCAATGGCTAAACTGGCAAGAAAAAGGTTTCCTATTCGGCGTAGGCCTCTGTCCGTATAGATGGCGATACATACTAAAATGTTACCAGCTACTGATAGAAATATTAGAAGGAACAGGAATACACCTGGAAGAAAAAAAAATTAATAAGACAATTTCAAAAGAAAGTAATGTTGAAGAGCTAATTTATTTGATAAATATTTCGCAGATTTTCTCTTACGTCCTTCTAGAAACGTGAAATTGATTTTTTCTGCTCTCTATATTGTGAACAACGCATTTTGACACTGTTTTGAAGGACATAAGTAACAATTACCAAAAAGGGATTGATTGCCCTTGACGACGGGTTGTAAGTCAACTTACCACCCTTGGGAGGTAATAATGTATGTCATATAAAGCGTGTATCTTATTTATTGATATGAATATTAATAGTACAATTATTACAATCATGAACATTATTTACAAAATTTGGATAAATGTATTCTCCTTTTTTTTTCAATTTGTATGAACTGTACTGACTCCATAATCTCTAACCAAGTTTTCTGTTTCTCTTGAAGTACAGCAGAAGACTTCTGGCTTCGTTATATTGTATAAAATTTTATTTGCAACGTCCTTTTTATTGCTGACGCTCTCCGCTACATAGCTTTCCGCAATAGTTGCAGATTTCCATCCGCCATGTCGCTTGAGAACTAAGACATTGACTCCAATATTCGCTAATAAAGTAGCCGTGTTCTTCTAAGGGAATTTCCAGTATACTCCTCAAAGTTCTCAAACTTCAGAAATTTACCAATTTTACTTGGAATTGAAGAAATCGCGTTTTTCCCTACAGGCTGGTTTAAGCATTTTCCATTTTGATATCACATGAAGAAACGAGGATTAAAATTCGTCATGAAGGATCTTATAACAATGTAATTTCCAACTTTTTTGAATATCGTCACTTTTAGTCACTGTAAATTTACGTGCTATCCAATTTTTGGAATCAGAAATAGTAACAATTATGACTTCATGCCTCAATTCAACAATATCCATTCTCATTGCACAGAGTTTACTAGAACGGCATGCTCCAGCAATTTCCATTATCATTACAACCTTCATCATTAAATATATATCATCGGGGGCTTCAAACAAAAATTCACTTACATCTTCCCTCTCAAATACATTAGATTTTTTGGATTAACATCCGTCATTTCTTCTTGTGACATTTTTAATGCCTGTCAAACGTGTTTAAAGAAGATGTTTACAAAGTAGCGTGTTAAAAGTAAAATACTCTTAACACTAGTGTTAAAAGAGACATAATCATTAAATTTTTTTTAAACAGATAGAATTAAACGAGACAATCATTCAATTTTTAATGGAACTTTCAATATCATAGTATTATAATGTATTAACATTAACATTAATAGTACAAGTCGAACAACTGCTGATATTAATACCTTGCATTTTTGAACTAGCCGAGTTGCCAATTACATCAGCATTAGCAGTCAGTTCATGAAATTAAGTGTATTTATCGCTGCAGCTTGCAGACGGCATAATTATTTCAGCAATTGCATTTTTATGAATAATAGATCTACTGTTGTAGACTTCCAACCTCTGTGCTTTTTTATCTCCGTTATATTTGCTCCTGAGTCTGCCCGCACAGAAGCAGAAGACCTTCTATAACAGTGACCTGTATATTCCTTTGGATCCGGTAGGTTCAAAAACTCAGCAACCAATGAGGGCATTTTACCAAACGTATTTATACCAACTGTATTCGCAGTGCATTTATAATATGAGTATTTCAGAAAAAAAAAACGTCCATGAATAATAGCAGGAGGGCGTAATGCAGCGTATTTATTAAAATAGTCATATTTTCCAGTAATGCAAAAAGAACGGCTTATTTTCGTTTGGGAGATATATTTGGAATTTGAACAATCAATGATTTATGTATTAATTTAATATCATCTATTAATAAATGGCACAACTCTTCACGTCGGCAGGCTCCATATATTCCGAAAATAGTACCAACTTCAAGTATGTTTCATCTCGCGCCTCATTTATAAACTTCTGAACTTGTTCAAACGTAAGTGTTTTTGATTTTTTGGGACTATAACCATTATTTTTCCTCTTTAAGAATGCTATTATTACCTTAAAATATTTGCTTACATCAACCCCAGTTTTAACTAGCGCACTCGATTTTATCATAGAAAACTTACTCCACAAAGTTGACTCGTTCCATATTTTTGATTTCCCTTTTAGATATGCAAAAAGACGGATTCACACGAAGTTTCCTTCAACTTTTTTCATTTTGCACCACTTGAGAAAATTAGAATATGCAATATCATACTGCTGAGCCGATTTTTTCGGTAATAATTCAAATGTCGCTCTTTTTGCAGCCTCTTCAATATCATCAGGAATACACGATTCATCGGTAGTTGTCGTGGTTAAGGCATACCGTCAAAAATTTTTAAATTATTGTATAGTTATTAAGGACATGATGATACAATTACCCTTAAAATTTGAAGTCGATTGACCAGCTATAACCCGAGATAAATTCAATTAAAAATTGGATATTTAACATTGATTGCATACGCTCTCTGCAGTTTTGTACCAGTTTTTTAGTTATAAAAAAAATCTAACGTTCAGAAACTTTCAAAAAACTGACAGTCTTTTAATGTATATGTTGTGAGTTAAAAAAAAATTTTTTTTACCTTTTAGTTATTTATAAATAACGGATTAAAGTTCAACAATTTATGAAAAAGTATATATTTACGGAGTCGGACAAAAACAATTTGGAAACGCTGTACGCGAGTTTAAATATAATTTGCGCGGTAAATTCAAACGGGCTAAAAAATATGTACATAGATTCAGTCTCCAATATATCTACTGGTAGCGCATAAGCAACGTTGCCAGATCAAAAATTTTAACAATATGTAAAAGTATTAGTGGTATATAATTTGTCTCCACGGGTACAGTCTTGCGTAAAAATTACGACTCGCTTCGCTACAAGCTCCTATACTTTTGCGGCGCGAATAATCTATAATTTTTTGACAATATTGTACCACAACTACCTTAAACACCAGCAAGAACTTTTAATAAAAAGCGTGAATTGTAAACAATATTGTTTGTTGGTAACTAAGTGATTCAGCGTCATCTAAGATGGTCAGTTCCCAGGAAATGAGAATTATTGTTAAAACGTCAAAAAAATAATTAACTGACAATAGACGTCAAATTGCGATTTTCTTGAAATACTTTAATTTTGTTATCAAAATAGGAGTTGTACAAAAAACTATGTTCGTGAAATTGCTCCACTCGCTTCGCTCGATTCGCAAACTTTTTCACTCACAAAATAAAATGTTACTTTTAACACTAATATCATAAATAGCTATTTCCTCTAAGAGAAGGGTCGACTTTAGCATGGAATATTCACACCATGAGCTTGATGGAGACTTTAATACAGCAGATTTTCCGTGAAAGTACGCCAAAAGCACGGTTTCTGAAACTGCAATAGCAGTCTTTGTTTGGCACCATTTCTTGAAGTATTGATGATTATTTTTAGAAAATATTCATGAGCTCGAAAAAATTTCCGGAAATAATTTGACCTCTAGTGGTATTACTATTGAAAACTATTGATTGCAATTACTATTATTTATTGAGGTTATTTCAATTGTTATTTACTATTTTCCTATTTGCTTTCTGTTTCTTATTTTCTGATATTGTTATAGATAGTTACACTTTGATCTGTGTCCGTTGGTCGGGAAGCGATGTTGAATTGAATTATGAAAACTATTGTTATGATTATGTTATTCCTATACTGTATTTCCTTTTCCGTAGGAGCAAACTTCCTCATTATTTATTTAAAAGTAATATAAATATAGGGTGAGTATTTCTTTTTTTCTATGTGGAATAAAATGATAAAACAGGTCGGTTTTACCAAAATTAAAACGACACGTCCTGTATCGCCTCAAATACAATAGGGTCGTAAAATTCGCAACAATGAATGGGGATTCACTAATATAATAAGACGGTGGCCAGTGTCGTGCAGTCAGTTTACGGGTTTTGCCGAGTAGGGATGGGTCTTACATTTTTTTTATTCTGTTAAATAATTTTGTATTAGGATAAATTTATATATCTGGATTTTTTCTATTAGATAAAAGTATAGGCGGAAGTATGGTTGCTAGGTATTTGATAAATTACAAAAAAGAATCCCAAAGATCTAAAAGTTATATAAAAAGCCAAAGATAAAGATAATAATTATTTAAAAAAAGTCACAAACAAATATTCTTTATTTTGCTTTATTAATAAGAAGCAACATACAAAATTGTGGAAAATGAAGAAGTGCGATGATTAAAATTATAAATAAAATTGGTTTTTATATATTTACAATAGATGTAGATTTTAATAATAATATGACTGACTCATTGTAATATTTTAGAAATTGTTATGACATTTATTTTTGCATACCTACCTTAGTAAATGTAACCAAACTATCCCAACATATTTTCATACAGTGATAATAAAAAACACCTTTTGATTTACATAATGATAAAATAGCGCCCCTCAAGTTTAACGTTGGTTAAATATCCATCAAAGTAGTTGGTTAAAAGCAGGAAATAAAACCATAGATTTAAAAAAAAATAATTGACTTCTTAATTATTGTATCACATTTACATTACTGTTACGCTAGCTACTGCATTAATATGCTCACTTAGTGCCCCCAGTGAAATCCCCGTATGAGACGACTATGGCTCCTCCGCCCAATTTTCGAGAAGCATCCAAAATACGAAACATCGAGAATATCCAGTGCATCCGCCAGAACGTCGAGAGATTTCTAGAATTACGGCGCGCGAGTATAAATAGGCCACGAGCATCGCTGGAGGCAATTTAGTCAATCAGTCAGTGTTGATACCGGAGGAAAGTAATCGCGCCTCGATAAAGTGTTTATTAAGTGACTCTCATATAAATTATAATTAGTGTGTTTAGTGTATTACATAAATTATTAAATAAGGACTGAATTACATATAAATCTGTAAATATAAATTAATTGTAAATATAAATTAGAATAAACGTTACATTACAATAGAAAATATATATAATACAAATATATATACACAATATAATAAAAATATATATACACAAAACAAACAATTTTATTATTAAAAAATTTCATTACTCTCATCCGAATCAGACATTGTCACTGTAATTACAAAAGGTTCTATGGTTTTTTCAACAAGATTATCAAGGTCCCACATCTTTTGCTATTCTTTAATAACGTGGTTTACAGCATTGCTCCATTTTTCTTTGGTAACGTTCCCCTCCGCCTCTTTCAAAAGTTCTCTAACATCTTTGATTTTAAAGGTACTATTATGTCTAGCAATAAATCCTTTTACTTGAGCCCACATTAATTTTATGAGATTTAATTCGCAATGATGAGGTGGCAAACGAAGAACAATTATATTATGTTCTTTGGTCATTTTATCAACAACATGCTGTTTAAATTTTGCCTTATTATCTCTCACTACTGTTAGAAGCTCTGCTTTTACGGCATCATTATCAAAAGGTATTTTTTTTCAGTAAGCCAATTTTTTATTTCCCCCTTTCTCCAGCTAGATGAGGGCAATTTTTCTACTAGTCTGGAATGATAGCTGCCATTGTCCATAACAATGACGGAATTTTCAGGAATTGCTTTAATCATTTCGGAAAAATAATCTACAAAAACATCAGCGTTCATTTCCTCATGGTAATCTTTAGTTGACTTAGATTCGAATTCAAATAAACCACCATCTAAAAATCCTTTATCGCTACAAATATGAGTAATTATTAATCTGCGACCCTTACCGGAAGGAACTTTCAAGCCAGTCGATAAGCCTTCTAAAAACGCCTGGCGATAGCTTTCGACATTTTTGTCCTGCCAATATTTGCTCATGGTCCTTCGTTAACCCAGGTTTCGTCTAAATAAAAAATGTTTCTCGCTTCCCTTCGGTACTCTTTAATTTGCCTCAAATATTTTCTTCTCCAACAAATTTTTTCTTCTGTTAAAATAGATTTTCTATTTTGCTTTTGCCAAGAAAAAATTAGTTCGTGTAAAGTTTTCTTCAACTTTTTCCTTCCCATTTCTGGTACATTTTCATTTTCTTTTATTACTTTCAAAATTTTATATATTGTTGGAATCTCATTTTCATTATATTTTTCGCTGTTCGTCAACTTCTAACGGCTTTCTACCAGGGGTCTTTTTTACACTATCAGACAACTTCACTCTGTTTCCACATTTTCTCTCACTAAGAAGTCTGTAAATTGTAGATTCGCTAATTCCTGTCATATTGGCACACGTAGAAACTATACTTCTAACAGTACTTAAAGGTGCTTGATGCACAAGCGCATCACGTACGTTTAGTACTATAGTCCTTGCTTCAAAATCTAAAACATCTTTACACACTACGTGGCTAAATTTTGACGACATTCTGACTACAAAAGTGCAACAAATACTGAAAAATATATTTTATTTTTAGGATATATATTATATACCAAAAGATAACTGCCTAATTGAATTAAGGATTGCACAATTCAAGTACCTATCTACATTTATAGCTACCTGGAATACTTTATGACGGCATACTGGTCAAAACTTTTATTGTTTAGCAGTATCTAGAATACCTAGTTAATACCCATTTTCAGTAACGGATTATAGCAGGTATTTTGGCCCAATTGAATGGTCTCCGTAAAATCGGCTCTTAATACTGTAATAATTACTCACTAATAATATGATACTTCCCTAACTTTTGCACTATTAAATAAACCCGACAAATGAAACCATTCAGGTCTTTACCGAAAAATGTAACGCCACTGGTTTATTGCCGCTTTATGAGTCTCGACCCCTTCCTGTGCTCATAGGCAATAGGAAATCGAGTATAATTATGCTAATTCGGCACTAAAAAATTCCATTACAATTTCACTACAAATATTTGTGACTGTTAGTCGGGTTATAATTGGTTCGACGAGTGGAAAGAAATATGTGAATCTGTATATTCCCTTCCCGTTCTTGAAAAAATATCAAATAATTTGTATTCCACATGAAGTTCCCCTTCCCCTTTTTGGAAAACTTCATCTGGAATCCAAATTATTTGATATTTATGTCTATCTATATACATACATATTTATAATAATAATGTTAAATATGAAGTATTTACCTATTTTTTAAATAAAATATCTGAACAAATAGTGGTCGTGGAGGAAAAATATTGTTTTTTGGATTGGAAAAATTGTCAAAAATTTCCAAAAAATTTCTATTTCTAGAACTTTTAATTGCGATTTTCTCTTTTAAAAGAGCATGATCCAAGCAATAAGGCTTTCGAATAAAAAAAAATCGTTGCAAAATTCTGAGGGTCGCAAACCTTACCGGACCCCGTCGCTTCATACCTCTTCCTTTATTTTTCTGGCGGCAGCGATAGACAAGCGATATTTGCTGATTCTTCCATTTGACTGTTATACAAATCAATAATTTCAATTTCTTCAATTTTTGATAATAAACTGTCAGCTTGACGTTGATAAAATAACAATGCTTATGACGCTTTGGAAACCGGTCAGACCTGTCCATAATTTCATGCGAAAAGTATCGAATTAAATTAATAAAAATCCAAGAATAAATTCTGCGGGGAGGAGAAAAAATCTTATATATTCATAAGTAAATATACTCACATCCCTTATAGTATAAATAACTATTAAAAGCACTGGGTATTATTTTTCGTTTATTGCGTAAAAATACAGGAGTAAAAGTTCAAATTATATGTCGTTTAATCCCTGCTGTAGTTAGCTTACAGACAAATTTAGTAAATGACGCTGTTTAAATCAGTTTTGTTAAGCGTTATGAATGTTTGGAAGTGCATGGAATACTAATTTTAAGTTTTTGTGAATTTATTCAGTTTTAAACCGTCTAAATACAAAAAGCGCAACTTCAAGTGGATTAAATAATGTTTCTCAATTGAAATAACATGAAATTTGGTTTTATTTTCATGAAATAACGATAGAAAAACCTTGTGATTTTGTATTTGAAATTTTAGTTCAAGCGCAGAGAAACTTATTCTATTTTTGTAGTTTTTTCACTTTAAAACTGTCGAAATACAAAAGAACTTATACTAGAATCACTTCAAGTGATGATTTATAAAATTTTCCCCAAAATTAATGAAAATATTATGAAAAAACTTCTCTCTTCTATCCAAAATTACACTTGTGTAATTCAATAATTTATTTTTAAGGTTTTCGACGATAAGAGAAGAAAACCCGAAATTATTTCAGTGTAATAAAGACCTAACGTCTATGAACCATAGTGTGTATAGTATAGATTTTCAAAAGGAAAAGTGCTACTCCACCAAAACAATCTCCTGTCTCACAAATCAATGAAAACGATGGTTGAATTGAATTAATTTCACTTCGAATTGCTACTATACCCAACGCATTCTCCAGACCAGATCCCCAACGATAGCTGGCTTTTTGCAAATATAGAATAGTTCCAGCGGAAGAAATTTGTCTGATTGTAGAAACTGAGGCCAGTTTTGAGAGCAAAAACGAATCGTTAAAAAAGGTATAGAAAAGTTAAAAGAACGTTTTTTTTATTTCTATATTTTTGAAGCAACGCTTTACCATTGAGAACTCTCGAGATACAGGGTGTTGAAAGTTAAAAATTGGAAATAATACGTTTTTGCGTTATTTTCATTTTTATTTTTGTCAAAATCCAGCTGGTCTGGTCTCAAAATTAGGCCCATTTATTTTTCAATCATCTGCCCAAATTACACTAAAAATTAAACACTTGCAGACTTCTAAGGTTCGGTGATAACGGAGTAATAAGTAAAAAACAAGTTGAACTTCAGCTTGATCCATTTAGACTTCAGTCAGCCCAACTGACCTCAGTAGAGTTCAAGTTATAATTATTTTTCTAAAATGTCTAGTCATGTGTCGTCCTAGTCATAACTAAATATTTATGCTTACTAACACTCTTATAAACATATCTATCCAATATTATAAAAATGATAATTAAGTTATTTCGTGAATGACTTCCTAAATTATACGAGGGGCACTACAGAATTTTGTTTAGAAACGAATGTCCGTAACACAGTTCATTTTAGCTTCATAAAAGGTAGTTACTTTCTTTACTAAAAATTAACAGATAATTAGAAAAAAAAATAGAATAAAATATTTGTGTCAAAATATAAATTTACCTTATCTTCATGGTACACCACTGGCTAACTAAAAAAACACTGAGAACCAAAAAACCGTTTTTGTAAAGAATTTTATATTCACAAAATCCATTTTAATTTTATAACATATTTTTATTTTAAATTTCCAAATTTTCACACCCTGTATCTCAGTAACGGAACCATTTGAGTAGCTGTCGGTTGAATAGAGAAACATCCTGTATAATTAGTTTGCTTTCATTAAAGACTCGTTCCATTAAAACTGTAAACGTTTTGATAATTTTACGAAAATACTTTACCACTTCTTCTACTTTAAAACGTACAGTTACACAACTTTGTTGAAAAAATCAACGAGTCCTAAGGATATTGCGTTGGACATATTTCTGAAATCGAAGGAGCATTTGACAATGTACTACCAACCTCCATTGGTTCAGTTTTGCCTGCAAATGGTATAAAACCAATAATTAATGGCTGCATCTATGCCATCCTCATAAATACAACAGCCACTACATCTCTTCAAGATGAGGCCATCAGCTTTTGTTTCCAGCTGTTGCTCACAAGACTGGGCATTATCCCTCCTACTGTGGTCATTCTTAATGAATATTTTAGTTAGTGTTCTCGAGAGAAGAGGAGTAGAGCTAGACAAGGACCGAGTCGGAAATGGTCGCATATAATATCCTTCAAAAGACTTTGGACGATGTTTAAAGTTTACAGATCTGTAGCTGTAATAATTATTTTCACTAGGGAAAAGTAATTGGATGATCTTTCTCCACTTTCCAACAATGGTGGGTTTATTCCTTTTGTAGTGGGAATAAAATTTTGCGAGATAATCTGCTTGTGGAAATGTCGTAGGTTTTGTGCCTGGTTCCAATCAAGTCCATTTGAAATATGTGGAACTAATAGTAATGGTTAAAGCTTCACAGTGAAAGACTCTAACAAACCCTCTGGCATGTATGTATGTGTATTGGGGTGACATTCACTGAGACCTAAAAGATCTATTGTGCCCCCTTACTTCTACTTAGTTCCTGAGGAAAGTCTCAGAGACTAGTAGCTCCTTTACTCCTATTTCCCAGAGAAATTTTAGGATATCTGCAGGCTTTAACTTAGGTAAATGTCCCTCTTTTATCCAGTAATCTCATAGGTGTTGTGCCCTAGGATTCTGAATTGCTCTGCAATTCGCAAATATGTGGATGGAGGTTTCTTCTTCCATACCACAGAATCTACATTCTTCGTCGTCCTCTATTTTAGGATCCCTGTTAAAACTCTAAACATTACTAGATCTTTACAATGGTGAGATATTCTCTTTTTGTCGGCTTTGCCTATTTCTTCCAATATTTCATTGGTGCTGATTCCGCAAAAAGGTCACGGCCCCTATAAGGGTGTTTCAGTTCCCCTCTTTGCTAGTTCATCTACTATTTCATTTCCTTCTGTTCCAGTGTGTCCTGGAATCCACAGAGAGGTGACTATATTGTTCTCATCCAGTTCATTGAGTTTGCCTAGGCATTCCCACATCATTTTGAAACTGATTACACAAGAGCTCAGTGCTTTAATGGCTTCTTGACTATCCGACATTTTGATAATCCTTTACCTTCTATATCCTTTATCAATATTGAACTGTACACACTTTCTTATAGCGTGAATTTCTGCTTGGCATACAGAGATAGGCTTGCTTGACAGTGACTGGCCATCCAGCTCCACACCGTCAGCAACCATCGAAATCGTTGTGGACTCACCTCCTCTCCATATCTTTTTGGAAAGAAAAGACTAGTTGTACCACATTTAGAATTGCACATATTTCCAAATGTACAAAACAGGTTTATGTAGAGACCGCAGGTGGATACTGAAAGTCACGGTATTCTGGAATAATGCCTATAATAGTAAACTACGACCAGTCTTATCCTGACATTATTCCGAATAAGGTGACCTAGATAAGGAGGAACTACTAAACATAGATAGCTATTGGTACACAAATGACTCTAAAACATCCTCAAGCTCTGGTGCAGACCTACGAAAGGAATATCAATATGCCTAGGATACTATGTAACTGTATTTCATGCGAATATTTAAGCAATTGATTAATGTGTGGAGAGATTGGAGGAAACTAGTCTCACAAAATTTTCTTGGATAACCAAGTAGCCATAAAAGCAGTTAGCTTTTGCTAAATAACGTTGAAGTTGGCATCAACCTGTTGAAAAAGTCCGTCAATACGAAGACTCAACAAATTGTCTGGTCCGGATTCCTGTACATTCTCGTATGGTTGGCAATGAAAAGGCAGACTTCCTTGCAAGGAAGGCAATTAATCACCATGTAAAACCCGAGAAACTGTAAGACCTGAGAAACGTTAAAAACTGTGAGTTCTAATGGGTGAAACAGGTAGCAAAAGGAGAAGGGGCAGACCCTGAGCAAAATGTCTGGATAATAACATATGATCTAAAAAAAGTATGGATACAGATCTGGCAAAGCGAATGATTGAATAGAAAACAATGGAGAGAAGGGAGGAAAAGAGAGGAAAAATTTAAGTCAATGTCTACTAAGGGCCTGTAGAATATAATCACAGTCACAATAGACTCTTTCGACTCGAAGTGAAGAGACTAATAGATCCACTCCCCACAAACCCATCCTAACTTTTTTTTTCGGGCCGAGATGGGAAACTCATGTTTGAATGGGTCCAGGACCCAAACAGTGTTGGACTATTCCCAAGTGGATGCCTACCAACCAAACCCACCTCAAACTCGCCGTTACCCCTGCCTCGAAATCACTACCCTAGCATACTTCGAGACGGGCGGTGGTCCCTCGCACACTCTCCGCTCAATCCGTCGCCTTCTCCCTAACTTTTACTCCTACCTCTCATGCCATATCGAGTCGTTCCCTCCCCCTTACCATCCCTCTCCACCCCTCAACATTATCTCCACCTTGTTCTCCCAATACACCGCCTCCCCCAGTTTCTTCTCCAACTTCTTCAGCTTCGTTCCTCCAGCATCTAAACACATGCTCCACTTCACATCCTCCACTTCACACCTCTCGCACACTCCAGTCTCTTTTTCCAATCTTGTGGAGGTACCCTACTCTCGACCCATGTCCAGTGGACCCCTGTGTCAAGAAGTAGTTTACCTCCCCGAATTTCCGGTCCATCCAAACTCTCCTATTCCCAATCGCTCTTTTCAGCGCGCCCTCATACGCCTCTCACCTTTTCTCCATTTCCTCCTCCATCAATTCCTGTACTTACTCTCTGGTCGCATCCCCCTAGCGTTTATTTCTGGCTCTAGCCATCACGTCCAATGGGTAGGTCCTTGCCAGCACCTCTGCTGCCAGTCAACCCACTGTCCTGTAGCCCTGCACCACCCTCAGCAATATCCCTCTCTGCACCCGCAGGAGTGGCCTAACCCTCGCATTCCCTCCCGCTCTTTCACCCCACACCTCCGCTCCGTACAGCATACCCTGCTCTACTGTCCTACCAATTATCCTCCTCTTCCACTCTCCCGGTCCCTACACATTACACATCAATCTCCCCAGCCATACTACCCTCACTTTCCACTGCTTTGTCGCCTACAACATGTGTGTTCTGAATTGACTATCCAACCACACCCCTAGGTATTTCACAGACTCCTCCATACGAATTCTCCTTCCCTTTACCATCACCCCCCACTTCCCTCGTCTTGCTCCGTCCCTTCACTAGCATCCCCACCAACTTATCTTCCGCCACTTCTAGTCCGGATCGCTCTATCTTCTCCACAATCTTCCTTCACATTCTCTTCGCCTTTCTTTCTATCTCCGCCTCTCCCTTTGTCGTACATACCAGACACACATCGTCCGCAGACACCGTGATCTCACATCCCTCTTCACTAACTATCCCACAAACCTCATCAAACACACACTTCCATAGCTTCGGTCCAAGAACCAAGCCCTGGGGCACACCAGCCTCCATCTCATACCTCCTCCCTCTAGTGTCTACTATCACACGTCCTACCAGGTTAACCAAACCCTCCCCCACTCCAAGTCTCAGCAACGCGCTCAACACTGCCCGTTTGCTGACACTTTTGAACGCGTTCCTGACGTCGAAGAACACGAGTAGAGCCAATTTCTTGTTCCTCCAGCTGCCCTCGCTAGCCCCTTCCAACAAGACCATTACCCACCCCAGCGCCGTGATCCGAGATACATGTTTTTTTCTTCGCAAACCCGTGCTGGTTCACCCTAAAACCCCCATTCCTACCAACTTCCTCCTCAATCCTATCCTTTATTAGTACCCTGTTGAATAGAATAGCTCCCAGAAGTACTCCCCATTGTCATCCAACAGCCTCTTCATCATAACACCTCTCAGGCCATCTATCCCTGGGACTTTCCTTACTTTAATGTTCCTCTTCCCCTCCTCTACCGGCCTTATCCCCCTTATTTTCTCTACCCCCCTAGTATCCTGGACTTCTCGAATCCTGCCTCCAACTCCTCTTTCTCCCCCTGTGAACAATTTCCCTATAATCTCCTTCTCCCAATCTTCCTCCAGCACCTCGTTCCTATTTCCACCCATCCTCTTCACCGCTATCTCATATGCCTTCCCTCATGGATTGTTTTCCAGTTCCCCCACCCATCCTAACCTACAGTTGATAATTCATCCATACAATTAATCACCCTATAAAATCCACGTTCTGACCTTTATTACAGAAACTCCGCTTACATATAATACTATCTCATTTAAAATTATTCCTAATCCAAGACGAATCAAGGAAAAAGCATGCAAAAAAGGAAAGCAAAGAATTTTCCGGTTGTTCAAGTCCGGCAACAAGCTAGTTTAAGACGAGACAGGAAAGCTGTTACGAAAGCAGACAACATAACCATCAAGTATGTACTGAATTGCTGTAGGGTTTACGACGACATAACCTCAATTCTTCAGTGTAGGACTTATTTCTATTAGTTTATTGTTAATACAGGGTGATTTTTTTAATACCAAAAAGGGAATTTACCATGATAAACAGCTTTATTTGTTATCTGTTCTTAAAATAGACCAGCACGCTATATGAATTTGTTAATTATGCTATCTGTTATGTCTCGCGTTTCAGGGTAATATTCTGTACACTTCTCCAAGCCAGAAATAATAGTATTTTATGCAACGATCATGTAATGATAGCCATTAAGACACGAGCATGTTGTAGGATACGAAACGAGCCGCAGGCGAGTTTCGTATATAATATGCGAGTGTATTAATGGCCATTACATGAAAGTTGCATACAATATTTTTTCTACTCCGATTAATAAGAATTATTTAATTAATAATTATCATATATAGTTACTTTTGAAAATCAAAATTATTTGACAGCTGTCAAATTAAGTGTCACCTAATATAATTAATTTCAGAAATGTCAACCAGGTATCCATGGCTATATTAAATATTGTGCGAATGTCGCATTCCTATTGGCTTAAAAATCTGTATCATAATGAATATCATTATGATACAGATTTTAGTCTTTTAATAAGTATATTATAAAACAGGAGTAGAAAAAAATTATTATGACCTTGTAGCGAGATTACTTGCACGAAGGTATATTTACTTCAGTTTTGGTGGTTTTTGGGTTTAAATTCTAGTTTACCCAAGTAATTACCCTTTAAAACCAATTTTAACTTCACAGCTTTGATGTGAATATAAATTGAGATAATTAAATCAGCTTTTGTACGTTCCTTGTTTGTTTTAGTTAGGTCAGTGTAGCAGAATTCTACTGTGTGATATGGTCTTTCGTGAGTCAATTTTTGGGAGCAATTGTGTGTATTAACCGATTAAATTCTAAGGCTTAGGGAAGAAGGAGTGTAGAGGATAGATGGAGGGTGTTACAGATAAATGTAGGGAAATGCAGGATATATTAGATGAAGTGATTTTTAGGAGGGAAGTGGATGTGGTGTGTGGATCTGAGGTAAATGCTAGATATGTGGGAAAGCAGGGATGGATTATGGACGATACAGGAGAGGCAGGAATAAGAGTGGTGAGGGATGGACTGAGGGCGGATGAAGTGAGAAAGGGAAACGGATGGGTGGTAGTGCGAATGGGAGACATGGTGGTGTACAGTGTGTATATAAGCCCAAATGTCAGCCTGGGAGAATATGAGAGGAGCATGACAGGTTTGGAGGACGATCTGAGGGTGACAAAGGGGGAAAAGAGGATCATAAAGAGAATGGTAATAGGGGACTTCAATGTTATGAATACTGTGGGATGGGGGGAAGAAAACGGACAGGAGAGAGAGAGAGATCCTGGAGAGAGATCCTGGAGGAAGTGTTGACATCCAACGGGTTGGCGGTACTGAATGATGGAAATAGAGAAGATGTGGAGGGAGTGTAAGAAAGAACGAAGACGGATGCTGAGGGAAAGAGGAAGGATATAGGGAAAAGGGAGATACAAAGAGAAGAAAAAGGAACTGGAGAGTAGGGTGGAGAGGGGAAAAAGTGGGAAGTGGGAAGAGTTACTGGGGGAATTGGAAAACGATGGGGAAAGGCGTATGAGATAGCGGTGAAGAGGATGGGTGGAAATAGGAACGATGTGCTAGAGGAAGATGTGGAGAAGGAGATTATAGGGAAATTGTTCACAGGGGGAGTGAGGGCAGCATTCGAGAAGTCCAGGATACCAGGGGGGTATCGAAAATGAGGGGGATAAGGCCGGTAGAGAAGTCGGAAGTAGAGGATTGGGAGAGAAACATTTACGTAAGGAAAGCCCCAGGGATAGATGGCGTGAGAGGTGATATGATGAAGAGGCTGTTGGATGACAATGGGCAGTACTTCTGGGAACTATTCAACAGGGTGCTGAGGGAGGAAAAGTTTCCGGAAGGATGGAAGGTAGCAGAGAAGGGAAAAGAGAGGGCAGCATGGCTAGGAGATTGATGTCTAATGTGAAAGGGGCGGGGGAGTGGAAGAGGAGGGTAATTGGTAAGACGGTAGAGCAGAGTATGCTGTAAGGGTGCGGAGATGTGGGGTGAAAGAGCAGGGGTGAATGCGAGGGATAGGCCACTCCCGCGGCTGCAAAGGCTGGTGAACTGGCAAGGTCCTACCCATTGGACGTGATGGGTAAAGCCAGATTAAACGCTGGAGGGGTGCGACCAGAGAGGAAGTACAGGAATGGATGGAGGAGGAAATGGAAAGTGGGTAGAAGGAGTATGAGGGCGCGCTAAAAGGAGCGATTGGAAATAGGAGAGATTGGATGGACCGGAAATTCGGGAAGGTGAACTACTTCTTGACACAGGTGTTCACTGGACATGGTTACCTCCACAAGATTGGGAAAAGAGATACTGGAGTATGCGAGTGATGTGAAGTGGAGGATGAAGTGGGGCATGTGTTTAGAAGCTGGAGGAACGAAGAAGTGCTGGAGAAGTTGGAAAGGAAACTAGGTAGGCGGTGTATTGGGAGAACATGGTGGAGATAATGTTGAGGAGGGAGGAGGAATGGATGGAGGTGAGTGGCGTAGTGGAGAGCATGATTAGGGGAAGAGATGGACTCGATATGGCATGAGAGGTAGGAGTGATAGATGGGGAGAAGACGACGGTGTGAGCAGAAAGTGTGCGAGGGACAACCGACCGTCTCGAAGTGTGCTAGGGTAGTGATTCCGAGGCGGGGGTAACGGCGAGTTTGAGGTGGGTTTGGTTGGTAGGCATCCACTTGGGGATGAGTCCAACACTGTTTGGGTCCTGGACCCATTCGAACATGAGTTTCCCATCTCGACCCGAAAAAAAAGGACATTTTAGTGAAGTCCTCCAAGAACCAGAGTGAAATTATGCAGTTACCATGAAATAACGTTTGGTAGTTGTGAAATTCGACGGAATTTCTAATTTCGACAAGGATCCTTGGATGGAACAAATATTTAGATGAACTAAATAAGCTTCAACGAACAAAATTATACCAACAACATCAGCATCGGACTAGAATCAATTCTAAAATTTTAGAAATGAATAAAAATAGTTTTTTAGTGGTTTGTAATCTAATGTAATGTATGGGTTGAAAACTTTGATAAAGTTATTTGTTTGAAACTTACAATCAAAATTGAAAGTTCTGGTGGATGCGCATTGGTTAATATTTACATTTTAGGTGTATTTTTTAATTTAAAACCGTCTATTTATATTATATGTATATATAAAACTCATACTAAACCGACTTTAACTGTTCCATTTTGGGTTAATTTGGAATTTTGGAAGTGTTATCAAAAATTAGTTTAAAAAAATCTTCAGAAATTGGTAAAAAGAGCAGGAACGAGATATCGGTGAGTATTTTGTGACACAACAATTTTTTTTTAGAAAAATTTGACAAGAGATCATTCCTTAGATGATTGAATATAAAATTAAACAATCACTCCTAATCTGTATTATGAATGGAAAAAAATACAATTTCCGTATAACTTGGAGTTAATCATCTCCGACTAATTTACTTTACATTGTCGTCAGAATTAAAAAACTTTTCGCTAAGTCTGGATCTGCGAGTGGCAGCAATCCGTATCAAAAAGCTGAAGGGAATTTACAAAAGGATGACATAATTAAAAAATGTCGATTGTGAAGAGGCAATTTATATGGAAATTTCTACAACGACTTTACAGAAACATACCCGGAATAGAGGGGTTTAATGCGAAGTTTTAGACTACTTTCATTGAAAAATAAGAACCTACATATTTTTCTATCATTGCCGAATTTTTTATTTTTAACAGAACAATTATTGAAGTAGAGGTAAAATCCCTAGAATATTCTTGGAAAAATTTCCTTTCAAATTTACAAATGTAAAATTGATAGTATTCTGACGAATTTCTTAAGAGGAGGAAACAGAATTTTTTTTCAAAAACCTTCCAACAAAAAAATACCCTTTGAATCCAATTTTTTCGACGATCCCACTAATGTCCTATTAAGTCCATATGAAATTGTCAAATTAGTAGTTTTCTGAAGGATTTTTTAAAAGGCAATAACAGAATCCTTTTTACCTTAAAACACCAACAAAAATTATATTTTTGACATTTTTACACTGTACAATTTAGTCATTTTGAAATTGTCAAATTGGCAGTTTTATCGAAAGGGAGACAAAGTATTCCTTTTTTTCCAACTCCACTCATTGAAAATTGTCGAATTGTCATTTCACTGACGGATTTTTCGAAAAACGTGAGCCGAAATCCTTTTCCCTGAACCTGTCGACAAGAAACTATTTAGAGTACAATTTTTGTAGCAATTCTAATCCTGAACAGTTTCATCCATTTGAAACTGTCAAATTGTCAGCTCTTTCGGAAAAAGGAACGTAATTCCACTCCTATACAATTCAGCCAATTTGAGAATTGTCAAATTGATAGTTTCCCAATGATTTTTTGGAAAGAAAGGAACAAAATACCTTTCACCCTAAAACCTGCCAATTTTTAAAAAAAATTCATGTACTTAAAAAATTTCCGGCATTAATTCAAGCGATGTCGAAGATAATAGTTTAATATTATTATAACGCCTCACAAAGTTTTTGAAAAATATTTTCCAAAGAACAGAGACCGTTCACTTAGAAGAAACAACTACTTCTCGGGCTATATGCCCCGACAGACATTGAATTACACTTCTAAGCTAAACGGGGCTGGTATATTTACAAGATATAACCAATCATTCTGGTTTGTAATCAGAAGGGAGATCATTTGTAGACCGGTTTCGGCGTATTTGCGCCTCACCGGTACAAGGTAGATATCCTCCGTCCAAGAGTTCTGAGAGCATTATCCTGGGGATATCGCTGTTATCGTATTCTTAGCATGTCCTTTACTTAGGTTAATGTATTGGTGTGGTTTCAACATTGTCACCAGTCCAGGATTACTTCTGGATGAATACCATCTACCTTGTACTGATGGGGCGCAAATATGCCGAAACCGGTCTAAAAGTAATGTTATTCCTTCTAATCGCAAATCAAAATGGTTGGTTCTATCTTGCAGATATACCAACCCCGTTTAACTTAGAAGTGTAATTCATATCAAATAGCCCGAGAAGTAGTTGTTTCTTCTAAGTGTTATTTAAAAATCCTTTCCAAAAACTTTCTAAGGCGTTATAATAGTATTAAACTATTATCTGCGACATCTATTGATAACACGGTTAACTGAAATATGACAATTTTCACAGGAAACTGAAATTAAGTAAATAATTCAAGCACCAGGAAGATTTCAAGTGAAAATTTTACTCAATAAAACTTAACCCAGATATAATTGTCAAAGTGACAAATTCGAGTGATATATTTCATAATAAATTTTTCAAATGAAACACAATAGATAATTTAATGGATTTTATCGAGACTAGACTTGTTTGAGACATATTTGATGTACAAAAACAACTTACCTATCACCAGAATAGACATTGTGGTCACCGCATCTTGTTCTTCAATGATTTCGATCGTATGTTCCATGAATGTGCCATTGTTAATAATCTGAAATAAAATGTTTATTTTAAAACTTTGAAATATAAAGTAGGTAGATCGTGGGTATGGCTGAGAGGAACAATTTTTTTATATATTGTTGCGAGGTCACCAACGCAAAGCCGGCCCTGTCTCTCGACTATACATTTTGGCGAATGCGTCCCCCCTCCGGAGAACATTCTGGAAGACGCTTTGTTTATGCCTATGACAAGCGCCGAAACTACTAGAATTTTCAAGAGTTGAGAAAGGCTATATATATATATATATATATATATATGCGGGTTTTTGAGTGAGTTGACAATTAGCGAAACGGGCAGTAAAGAGTTAGTTCACAGAAGTTCTTAGTAATCGGACAGTGGATGAAATAGTGAAGATAAATAGTGTAATATTCAAGTGGTAGAAATAAATTAGAACTAATATACCGAGTGTAAATAAGTTAGTAGATATTAAGTAGAGTGTGTATTTAAATAAAGTTTAATAAATAAATCAATAGATAGTAATTAGCTATAGAAGTGTGTATAATTTTATCCCACAAGTAAAAACTATTTAAATAAATAACAAAAACATTACAATATGTATTATATAAAGGAGACTGTAACTTTAAAAAGGAAGACCCAATCATTGTTTCGAGCCTTTTAACTTTCATTTTTCTAAAAAGAAGCTGTAAAGTTGTCTCCACAATTATTGTAGATAAAATAAATAATTTTGATTGCACGAGCTTTTTATTCTCATTTAATACAAAACTATTTTTCACGAGCACTTTATATCCAGAGTTCGGCGCTGTCTATATTTTTCTTTGTTTTTGACATACCAAACTTCAGAAACTCAGTCAATTTATCCCGTCATATTCACTTTATTTAATTATTTATCGATACATCACTCAGAAAAGTTAACTCGACTTTTTTTTGTAAGTTGACAGTTTCGAAAGAAATTTAATACAGTCACATATAGAAAGTGGGGTCGGTCTAGAAAGAATATGAAAGAGAGGACGAGGGAATTTTTTTTAAACCTTTTCTGTAATAAAATTGAAGTATATCAAGATTAAATGCAGCCTTCAGATTGAAACATATTCTTACGTGCTGGAAAGTTGCAGAAGTGATCATGTTGCCAAAACCTGGAAAACAACTTAATGATGTCGAATCCTATAGACCGATTTCTCTTCTGCCAATAGTTTCAAATCTTTTTGAGAAATTACTTTTAAAAAGACTGCGACCGATAATAGAACATAGTAACTTAATCCCAGATTATCAATTTGGATTTAGGCAAAAGTACTCAACCAGGTGCATAGAATAACAAACATTATTGAAAGTGCTTTAGAAGAGAAGCAAGTCTGCTCTGTGTTTAGATGCTGGAGGAACGAGGAAGTGCTGAAGAAGTTGGAGAGGAAACTAGGGGAGGCGGTTTACTGGAAGAATATGGTGGAGATAATGTTGAGGGGGGAGGAGAAATTAATGGAGGTGAGAGGCGTAGTAAAGAGCATCGTTAGGGGGAGAAAAGGACTCGTTATGGCATGAGAGGTGGGAGTGATAGTAGGGAGAAGACGACGGTGTGAGCGGAGAGTGTGCGAGGGACCGCCGCCCGTTTCGGAGAATGCTAGGGTAGTGATTCCGAGGCGGGAGCAACGGCGAGTTTGGTTGGTAGCCATCTCCTTGGGGATGAATCCAATACTGTTTGGGTCCTGGACCTATTCGAAAATGAGTTTCCCATCTCGACACTGTACTAGCGATTCCAATATAAAGTGCATCCAAACATTCCAGAACAAAGTGTAACGAAACATAGTGAATGCCCCCTGGTATGATCGTAACTCTGATATTCTCAGAGATCTTCGAATACCAACCGTCAAGGAAGAGATTAAAAGGTTAGCCGGCCAGCATAAAGCCAGGCTCCACCAACATGTGAATGCAGAAGCTCTTCAGCTGCTTGACGACCAACATCATGTCAGAAGACTGAAAAGAACCAAGCCAATCGATCTTGTGTAGTATGTTTTGTGTAAAGCAGAGTACTGTGCATGAATGTAGTGTATACTATAGATTATAAAAATCTCGATGACATCATTGAATGGACTCTATATGATAATGTAACATGTCTATCGACCTGTTTCGATTTTACAGAATAAATCCTTTTAATTAGCGCTCGTCGTCACTAGCCACATCCAATTATAGTTCTGTGATCCCAAACTCTTCTACCCCGAACGTAAGACAATTGACGTTTGCCAACGGACGCTTCCATTTTTTGCACACCGCCACGTTAAACACCCCTTTTTGTCAACGACCACCGAAGGGGACACATCTTTCGCTATCTTTCATATCTCAAGTACCTATCTTATGAATTTTGCTGTGGTAAGTCCAAAATCATAATCTATAATTAATAAGCTTCTTCTAAAGTACTGTCTGATATAATTTTCGTATGCATTCTTTATTTTTTTACAGAGATAGACGAAATTAAATTCAACACGTGGTCATAAACTGTTCTTTTATACTAATATGGTAGTTTTAAACCAAATATTCTTTTATAATTCACTGTTTACTTTTATACAAATATTTTCAAGCTTTTTCAGTTGCGAAATAACTCTTAATTATAAAATAACACTTTTATAAACCGCTAACCTATAAAATATTCTTTCGTAACGCCAGTGCCGGTTTCATATATTTCCTAAGCACGATATTTTTTCATATAACTAAATAAATAACTTTTTGCTATCATAAGTTTCTTTCGGATCATTAGTATTTTTTTTATTTAGCCGATAATTGCTATTTTTACTGTTTTAACATGGGACATATAATGTTGGAAAGCTTTCAGTAAATTGAATCAATTTTGTTGACTTTCAAATAACTGCCTTCCTTTTCTTTAACCTGAAAAGCTGACCAACATAATGTGCCATTACATTCAAGTTCCTACATATCCCTGATCCACTTGTACTTCTAGGTAAGCACAGCCCCTAGGCTAGGATAGAACCCGAGAATATAACCCTAGGCTAGTATATAACTCAAGAA
This sequence comes from Lochmaea crataegi, assembly GCA_947563755.1. Taxonomy (NCBI): domain Eukaryota; kingdom Metazoa; phylum Arthropoda; class Insecta; order Coleoptera; family Chrysomelidae; genus Lochmaea; species Lochmaea crataegi. Next base: position 38,717,206 of record OX387433.1, on the reverse strand, counting down.
TACAACCCTAGGCTAGGATAGAACCCGAGAATATAACCCTAGGCTAGTATATAACTCAAGAATACAACCCTAGGCTAGGATAGAACCCGAGAATATAACCCTAGGCTAGGATATAACCCAAGAATTTAACGCCGAGAATATAACCCTAGGCTAGAATATAACGCCGAGGATATAAACCGAAGAATATAACCCCAAGAATATAGCCAAGGATACAGCCCTAGCTCAAACTACCGCCCTAGAACAGAACTCATCAGTTCGGATCAAGACCTGACTTCTTCTCCAGGAAACCACTTCATCTAAGCTAAGTACCTATAAAAGTACAAATTCCTCTATTAAATTCCGTTGTTCATTTCCTGTGGCAGAATAAATTGTAAATTTGTTTTTAATTCTTTTTTTATTAGAAATCCCCAACTATAAAAGTTGAGGGAGATATCGCCCGGGGTAATTTTTAGTAACTTTTTTATTTTCTAACTTTCATTTAAATTTTACAAGGCGTTTCTACCTTTTCCGCCTTAGTTTTTTGTAGTTTTCATCGTTAAAAAGGTAGTGGCGCCCTCAACTTTTACAACCTTCCTGTAGCACTTGTGCAGCATAAACTTGGGGTCGAATCACCCTTGAGAGGAGTCTCTAGCCGGAGCCCTTCGAGCTGGTGCCCTGTGAGGTACAGCATTTACCGTTACAAATTGGCGCCTTTACCGTTACAATAAGTACCTAGTTTTAAGAATAGTTAGATGCAAATAAATGGTTAATCTTATAAGACTAGTTTTAATTACAGGAAGATTAAATGAAAAAAAATTAAATTTATGTGGAACACCCGTTGCATATTTACGTAATCAACATAACCTCAAAATTTGAAAACTACAATGACATAAGACTTAATAAACTCCGATAAACTCTCTGATACATCGTTGGAAGGCCCGTCAAATTTTTTCCAACTGTATAAGTAACAATTATTCTATTATATTCTTGACAATGTATTACAACAAAGAAATAGCAGTCAATAATAACGACGATCCAAATTTAATTTACAATATCATAAATAAAAAGATACAAAAACAAACTATAGAAGTATTTCCTTTTGATAAAAATAAAAATAATCAATTCAAATGTATAACGGAATACCGTCCCTGAAAATTAGGTAAATTATTTTGGAAACTTTAGACATCGGTAAACTTTTATGAATTTTCGAACTAGGATATCAGAACACAATCGTGGCTATGAAAACAAAAAATCAGATTCCAACTATTCAAATCATTTATTAGAAAACAATCATTTTTTGTTCAAATTTTGTAATTTTACTTGTCGAACCTAAATCCTTTAAATTAAATCTCTTAGAATCAATTAAAACAAATATTAAGGTAATCTTCTTAACGACCAATTATATATTAACCCCTTTATAAACTGCTTTTCTTAGATAGCTCAGGTCTGATTGTTGTGAATGAATTTCCAGGTACACCTTTCCTTGTTTACATACTTAAAATTCCGTATTTATGCACTGTATAAATTAAAAGTTTTCATTATACCTTCATACTTTTGACAAAGCTTCTGTGTTAGCGAAGCAAGTCACAATTTCAAATTGAATATTGGTATGAATATAGTGAAGATTTATTACAAATTAAATTGTTTTATTTCATCAATTTATTGTCGTTTGAATTTTATAAACAACCGACTTGAGGCATCCTCAGAAAAAAACAGGTGACCACTCAATGAGACCTCTCCTCTCAACCAGTTCCTAATTGTTAATAAATAAACGGGAGTTGCTCCGTCTTGCTGGAGGAGCAGCAAATTTCTCGTAATATCCCTGCCCAAACATTTCGTTTCTCTGGATAGTGAATGTGGTTTTCTTTAAATAGATATGGGTTGATATTTGAATTTTCCGACACTCGGTAAAACAAAACGAGAAGAAACTGGAGCTCAATTCACAACCTGTATATGTAGTAAACACATATTTGTTTCATAGTTTCAACAAAATCGCTTCTAATGGAATGGTAACTACCGAAAACTTTTGTTTAACTACCCTCATACACACACCCTCTTGTTCCATCAAAACTTTTTGAGGGTAAAAGTTGAATCCCGAAGCAGCTGAGCCATCGTCTGTTATAAAAGTAAAAAGTATCTCCTTAACCAGACTGATTCAGAAACGTAACTAGGGTTCGTAAGTGTCTCAGTTGTTTCACGAAGAAAAAAATAATAAATGAAAAATTGACCCGCATAAATGTTTGTGAGTTTAAGAATAAAGTTCACAGGGATTTTCCTAGGAAGTTAAATATGCACTTGGGTAGTATATTAGTTAACGGAAAAAGTTTTTTACAGAAGTATGCATTGGGAATTCAAAGTAATTAATAGTTATTTATACTATAAGGGATGTAAGTAGCATTTACTAATCGAGAACGATTTTGCGCCCGAGCGATAGCGAGGGCTGGCAATATAGTTCGAGACTCAGGGGTGTGAAGAGGAGGTATTTAAACCGATATTCAATTTGAAATTGTGACTCGTTTCGCTAACACAGTAGCTTTGTCAAAAGTATGAAGGTATAATGAAAACTTTTAATTTATAAAGTGCATAAATACGGAATTTTAAGTATATAAACAAGGAGAGGTTTACCTGGAAATTCATTCACAACAACAGAGGTGTGAAGCTCATCGGATACGCTGACGATGTGGCTATAGTGGTTACTGCGGCTGGAACATATAGCCTAGAGATAAATATGGACGAGGCAATGTGGGAAGTGAACCGATGGCTTGTAAACAGGGGCATGGAGTTATCACCAGAAAATACTGATGTGACGGTATTGGTAGGGCACAGAAGGAAAGAAGTGAGGTTTCAACTGGCGGGAACGATGATAGTTCCAAGGGGGGAACTAAAGTACTTGGGTATATGGCTAGGGGCAGGGATGGACTTTAGGAAACATTTGAGCGAGACCATCAAAAAAGCTAGAGAGAGGGCCACAGCTCTTGGAAGAGTGCTGCTAAATGTAGAAGGGCCACCGAAGTGCAAAAGAAGAGTGTTATGGGAGGTTGTGAAATCAATCCTTCCTTATGGAGCTCCGATTTGGAAGGGGATGGTTGGGATCAACAAATATAGGAGGGAACAAAGAAGGATACTGCTGCGTGAGGTGTCGGGCTACCGGACGATATCGGACGTAACAGTTCAGGTGATTGCAGGAGTACCTCCTATAGACTTGTTGATCGAGACAAGGGTGAACGAACACAGGAGAGGAAGAGAACAAAAAAAAAACAAATAGAGGAGGAGATGGTGCTAAAATGGATAAAAAGATGGGAAGAGGAGAAAGTGAAAGGGGAGTGGACAAGAGTCCTGATTAAAGAACTGAGGAGTTGGTTATGATGTAAGCACAGGAAAATGGATTACTTCCTAAGTCAGGCTTTGTCGGGGCACGGGTCTTTCAGAACGTTCACTAAGAAAATAGGGAAAACGGAGGATGATGAGTGCATATATTGAGGGGAGAGGGACGATGTAGAGCACATCCTTTTAACATGCATACGATGGGATCTACTAAGAAAAGAGGAGAAGGGAAAAGTGGGATGGACAAAAAATCCAAATAATCACTGATAGCCAAGCTCTGCTAAAGCTATCAGTAATCCAACAACTAGGTATAGACTGAAATGGCGGACCAGTTAGCTGAAGAAGGATTTAAAGGAGGTCCGGAACCGTTTTGTGGAATCACAAAAGATTGCATAAGAGGGGAAATTGGGAACTGGCTAGATAGGGAACACCAACTCAAATGGAGGTTGACATAAGGACACCTTCATACAAAGAGTTTACTGAACAAGGTAGACAAGGAACTCTCAACCAGGCTATTGAAACTGGGTAAGAGACATTTAAAGACAGTTACCGATCTGGTGACTGGACACTACACTCTGAAGAAACATCTGCACAAAAAGTTAGTGAACCTATGTGCAGAAAATGTGAACTTGATGATGAACCACCTAGTCACATACTCTGCTTCTGCAAGAACTCACAAGTACTTAAACGGAATCACTTTGGAGATGAATTAATACAACCATTACAACTACTGAAAATCTCTCCAGTCAAATTAGTGGCCTTTACAGAAGACACAATGCTTCTGGAATGGAAGTAGATAACATGGGAAATGGTACAAAGATGCTTGGGCTGTTGAGCACAACCCAAACGAATAAATGCATAAATCAAGGGGGAATCCAGAGCTGGATAGACTGAGAACACCAATTCAAATACAAGTTGACAGAAAGTCACCTCCATACAAGAGTTTACTGAACAAGGTAGGCAAGGAACTTTCAGCCAAGTGATTCAAACTGGGCCAGAGGCATTTGAAGACAGTTACCGACCTTCTCACTGGACGCTACCGCTCATATTTTCAGGAACTACTGCAAGAATAAAAAAATTTTTGAATGTAAAATTAAAAGGGATAATATTATAATAAAACTCAGCGATAATGTAACTATCTGGCTTTACTCTTTTATTTACGACAGCTATATATGTACTGACTCCCAGTAATAATCCGATTCCAAACAGACCACTTCACTTCTCAGCACCCCCACTTGTCCCCTTTGTCCCTTCAATTCTGACCATCTGCACGTGTTACGAGAGATGATATAAACAAACTTCGGTTCCCAAGCAAAGTGATTTGTTAATGGACCTTGTCTTATAAATTAAATAAGGTGAGGTGACATATTTATCAATAAATATAATACTCTAGAAATATAAAATATAACATGAACTTGTGAACTAAACTAAAAGTTTTTGCGTTTATTCATTATTTTCACAATTTCAAGTCTTGTAATAAATTGATCATAATAATATGATGGGTATATCACATGTGACCGTGACCTCAAAAGTGCTCTTCACTCCGGGTCGAACACTCAAATAACAATAAAAAAGTAGTTTCTAGGGTAACAAACCTTCATGCACGATTTTCATCAATTTTACATGCATTTGATTTATTACCGTAGAATGAGTACCTACAATTCAATAAAATCACACGAATAGTGAAAATTTAATAGTGTAAACATCTTCAAAGTCATATTTCACTGTTTATAGCTCATAAAATAATATTGTTTATGTTTAGAACGCATTCGAGATAAGGAAACATTTTGTCAAACAGAATAGTTTAGTTGCTTTATAAGCTTTATAAGTTACGACTTCCTGTGTATTGTAAATTTTAATGTAATCACGTTTAATAACATTAATTCAGAGAAAATATGTCGAATGTAACGATGAGCTATTAAGCTGTTAGCTTCAATGTGTCTATTATCAATAATTGGGGTAAATGTATACAGGCTATTTTTAGAAATTCAATCGGATCGAAAATAAATTTTGATTATGTTAACGAGAATAAAACTGATTTTGTGCGTCGTTTCATAACTATGGATCTACCAGTAAGTTTCTAAATTAAAACAAAAACATTTACAGTGGACTGAAGCTGGTTGTTTAGCTTCAAAGCAGATGAAGATCACACGAGAAGGTTATTTTTTTTTGGGATGCGAAAAGGATTTTGTTGATTATGTAATCGCAGGAGTACCTCTAAACAGTGTATTAGGTAAAATACTTTATCTGATATACACTAGTGATATCCCTAAATTAGATCACGATACGATAGCAGCATTTGCAGACAATATTGCTATAATGGCTGTAGGAAAAGATCACGAAGAAGCAGCAACTGGCCTGTTATTGAATTTGATAATTGGACCAAGCAGTGGCGTATACAATTGAATGAGGCAAAATCCGTTCAAACAAGAGAGGTGAGTTTATCTCTATTAGAAAAAATAACAATCAAATACCATATGCCGATACAGCAAAATATTTGGGTATGGCATTGGACACCAAGCTACGTTGGAAAGCTCACGTCAAAAAGAAAACAGAACAGTCAAATTCCCAATTAAAAAAAATGTATTGGCCACTGGGAAGAAACTCCACTCTGACCATCCAGCTCCTCGACAATACCAACCAGACGAGAAAACTCAAGAGGATAAAACCATACAGGTTTCTGTAATTTATCAGAGCAGACACGGAGAGTAGTGATTGTGTATAGTAATACGTTATTAGAACAAATTGAGGAATGCTAGTGAGTGGGTTGCTAGATTTAATTTGTTGATTATATTAAAATGCATAGAATAAGGGAGGTTTTTCAAAACGTTAATGCGCAAATGCTTAGAAATGTAGGTCGATCTTATGAAGACCATCTTCAAGTCTGCATCGATGTATCTTTTATAACTCTTTTGTTGATTTTTTCATAAATTTCAGTATATTTGTAAGTTGATTGATACGATGAAATGAAACAATTTAATTTGTTAAAATCTTCATTATTATATTTGATCCTATGTTCGATTTAAACTTGTGACGCGTTTCGCTAACACAGTAGCTTTATCAAACCCGTATCAAAAAAACTATGAAGTTTGGGTATAGAGAATAGGTATTCAAATTTGAAGTATAGTAAAGTAACTTTCATTTACCGATGTGAAATACAGGGTGATCCATTCAAAAAAAATAAAAGGTGAGCGGTCGTCGGATCGCCGACAGAAGTTTGCTTCTTATGCACAATAGTATGCGAGGTTGGGAAAACCATCAATAAAAATACGCGCAATAGAACGCGATGTTGGGAATTGGATCGACGCTCTGGAAGTGTGTGTTTGATGAGGTTTGTGGGATAGTATGTGAAGAGGGATGTGAGATTACGGTGTATGCGGATGATGTGTGTCTGGTATGTACGGCAAAGGGAGAGGCGGAGATAGAAAGAAAGGCGGAGAGAATGTGCAGGAAGATTGTGGAGAAGATAGAGCGGTGCGGACTGGAAGTGGCGGAAGAGAAGACGGTGGGGTTGCTAGTGAAGGGACGGAGCAGGGCAAGGGAAGTGGGGGTGATGGTTAAGGGAAGGATAATTCGCATGGAGGAGTCTGTGAAATACCTAGGGGTGTGGTTGGATAGCCAATTATCCTTCAAAACCCATATGGTAAAGGCGGCAGAGAAGGGTAAAGTGAGGGCAGCATGGCTGGGGAGATTGATGTGTAATGTGAAAGGGCCGGGAGAGTGGAAGAGGAGGGTAATTGGTAGGACGGTAGAGCAGAGTATGCTGTACGGTGCGGAGGTGTGGGGTGAAAGAGCGGGGGTGAATGCGAGGGTTAGGCCACTTCTGCGGGTGCAGAGAGGGATACTGCTGAGGGTGGTGCAGGGGTACAGGACAGTGGGTGGACTGGCAGCAGCGGTGCTGGCAAGGTCCTACCCATTGGACGTGTTGGCTAGAGCTAGGAGCAAACGCTGGAGGGGTGCGACCAATGAAGAGGTACGGGAATGGATGGAGGAGGAAATGGAGAGAAGGTGGGAGGAGTATGAGGGCGCGCTAAAAGGAGCGATTGGGAATAGGAGAGATTGGATGGACCGGAAATTCGGGGAGGTGAACTACTTCTTGACACAAGTGCTCACTGGACATGGGTCGAGAGTAGGGTACCTCCACAAGATTGGGAAACGAGAGACTGGTGTGTGCGAGAGGTGTGAAGTGGAGGATGATGTGGGGCATGTGTTTAGATGCTGCAGGAACGAGGAAGTGCTGAAGAAGTTGGAGAGGAAACTAGGGGAGGCGGTGTACTGGGAAAACATGGTGGGGATAATGTTGAGGGGGGAGGAGGAATGGATGGAGGAGAGTGGAGTAGTAGAGAGCATGGTAAGGGGGAGAGAAGGACTCGATATGGCATGAGAGGCAGGAGTGATAGGAGGGAGAAGATGACAGTGTGAGCGGAGAGTGTGCGAGGGACCGCCGCCTGTCTCGAAGTATGCTAGGGTAGTGATTCCGAGGCGGGGGTAACGGCGAGTTTGAGGTGGGTTTGGTTGGTAGGCATCTCCTTGGGGATGAGTCCAACACTGTTTGGGTCCTGGACCCATTCGAACATGAGTTTCCCATCTCGGCCCGAAAAAAAAAAAAAAAAAAATGGGAATTACATTAGAGGCAGTACGTTCTACTGAGTTTTATTTCATATTTTATTGACCATTTTTTCAAAATTTTGACAATTTTTGATAATTATTGACCATTTTTTCAAAATTTTTGATAATTTTTGAACATTTTCCAAAATTTTGACAATTATTGACCAATTTTGAGACTTTTGACGATGATTGATCATTTTTGACAATTTTTCAAAAATGATGACCATTCTAGACCATTTTTCCAGATTTTAACAATTATTGACCATTTTTGACATTTTTTGAGCATTTTTGATAGGTTCTGACAATTATTGTCCATTTTTGGCAATTTTTCAAAAATTTTTAACCATTTTTAACAATTATTGATAGATTTTTATAATTATTGGCCATTTTTTAAAATTTTTGACAATTATTGACCATTTTTTCAAAATTTTTGACAATTTTTGACCATTTTTTTCAAATTTTAACAATTATTGACCATTTTTGACAATTATTGACCAATTTTGACAGTTTTGACAATTTTCTGATAATTTTCTACAATTTTTCAAAAATGTTGACCATTTTTCCAAATTTTAACAATTATTGACCATTTTTGACAATTTTTAGCTCCTTTCTGTGGACATCCTCTGGTTGTACAGATAGAGATAATGTCTTTGCTCTTCCTAGTCTCTGCTACTCTAGTGGTGAGCAGTTCCGACATCCATTCGGTTGTTGTGCTATCTACACCTCTTCTATTTGATGCTCTTTTGACAGCTTAATGGGGAGTATTGTCAAAAGCTACTTCTATATCCAAAAGTGCGCATACTGCGGTTTTTTGGTAGCTTGGTAGATCTGCCTGTCCGTTAAGTATGCTGTTGCGGGTGGAGAGGTAGTCTCTCTGAGATTTCCGTTCTAATATAATTGTGAATAGCTTTTTCCATCATTTTAAGCACAAACGATATTAGACTAATTGGTCTGAAGGATTTGGGGTTTGTTGTGTCCCTTTTTCCAGCTTTTGGAATGAAGGTTACTATTGCCTTTCTACATGCTTCTGGTATATAACCCAGTTCTAGGATGCTTCGACTAATTCTAACCAAATGTGCTAGAATTTCGTCTTGTCCTTGCTGGAGCAATGCTGGGAAAATCCCATCGGCTCCCGGTGCCTTGAAAGGTGAAAAGGTGTTCATAGCCCATTTTAACCTTTCGTTACTACAAATGTGCTTAGCCATTGTAGTACTTTCTCTCGAAGGTCTATTATGACCTTCAAGAGGATTATCTCCTCTATTAGAAAACAATCACTGACGTATGGCTGTGGAAGATCAATTTTAAATTGTGCCGTTTAAAATATACAGGGCGTTGTACTCATTACCATTTTCATAAACAAGTGGTCAGAACTTTCTAAATACATTTTATAATCTATTACAACCTTACATTACTGCAATAGTGAAGACAAACAGAATTTAAATTTGAAGTGAAATATAGGGTGTCCTATTCAAAAAAAAAATGTAAGTTTGATCTGGAACACGCTGTACAATTGGGACTAATCTTTAAACATGCGCCTTTAGGCTGGATACAGTCGGTCAAAATTTTATTCGAATATCTTTGTGGATTTACAAGACTATCGCACTAATGAATCACCCTGTAGATACTTAGATTAACAATATAGTTCAGAAGGACGTAAATTTTAACGTTGACACACTTAACCTACAAAAAACTGTGAAATAAATCGAAGCAACGGGGGTAAACCGCCTTTCGAGGTAGACCACCCTTGGGGGTCGTATAGCGGCGTGGAACACATTTTTTCCCAAAGTAATGTACAAAGAGGGTGCACTGCGGTGTCTTTGACGACAGGGGTGCTGTAGGGGCGAGAAAACGGATCGATTTAATTTTGATACAGAATAAGTAGGCAGGGAATGATCCAAAAGAACTGTATTAATTTAATTTTTTGAAGCAAAACACCATTATTTTTGATTTTTTTTTATCATAAGTAGAGCAAAGTAATACTGTTTCATTCACCACAGTTTGGCCCTTTTCAAAGTCAGTGAAATTGTCATTTCGTGGCTTCTTCGTAGATATCGAGCAGCTGGAAACGTGAGAGAAAGACCTAGAAGTGGACAAGACTTTGTTAAATGTTGTGATAAAGTGATTATAAAAAACAGTGGTGATAACGATGTTGATAACGACTTTTTCGATGCAATTGACAACTCTAATTCTGAAGGTAAAATTGATATTAGTATATTCAAATATATCATAAAACAAAAAGATCAAATAATTGCTGGATTAAGCGACAAATTAAAAATATTAAACGAACAACTGGTACTTGTTAAAGAGAAAGTTGAAGCAACAAAAACGGCAAAATTCGAAACAATGAATTCGGAACCGGTCAAGACCAACAAAAATGTTCATAAACCGAAATCGTCTTTTACTACATCTGCGGGCTCCATAGCAGCAAATATAAGAGATTCCGAAAATAGTTTTCCAGTCAAGGATTTAAATAGGGGTGTATTAGAAACGGAAACAAAATTATTGTGTGATAAATACGTAAATCTTGAAAATGACTTAATCCCAGATGATCATGACAAGGACGCAATTATGAAACAAGAAATCTGGACCAAGGTGGAGACTAAAAAATATCGGCATAAACCGAAGGGTAACGTAGTCATTGGCAACTTTTCAGGTCAGTCAACAGTGGTGGGTGTTGAAAAATACTTAGATCTTCATGTATATAATCTAAAGCCTAACACTACAAAAGATGAATTAACGACTTTTCTACTACCTACATTTCCTGAGGTAATATGTGAAGCTCTTAATTCCAAGCATCCGGAAAAATACTCTTCTTTTAAAGTATCGGTATTTAAAAAAAATTCTGAACTGACCAAAGATCCTAAAAATTGGCCTAATAACGCATATGTGCGCTATTTTTTCAAATTGAGATCACCGACGGAAAAAAATCCTTAAAATGGACTAATGACAAAAGTGACATACAAACAAAAAGATTCAAAATACTTCATCTAAATGCGCAATGCATCACGAATAAAATGAATAAATTTGACTTGCTACTTAATGAAGAAACTCCTGACATAATCAGTGTTGTTGAACACTGGTGCTGTGAAGATAATATTCACTATATGAATACTCCAGGTTACCAACTAGCTACGTATTTTTGTCGTAGCACCCATATCCATGGAGGTTGTGCAATATATGTGAAGGACAGCTACAAGGTAAACGTCCTCAACGTCTCGTCGGTCTGTGAAGAAATGGTATTTGAGTGTAGTGGCGTTAAATTAGTGTTAGATGGTAAGAGTGTTTGTGTTTTAAGCATCTACCGGCCACCTAAAGATGAAAATTTCCAGGTATTTCTGATAAAATTATATACATTGCTTGAAGATATTTCTAAACATAGCTATATATTCCTCTGTGCTGACTTCAACGTTGACTATCTTGTTTATTCATTGAAAAAGCTACAGTTGTTCGATATTCTGCAGAGTTTTGATTTAAATGTGACCTCTACTACACCAACGCGTGTGTTTACTAAAAAAAATGGTGTAACATCTTCCACTAAAGTAGATTATATCATGTCGAATTGTAAAGCTGTTGACCATGGTTCAAATGTTTATGAGGCAAACTTTAGTGACCATCGAGTTCTCACTCTAACCCTAAATTTTGCACAAAAGTTTAAAAGAACTGATTATCAGGTGAGATCAACATTTTTTCGAGATTTATCTCTAAATAACCTTGATCGATTAAATTCCCTACTTTATGATACTGACTTTATTGAAATATATCTAGAAACTAATGTAGACTCTGCCTTTACATCCTTCTTAAATATTTTTATTTTTATTCTTGATAAATCTTGTCCTTTGAAGCATAAAAATTCTAATAATTCAAATTCAACATGTAATTGGATCACACCTACCATTAAAAAAGCTGGACAAGACTTAAAACGCCTAAATTGGCTGTGTAAAAATAGTGACAACAATTTACCTAGAGATCTTTATAGAACAGCTAAATTCAATTATAATAAAATGATTACTGAAGCTAAATTTAATTATAATAAAAAGTTGATCAACGAATCTAACAATAAACAGAAAACAGTATGGAGATTAGTCAATGTAGATCTTGGTACTGGTTTAAAGTTCAAGAAAATAAATTTGGATGTGAATGGTAAAATATATACAATTCCACAGGAAATTGCGGATGTTTTTGGTAATTACTTTGCCAATATTACTGAAGACAGTCTATTAACTCACTTTGGAAAAACTAAATCTAAAAACTGTACTGTATCTAATATGGAGAGGAAAACATTCTTTTTTAGTCCAGTTTTGCCTAATGAAGTTTTGAATGCGATTCTAAATCTAAAGAGCAAAAATTGTAGTGGAACTGATAATATTTCGACAAAAATTTTAAAAGCTGCTAGTGGACCTATTGCTGAGCATCTTGCACATCTGATAAACGTATCAATCACGACGGGTAAATTTCCTTCATGTCTAAAAACAGCAACCATTATTCCGGTTTATAAAAAGAGCAATCCTTTGGATATTGCTAATTATAGACCAATTTCAATATTGAGCGTATTTTCTAAGGTTATAGAAAAACTGGTTTATACCAAAATGTATGATTTTTTATCAAGGTGCAACATCCTTAGTGATTGTCAGCATGGTTTTCGATCAGGTAAATCAACGCAGACAGCTACTTCCAGTTTAATTGAATTTGTGTATTACAGCATGGACCACGGCAAATATGTAGTTGGTCTTTTTTTTGACTTGTCTAGAGCTTTCGACAGCATTAATTTAGAGTTTCTTAGGAATAAATTGTACAATATAGGATTTAGAGGTATATTTTTAGATTGGATTAGTGATTATTTCAGTCACAGACAGATATCTGTAAAAATTGAAAATGCTTATTCGGCTAAAAAGCCGATTAATATCGGTGTACCTCAGGGTTCGGTCTTAGGGCCACTGCTTTTTCTGCTTTTTGTCAATGATGTGCCTCAAAATTTGAATGCGAAACTGGTATCTCTTTTTGCTGATGACACTTCTTTAGTTATTGCAGAATCTACCTTTGATGAGCTGATTAAGTCAACAAAAGACATTTTAAATAGTTTTAGTACTTGGTGCGGCAGTAATGGCCTGATATCCAATGTTTCCAAAACGGAATGCATATATTTTACTCTCCATAATCCAGCTACTTTACAAATCAATCTTAATGGAAATACATTAATATCAACTAAATGTGCAAAATTTCTGGGTGTTTATGTTGATCAACATCTTAGATGGTCAGATCACATTGATATGCTCAATAAAAAACTAAATAAATCTAAATATGCAATTTCTCGAATTAGGTCCTCCATGCCTTTAGAGTCCTTATTAACAGTTTATTATAGTCTCGTATATAGTCATTTGTCGTATAATGTTATTCTTTGGGGAAATTCTGTCGATAGCAACAGGATTTTTATTACCCAAAAACGTATAATCCGCACCATATTCAAACTACCTCCAGGTGAATCTTGTAAAGCATATTATATTTCTCATGAAATTCTAACATTGCCTTGTATATACATACTGAATTGTCTGATGTATATTAAAGAAAATTTCAACAGTTTAATATTAAATTCTCATTATCACAATTACTCAACTAGAAAGGCTAACTTCTTAAGTGTACCGTCTCATAGGACCACTAAATTTGAAGAATCTCCAACATTTCAAGGTATTAGGCTGTATAACCATTTACCAAATAGTATAAAAAATTTAAATACGTTTGCGTTTAAGCAGCGTATAAAATTATTATTAATTTCTAAAGGCTACTACAGGGTAGAGGAGTTTATTGGAGATTCAGAGCTTGACTGAACTAATATTACTGTTTGTGTGTACATAGCAATAGTTTGTTTTTTATATTTTATTTGTATTTTTGTTATTAGTGTAGTTTTTGACTTGTCCTATACATTTTCATGTCATCAGAGGATCAATATACATTATTATTATTATTATTATTATTCAAATTAGGTTGGCATTTTTCCTGTAACTGTAACGTAACTCTTTCTCTTTTTATCTTCACTAACTCATATCTCCCTCTCAACTTTTGTTCGCCTTACCCGATCACGATTTTCGTAACGCTCTCGTCACGCATTCACCAGCTAACTCCCCAAGTCAAGCGTGCGTAAAGAAGTTTTACTTCAAAAAGTTTTATTTTATTCCCAATAATAACAGAGCTACAGGGGTCAATATGTGAATAACTCTGTACATAACCTCTAATTGGTGTTTTTGTGGTTTAAAAGTGCAAACACATACATAAAAGAAAAAACATTCAATTTATAACATATATAACATATAAAACGTCCATGAAGTAGGAGATTCTACTCAATAGCCTGTGACATAAATCTTGATTAGATCAAACAAACATTAGAAAATACCAGTCTAGTCTCACCACGCATCGCTAGTCTAGTAGGTGGTAAGAGAAAACTGCAGAATAAAAACAGCAAAACACCTTAAAATGCAGTGGGTATTTGTTTTTTCAATTTCAACTGTCACACAACATAACGAAACAAAAGTGATAATATCAAAACAAATAAGAAAAAATTGTTTTTTCTGAGCCTTATCCTTAATAGTATATTAAAGTATAAGTGGAAAAGCTTGAAATAAAGCAAGTGGTATGAAGACTACTTTATGCTCTTTTTTTTATTGGTGAACGTTGCAATAATAAATATTGGCATTATTAATTCAGAAAATGGAAATAAGAATCAATAAAGTAAAATAGTTAAATTCGTGATGTGACACTTTTAAAGTAAAACAGAAATTAAAATTTTAGTAATTGGAAATGAAGAGATAATCCTTAATTCGGAAGAAGAGACTTCTCAGATGAATGTTATAGTATACAAAGATACAGAAGTTCCCGAAAATCTGAAGGAGCTGTCTTCGCAGTACTTGCCAAAAACCAAAAGATCTAGATTTGGGCATTGTGAAAAGTGAGGAACTAGTGACTGAAGGAATTCTGGTAGCTCGATGTCTCGTCAATGTAGATCAACCAATTCCCGTTAGAGTTGCTAATTTATCGCGAAAACATTTCAAATTAAAGAAATAACAAAATATAGGACTTTGCACCCCTGTAAACATCATAGTCAATTGCGAAAATAGGGAAAATCACCACAAGTAACTCAGTTGACGCCAGTCTCATGAAACAACTAATTAAAAATCATGACCACCTAACAACTGAAGAACCAAGAAAAATTAACCACTTTATCAATAACAACTGCGACATTTTTCAGACGGAAAAATCTACAGGACGCACCAGTCTAGTGCAGCATAGAATTTATACAGGAGATGCCAGACCAATTCGTCGAAGTCCAAGGAGATTACCATTTGCTGAACGGAAAGAAGTAGAAAATATGATAGAAGACATGATGGATGCAAATATTATTGAAGAAGCTTCTGGTCCCTGGTGTTCACCCGTGGTCCTGGTAACTAACAAAGATGGATCCACTCGCTTTTGTGTAGACCAACGAAGACTAAATCATGTTACACAAAAAGATAGCTATCCACTGCCAAGAATAGACGATACACTAGATATACTCTATCAGGTGGGAAATGGTTTTTCACCCAAGACTTGAAAAGTTATCGAGAGACCTTTTTCTACTGGTAGCGATCTCTACCAGTTCCAGGTCCTCCCATTCGGACTCTGTAATGCTCCGGACACATTTGGACGATTGATGAAGATGGCTTTGAGAGGATTAACGTGGAAAACCTGTCTAGTTTGATGATGATCATGTCGAAAATTTGACAGGTTATGGAATGCCAATTTATAACTGAATCTCAAAACATGTTCATTGTTTTAAAAGGAGGCCTAATATTTGGGACATATCGTTTCCGCAGAAGAAATTAAAACCGATCCGAAGAAAATTGTAGCTAAAAAAGACTGGCCTAAAGCAAGTTTTCTTGGGCTTTGTTCATATTACCGCAAATTTATCAAGGATTTTGGTCGAATTGCTAAACCTCTTCATCGACTAACTAAAAAAAACATTGAATTTGACTGGACGCCGGATTGTCAAAATGCATTCGTAGAGTTGAAGAAAAGATCATCATCATCATCATCATCATCATCATCATCATCATCATCATCATCATCATCATCATCATCATCACCTATTTTGGCTCACCCACTGGAGAAACGAACATTCATTTTGGATTGTGATGCATCTCACAAGAGCAAGAAAGCGAAGAAAAAGTGATTGCATACTTTAGTAAAACTATGGGAAAGGCTAAGAAAAACTATTGCGTCATTAGGAAAAAACTTTTGGCTATTATCAAAGCCCTTGAACACGTCCATACATTTCATCATAATAAAAGTTTTGTTATTAGAAGTGGTTGCAGTGGTTAATGAATTTTAGGAAACCTGAAGGATAAGCAGCTAGGTGGATAGAAAGACTACAGCATTATAACTTCGTAACAGTATACCGAAAAGGACGTCTCCATAGCAATGCCGATATACTTTCTAGACGACCCTGTTTAAGAACGACATTGCCGGTACTGTGAAAGGCTTGAAGAAAAGGAGAACCCAATGGAAAAAGTTAGTCTACAGATAACCAAAATCAAGCCAGAAAGTGATGATAATCAGAATCTCTATGGAATCCTTAAATTAGAAGAAGTCAAAAGAAAGACACTGACTTGAAAGTTATGAGAGAATGGCTTAAAAATGGAGTCAGACCTAGTCGGCAAGAGGTAGCCAGATATAGTGGAAGCTTAAAAGAGTACTGGGCTCAGTGGGATTCACTGTATTTTCATGATGGCTTATTGCATTGGAGATGGGAAAGCCACGATGGAGTACGTATAGTTCACCAATTGGTACTATCAAGATCACACATCAGAAGTGTGTTAGAAGAACTTCATAGTAGCCACTCAGAAGGACATTTTGGTACTAAAAGCCCGAGTTAGGGTCAACTGTCGACGGGGCGTAGAAGATTGGTTCAAGAAATGTGATCTCTGTGATCAATGGTAAAAAAAGTCCTGAAACAAGAAGCCGAGGAAAAATGGCAGAGTATCTATCCGGAGAGCCCTTTGAACGACTTGCAATGGATGGCTTGGCTGATGATTTCCAGTCCAAGGTATTGAGGTAGGTTTTCTTAAAAAGTTATTTCAAAATTTTTCTTCAGTCCTTCAATTAGCATCTTCATCTGGTGTTCATCTTCTCCAAATAGGATTCCATCATCCACATGTACAGCTATTAACATC
This sequence comes from Lochmaea crataegi, assembly GCA_947563755.1. Classification (NCBI taxonomy): domain Eukaryota; kingdom Metazoa; phylum Arthropoda; class Insecta; order Coleoptera; family Chrysomelidae; genus Lochmaea; species Lochmaea crataegi. The sequence goes on along the minus strand of OX387433.1, from coordinate 38,700,098 downwards.
TCCTTTTCTGTGGGCTCAGTTTTGAAAATACACTGATCTAACTTCAGTTGTTTGAGATTCATGCCTTTCATAAATTCCATGAGACGCTTATTCCATTGTAATGGTGCCTGTTTTAGGCCGTAGAGAGCCTTTTTGGGTAGGCATATCTTTCCTGGAGCATCGTATCCCTCAGGGATCTTCAGGTATATTTCTTCTTCCAGGTTTCCATTTAGGAGAGCGGTCTTCACATCAAATGTCATAATCTTCATATTTCTTTGAGCAGCTAAAGCAAAAAGGAGTCTCAAATTACTCGACCACTGTGCTAAAGATGTATTTGAAATCCAGGTTTTCAGATTTTTGCTGACAGCCCCTGGCTACCAATCTTGCTTTGTGTTTTCGATCATCTTTTATTTTGAAAATCCATCTACCTGTGACAATTTCTTTTCCTTTTGCACATTTTTCATCCACAAGTTGACATGAATCATTTTTTTTATTAATGATTGCTTCTCTTCTTCTATGGCCTTTTCCCATTCTTCTTTTTCAGGACTTCTTATGCATTTTGTGTATGTCATGAGAGCTTCATTATCATCATAGATGACATAATTTTGAAGACTTTGTGGCAGCTTTCTTTGTCTTCTTGGTCGTGGTATGACATTTTGTTGATGGGCATCATGATCTTGATCTTCAGTTTCAGGTTCTTCATCAGTTTCACTTTCTGATGAGTCCATATGCAGAAGTTCAACAATTCCATTTCATTCTTCATTGTTTTCATTTTGTTCATGTGTCAGTTCATTATTTTCATCATCATTTTCCATGTTTTCCACTGAGATGAAAGTTCTTTGTTTTTCCTAAATCTTCATCATATTCAGAAAAATTACATCTTTTGATACAAAAGTTTCCTGTGTATTTAAATTCATGTTCCGATATCCATTTTCTGAATATCCCACAAATATTCCTTTCTTACTTCTTGGAAGCTTCTTCTGATTTCCAAGGATTTCGGTGTACACTAACGAACCAAAAATTTGTAGTTTTTTTAGGTTAGGTTTGTGTCCGTTCCACAGTTCTGCTGGTGTCTTGTCTTTCAACGCATTGGTAGGGCTTCTGTTCGCCAAATATGCTGGGGTATTCAGAGCTTCACCCCACATGTAGATTGGAGTCAAATAGTAGAGCTCTTACTTCGTTAAGAAGACTCTTGTTCATTCTTTCTGAGGTACCTTTGTACTGTGGTGGGTATGGAATAGTGTAGTTCAACACAATTCCTTTATTCTTGCACCATGTTTTAAAACTGTTGATGTTGTACTCACCTCCATTATCACACCTTATTTTTGATGCTTTCAGGTTGAAATGAGCTTCGGATTCATTTATGAACTCTTTCAAGCATTCTTCCATTTCACTTTTCTGTTGTAGTAGATATATTTTCACAAATTGTGTGAAACCACATAGAGACCATTTTCATTCTTGTATATTTGCAGCAAAACTTCATTATCCTTGAAGACTTGCACTTGATGTTTTGTGAACAATACTTCACCATCATGCTCAGTGAGTGCACTCACTGACAGTAGATTCCTGCTTAGATCTGGCACATATGTCACATCTTTAAATATAATATTACCTGTTTCGACAGTTCCAACAAGTTCACCACTGTTGCCTCTTTTATTCTTACATATTCTTCGGGTATTTCTGTATTCTGAAGAATAATTTCTTGATTTGTTGAGCATCACATGCACTGTCAACAACAAACTCACTTTTGTTATAGCCAGCTGTTGTCTTTTTCTCTCTTATGTGCACTTCAGTCAGAAAACTTGCTTTTTCACATTTTTTGTCCCTTTGGAAACAATTGTCCTCTGAATGATTCGTCTTCTTACAGATGGTGCATGGTGGAAAGGTACTGTTTGTTTTTCTTTTCTCTGTCCTTGAAAAAACAATTTTATTCAGGATGATTTCTTTTCTTGCAGATTCCACATGGAGGATGAGTATTCTTTGATTTCTTGTTGTATCTGCTCTTGTTTGCTTCGAACGCTACAGCTTCTTCATTGGTGTTTCATTTGAGAAGATCTTCTTCTTTTGACAATCTTGACTTCAAATTATCAATGTTTTTGACATCTTCTGCCGAAGAATCCCAGGCACTTCTGAAATGTTTGTACTGATCTGGAAGGATAGTCATGATTTTTGTTATCATCATATCATCACTAATCTCATCTCCAGCAGTCTTCAGCCTTAACACAATGTTTTGAACATGACTTATGTTAGTCATAACATCTTTTGATTTGTCCCAGGAATAGTTGAAGAACTCAGTTTGTAGCTGTTGTTTATGTTGTGCAGACTGTCTATCGTAGATGGTCTTCAAAGTATCATACATGTATTTTGATGTATTACATCTTAAACTGTGTGGTTTGACATGCTGATCAATTGTTTTCAATATGTAGTACTGTGCTTTAACATTCTTTGTGTTCCACTTGTCGATGTTTCGTGCATTCTCTTCTTTAGACAATGATTCTCCACCACTGACTATTTTGCTTTTTTGCTTTTTATAATGTCAGACTATTTTTGGAAGTTTTTATAATTTTTTTTATTAAACTGCTATGTTGTTGTCAACTGATGACTTTTTACAGTTAGGTTGATGTTACACTCTGCTAACAACATACTAACATTTCCGACGTACGTTCGCTGGGATTATGGCAAATAGTGGCATGACAATAGATCAAATCCAGCGGCAAGTAGTATGGAAAACGGCATCTGTGGCGGATGGTTACATTGAAGAGAGCATTGACAATAAGAAGAATGTTTCAAACATTATCGGGAGTGCCATTAATGGAAGTTTAATCTCACTGAGTTCTGAGAATTGACATTATTAATTTAAATACCATCTCCTTGATCAATACTAACTCATATTCCAATTCATGTTTTCATAATATTTTTCCTACATATCTACCCATATCACTGAAATGGACTGCATATATTTACGTACTTCAAAATGACAAAGAAAAATATTTTATTTCTAGCTTCAACATCTAACTTCATTTACAAAGATATACTAACACAATTTCGACAAAAGCATATCCTTTCTGTGAATACTTTACTATTGCTTTGTGTCGTATTATTCACGGATCATCTTCTATTCGAAAGAGTTTTCGTCTCATTACTCTCAAAATTTATGCGCTCCTTTTTATTCAGTTTAACAGAAAATGTAACCAAGCAAAAAGGAAGAGTAGAAAATAGGATAAGAATAACTTTGGATTCGAATATTTGTGTTGTAATATAGTATATAATGAAATTTTAAATGAAGATGATATTACGAAAATTCATTAGTATTAAGTTAATCATGAAAAAACTCGATGGAGGCCAGCTTGTGCTGACCAGAGTCCATTTCATTGTAGCATATGCATTGAGTTGCAATATAAAATACAACTGATATTTTACTCGCGACCAAATCTTCTACCGATACAATTGATGGTTTTACTTACCTCCATCTTGCGGTGGATCATATTGTGGTGCGATCTAGCGGCGAGTGTCGAAAGTAGGTAAGAGGTGAGAAAGTAGGTGGTCAGAAACTGTAATTAGTGTGCAGACATCTACATTTCACTGACCTAATAATCTCAATGTTGCCATATTTCAATTATAAACTAGATATTTTATGGAGAGCATATTACCACGACCTACCCAACGACCAATCAGATACCAACGCAAGGAGGACAATAGCGTTGAAGAGAAAAAAGGATTAAGAATAAAAAGGATACAAGGGTAGTTTTGTTGAATCATGGTATAACTACGTTTTCCTGAAGATGAGGATGTAATTATTGGAGTTAAAAAGATTCAAGTGATTTTAAGTATACCTAGCGACATCTTTGACCAAAGTAAAAAAATCTGGTAAACTAACTTACAATTTAATTTGCAATAAAAAGAATACGAAAGCATTTGTGACCTTTTTATTCCAATGTGAGTAGAGAATTTAGTATTAGATCATTATGCAGCTCATTATTAATGGACTAAAAATGTCACCAAATACAGGGCGTTGTCATAATAATGTGTATCACCCAGTATTATGAAGCTTTGCTGACCATTCCTAAGAACACAACCTTTTCTCATTACTATGGTGACATTTTATTTGGTCCCTTATACTTAATATAGTTCCCCCCAAAAAATCAGTCTGTGTATGAACTTCCGCTCAGTGACTTAATTTTCTCGAAGAACTTTATAAACAACTCACGATTGAGTCTGGTTAGTATGAAATTGAAGTTGTCGAATTTACAAAAGATTCTGGTGATTATAAAAGTTGATATGATCAAAAAGATTTTGTTGAAACGGAACTTTTGGGTGGAAATTCTGCTTGGATTGAAATTATTTCGTAACAGTTAGCCAAAATTAAGTCATTAAGATGTCTTAATTTTTCTTAATAACAATTCTGTGAACAGTAGCGTATCTTTTGTATATTACGAGGCATGTGGCTTTGAGGACAACATAGTGATTGTTACCAATAGGAAATTCTCAGAGACAGTTATAAAGACAGTTATAAAGAAAACGGACAGGAGATGGGAGTTGTTGTTGGAGGGTGCTGGAGGATGAGGAAAGCTTGAGCTTACATAGGTATGTGAGGACGGATATAAGGAAAGGGAGAAATGAATTATTTGAAGAGTGGGGATGGATGTGGACGAAAGCCGAGGCAGAGAGTATGAGGAAGAAAGTAGGAGAGGAGATAGAAAAAAGACTTGGACATTATGTAGATGAATTGTACATACAGGGCTGTGAAAGAGAGGGAAAGAGGGACAATAGGCGTGAGCGAAGGGGAGATAACTGGGGTAATGAGGAAAATAGGAGCTGTGGGGGGATTGTAAGAGAGAACGAAGAAAGATGCTGAGGGGAAAAGGAATGATGGAGGAAAAAGGGGAATACAAAGAGAATAAGAAGGAACTTGAGCGTAGGGTGGAGAGGGAAAAAAGAGGGAAGTGGGAAGAGTTACTGGGGGAATTGGAAAACAATCCATGGTGAAAGGCGTATGAGATAGCGGTGATGAGGATGGGTGGAAATATGAACGAGTTGCTAGAGGAATATTGGGAGGAGGAGATTATAGGGATTGTTCACAGGGGGAGACGACGGAGTTGGGGGCCGAATTCGAGAACTCCATGATACTAGAGGAGTAGGGAAAATGAGTGGGATAAGGCCGGTAGAGAAGTGGGAAGTAGAGGAGCGGGGGAAAAACATTAAATTAGGAAAAGCCCCAGGAATAGATGGTCTGAGGGGTGATATGATAAAGAGGCTGTTGGATGACAATGGGGAGTACTTCTGGGAGCTATTCAACAGGGTGCTGAGAGAGAAAGAGTTTACGGAAGGATGGAAGGTGGCCAGGGTGATACTGCTGAAGTCGGCGGATAGAGAGGGGAAACGGGCGGGGGACTACAGGCCCATCAGCCTACTGTGTGGTATGAGTGAATTGATGAAGGGGATAATAAAGGATAGGAATGAGGAGAAAGTTAGCAGGAATGGAGGTTTTAGGGTAAATCAGCACGGGTTTGCGAAGGGGAAATCATGCATCTCGGTGCCTGGCAGTGTAATCGGCTTGGTGGAAATGGCTATGGAGGGCAATTGGAGGAACAAGAGATTGGCTCTACTCGTGTTCTTCGACGTCGGGAACGCGTTCAACAGTGTCAGCAAACAGGCGGCGTTGAGCGCGTTGCTGAAGCTTGGAGTGGAGGAGGGGCTGGTCAGCCTGGTAGAGGACTACCTGACGGGGCGTGTGATAGTAGACTCTAGAGGGAGGAGGAATAAGACGGAGGCTGGCGTGTGGTGGAAAATTGAGTGCCATTATCAGATCTGACTGTTTCTGAAACTCCATCTCTATAGTAATCCACTACTATTAAATACCATTGTCAATTCAGCTTCAATAAGTCGGTGCCTACCACTTGCCATGGTCTTTTGGGGAATTCTGTTGGGATCAGAGGTTCTGTCCTTTCACCTTGATGCCGAATGCAAGCTACACAATGTTTTACAATTTGCTCTAGCTTAGTGGATATGCCAGGCCACTGAACTGCTTGATTTGCTAGTACTCGGTATTTGGTAATCCCTTGGTGTTCTTCATGTATGTGATTGATACTTTCATACATCAGTATACCTTCTTGCAATGTGATTGAAAGCCTATGAGACCAATATCGTGTACACTCATGTGATATGTTGTGCCGCGATGGCCAACCAGTTTGGCAGTATTTTGTCAGCTCACAACAAACTGGATCTTGGTGCTGACCTCCAATTACCTCTTTTAACCTTCTATCAGTTGATGGAAAATTTGTGATGATAGATTGCACATATGCTGTAACCTCTTCTGAAAATTCTTCATCTTCACAATATTCAATTGGGGCTCTAGAGAGAGTGTCAGCCAATACAAAATGGCTACCTGGAGTATACTGAATATTGTAACTATATCTCATTAGTCTCACTATATCTCATTAGTCTCAACTTTATACGTTGTAGTCTGGGAGTTGCAGAATATAATTCTTTTTGTTTGAGAATTGAAACCAACGGTTTGTGATCCGTCTCTATAGTAATGTCTTTTCCAATTATGAAATTTGAAAATTTGTCACAGCCCCAGGATATTGCCAAAGCTTCTTTCTCTATCTGGTCATAACGTTTTTCTGAAGAATTTGAGGAGCGTCAAGCATAGGCTACAGGTTTGTATACACCATCTGCTTCTTTTGTAGTAGAACAGCCCCCAATCCATAAGAAGAACTGTCAACAGAGAGCATTGTGTCATACAATGCTAGAGCAGGAGCAGTAACTAGGGATTCCTTTTTTTGTTTATTCGCAGATTCTTGATCAACTTCCCAAACCCAGTCAACATCTGAACGCAGTAACTGGTACAGTGGATGAGCCACTTCACTTAGGTTATAAATGAACTTAGCAGCAAAGTTTATCATATCTAATAGTCTTTTGAGTTCTGTAACACTCTTAGGATGTGGAAGCTCATTGATAGTTTTCACCTTATCAGGATCAGGATAAATACCATCAGCATAGACTATGTGGCCCAGAATTTTGAGTGTAGTCTGCCTGAAAAAACATTTTTCTTTATTAATACTTCATTAAGATTCTAGTAAGTACAGCTTTGAGTCTGTCATTATGTTCTTCAGTATTCCTACCATGTATAATATTGTCATCAACATGGCATATTACTCTATTCAAGCCTTCAAGCAATTGGCTGATATATCTTTGGAAGACTTCATGTGCTTTCAAATAATGGTATTTGCCAAAATCCATTGTTTGCATCCAGCTTAGACATAACAGTAGCACCTTCTAATTGGCACCTAGTCAGATCAACATCAGGAATATCATCATTCTCTCTCTTTACATTTTCATTCGGTTGTGAGAGATCTACACATACGAATATTTCCCTGTTTACTATAACAATACCTGCGCACCAGTTTGTTGGTCCATGTACAGATTTTATTACTCCCTGTGAGCACATTTTGTCTAGTTCAGTTTCATTTTTTATCAGTGGTAATGGAACACGATGAGGTACACTTAATAAATACGGAATGGCTTCTTTCTTTAATGTAATTGTATATGGTTCACTAGTGCGTCCAAGTTTATTAAACAGTTCAGGGTACCTTTTAGTTCGATCATAGCTCATACCTGGAGCAGTGTTGATTTCAAATAGTCTTCGTACCAAGCCTAGCTTTCCTGAAGCATGTACACTTGAAAGGGTTTGTTTTGCACCACTTACAACATAAAATTTTTCTAATACTGACTTTGCTTTAACTTTTACAGTTTTATTAAATACACCTTAGACTTGCAAATTATTACCTCTTGGTCCGGTGATTATAATTTGTGCAGGCTTAAGCTTATGTTCCATATAAGTAGTGTAACTTGTAAATGTTTTTTGGAAGAATACTAACATCAGCTCCAGTGTCTACAGGCATTTCCTAGCTTAGGAATCACTTTGTGAGGAAGTACCCAAAATCAGGTTGGTGAAATCGGGCAATAGTGTTGGTGTAGTTGTAGTGTAAACTGTGTTCAGTGTAGAGTATCGCCAACGATTCCAAAATTCCCAACTCAGTTAAAACTAGAAAAGCAGTATACGTCACTGATTATGAAGTGATGGCAAAGGATGGTTAAGCAGACTATACAAATAAAAAAAGTTTCCCATTCAAATTTTTATGAAAACCAAGAATATAAAAAACGATTATCAATGCAACCCCTCGACATCAACAGTTTTTCTTTGTTTCTTTATGTAAATATTATGTTTATTTGGGATCATCGACCTTCCTGAAAGGTTTTCAACATTATTTCTTTTTAAAACCATAATAAAAACGTTCGCAATCTATTTAATTAAAACTGAAAACACAAAGACTAACAAAGCGTTATATAATCATTACCTTTCTAGCTACTTTTCTCCTTATCACCACTTATCATTGTCAGGAATCAAACTTTCCTAATAATCTAGTTTCAAACTCATTATACCTCTTATGTTAGTCTGTGCATTAATAAGTCACATGCTTATGCAACTTACTATGAAATCAACGAACGACTTCGACGATAGACCGCGACTTTACAAAGTTCTTTCACCAAAATTAGTGTGTGCGCTAAAACGGCCGACATAATCCACGAAAGTGTGCGTGCAAGTGTCAACTGGGTTTTTATTTTTTCAAATACTCGCATGCATTTAACGGTGAAGCGTGAACGTACTTTAGAAAGTTTCATTTGTTAATTGTAAGTTTTATGGTTGATTTAGCTAGAAGGAAATAGCAAAGCTCTTGTTGACAGATCTGTATGTGGGTCACTAAAATATTTTTAGAACGTTATTTTTTATATTTTTTCTTGAGTAATTTGATATTTTGATAATAAGGATGTGGATAATGTACTGAACGCTGGAAGGATTTATTCGATTGGTCCTAGGTGCCACTCAACACACCTATCTCCTCACCAATCTAGGGCATTGATCAGAAAAAATAATTAAATCGTGGGGAGCGTAAACAATAGTAAACCGCTCTCATATCATTATAAATGCTATTTATATTTTCACTTAGGTTACGCTATGCCACACGATTTTATTTTTTGTTTGATCAATGCCCTAGATTGTATATTATCCACATCCACATTATCCTTATTTTTAATAAAACCGTATAACTTATTTTTACTCATTTTATTTTCAAGTTTTTATTTAGTTACTCAATATTTCTCATTCTATTTAGTTCTTTCAGTGTCTCATTATAACAAGCGAAAGAGAGAGATAGATACAGAGAGATAGAGATATATAGAGATAAATAGAGATATATAGAGAGACATAGTGAGAGATAGAGAGACATAGAGAGAGATAGAGAGAGATAGAAAGAGATAAGCTTTATTGTCACGAAAATGTTTACACATTTTATGGACAAAGCGACATAATTTAAAAGTAGATAAAAAAAATATAAAAATATAAAATTCAGAACAAAATGTAAAAAAAAATACTGACTATACTATACTACAAATACAAAACATAATAAACAAATTTAATATATTATTATTGTGTATCGTAAATGAGATGAAATGTAATTTTGGTACAATGAAATCGGAAAAATTATTAATCAAAATTGACAGATACAAAATTATTTGTCATGGTAACATATTACAAAGTAATCAGGATAGGATTTATGGATATGTATGAATATAATATTTCCTTCCTGACCACAAATTCTTAAAGTAAACGAATCAGTAAAAAAACACTTAGGTATAGTTTAACCTTACCACAGGTTTTAGTATCCTAGAGGATCTCCTTAACATAGGAGCAGATGTAGCTTCTGTTTCGGTTGCAACCCCAGGAATAGGAATTGGATCACTTTGTGTAGTTTGTATAATGGAAGGTATTAGATGTTTCTGGTTGTTCGGTTGTAGTTGGTGAATTTCCTTCAATCGAAGAGGTAGGTGTGGAACTCTGATTTAGAACTAGCGAAAGTGTATTCGGTATTGAAGGTACGTATCTTCCGGGTGGTATATTTTCACCAATATCCCGTATTTGATTTAGATGACGTCTCCAAACTCTTTTATCATCTAATTGTACTAAAGAGTGTACGAAACCTAGTTTTTTAGTTACCTTTTCAAATTGCCATTTTGGATTAAAGTAGTCGCGAACGGCAACTCTTGCCCCCACGAAAATGTCTTTGCTAGTAGGTATTTTTTTATAGTCAATGTCAGTATTGTTCCGTGTAGGTTTCAGTAGATCAAATATTGTCCTTATTTCCCTATTAAACAGTAACAGTGAAGGACTTTTACCAGTAACACAGTGAGGGGTTCTTCGGTATTGCAAAAGTAATTTGCAAAGTTCGCAGTCTCTGTCATTTTCCTCAAAATGCATAGCTCGTAATGGTTTTTTTTAACGTTTGAATATATCTTTCCACTTGTCCATTACTTGAAGGGTGGAAAGGTGCCGTAAATTTGTGAAATATTCCATTATTTTGCATAAATTGTCTAAAATTATGAGAAGTAAACTGTGTACCATTATCTGATACAAGTACTTTAGGAATACCGAATCTACTAAAAATATTTCGACAAAGTTTGACTGTAGTTTCAGTAGTAATATTTTTTGTAAAGTGAACCTCGGGCCATTTACTGTATGAATCAATTAAAACAAAGTAATACCCTCCATTAAATGGTCCAACGTAGTCAACGTGTTCTCTTTCAAAACAATTTTCAGGTGGTTTCCACACCTGTGACTCATCTGTAATGGGATTATTTTTATGTTTATTGCATTCGTAACAATAAAATTTTTACATGAAGTCTCGATATCTTTGTCGATGAGAGGCCACCAACAATAGCTGCGAGCTAAAGTTTTCATTCTAACACACGCCAAAGTGTGCATCATGTAAATCTTTCAATATCCTATGTCTTAGTTTCGTAGGTACTAAAACTCTTTGACCTCTCATTATAACTGCAGATTGTAGAGTAAATTGTGACTGGTCGATATTAAATCTGTAATTTTTTATCTACATTTGTACCGTTCTGTAATCCTAAAAATAAAGTCTGTAAAGTCTCATCATTTTTTGTATAATAACATAAATCTTTTATATTTGTAGGTAAACTTTCAATTAAATTTAGTTCAAAAATATCTGGTTCATCATAAGCAAAATATTTTTCCGCCTACCTCTATCCAAAGTATACATTTCCTGGCTTCATTGTAAGGAACAAAGTCGTACTTTTCCTCCCTAAGGAGGAAAAGTAAAAGTGAGGTTATGGTACGTCATCAATGAAATAACTTATACGGCATTGACAACCTAAACTATATTCTATTATATAAGTATAAATTTTACCGTTTAATTAAAGAACACCCTGTATCTTGCAAAATGGTAGACATTAGTGAATTGTTATATTTATTTAACGATTTTTACATTAAAAATTTGACTTCAGCAATGCATTATGTTCATGATTCCGCGAAACTTTCCTACGAGTCTCGGTAGCCCAACGAGTTGGAGCACAGCTCACTGTTCGTCATAGGCTAGTAGGTGTTGGATCGAATTCCGTTGAGGACAATTTTTTTTAATTAATTCTTTCATAAAAAATTATTTAAAAATGTCTTGTTATTTGAGGGAGGCGGAAAAATCTTATGTATAACATGGGAGTAAAGTGCCTTTTCCTCCCTTGAATGATAACTGCTTCATCCTCGGTAGGAAAAGTAGCACTTTCCTTCATTGTTATACAAATAGCTATATTAGACTGAATAGGTATAGGTAGCCTAGAAAGTGCGTCAACATAAAGGTGATGATTTGTATTTTTATAGACAATATCGTACGTAAAATCTTGTAAGAAGATAGCGTAGTGCTGCATTCTAGTTGCACTGAGAATAGGTAAACTTTTATGAGGGGAAAATATATGTAACAACGGTTTGTGATCTGTAACTAGTTTGAATTTTCTAGCTCACAAGTAATTAAAAAAATTTTTTACTCCAAAAATTATGCTATAGGCTTCTTTATCGATTTTAGAATATTTTTATTGTGTAGGACTTAGTGTTTGTGAAGCAAACTGTATGGGTTTTTCTGTACCATCGGGAAACACATGAGATAAGATGGTGGGGGCTCCCCGTAGGGATAGGCATCAGTTGCTAAAATAAGCGGTAATTTTGGATCATAATGACATAAAACGTTTTCAGAAGAAATCAACGCTTTTGCTTTGTCAAATGATATTTGGCAGTCTTTTGACCACTTAAACCTTACGTTATTTTTAAGTAGGTTGTTTAAAGGTTGTAATATTGTACTCGTGTCTTTAATGAAACGCCTGTAGTAATTCACTAAACCAATGAAAGAACGTACTTGTCTTACTTTCAGGTAGTGGTGCATTTACGATAGCATTAACTTTATCTAACGTAGGAATAATTCCCTTGTTACTTATCCTAAACCCACAATATTCAATTTCATCTTTTAAAAATTCACTCCTGGCTGAGTTAATATGTAAATTATGTTCAGACAATTTTTTTAAAACTTGCTCTAATCTTTCTAAATGTAGTTTTGTATTGGGTGCTGTAATTCTAATATCGTCTAAGTATACCGATACTCCTTTAATTCCCTGTAAAACTTGTTCCATTAACCGTTGCCATTTATCAGGTGCACTGGCAATTCCAAACCACAATCTATTAGGTCTATATAATCCTTTGTGCGTATTTAATGTTAGAACATGTTTCATATCATCTTTAACAGGTAAATGTAAGTAGGCTTTCGTGAGGTCTATTTTTGAGAATTTCTCACCCCCAGCCATTTGAGTTAGTAACTCGTCTGGTGTAGGTAGAGGGTACTCGTCAATTTCTATCTTAGGATTTAATGTTACTTTGTAGTCTTCACAGATCCGGATATCTCCATTATGTTTAACTACAGGAACAATCGGAGTAGCCCAATCTGAAAACTCGACTTTTTCAAGAACTCTCTGTTCTACCAAAATATCAAGTTCTCTTTCTATTTTAGAACGTAATGCAAAAGGAACAGTACGCGATTGATGGAAAACTGGTTTTGTATTCGGCTTCAAGAAAATGTTTGCTTCCATACCCTTTATTTCCCCTATTCTGTTCTCAAATAAATGCTTATATTTTTCTAGTAAATCTGATACCTGTTTATTTTCATGTGAAATATCATTTTCTTCCTGCAATTCAATTCCAAGAGCGCGTATCCACTCCCGACCAACCAAAGAACGTCCATCACCATCCACGACGTACATATTTAACGTTCGTCTTATTCCTTGGTGTTCAACCTCAACAAGAACTAACCCTAGAACATTCAATTGGTTTTTACAATATGTAGTTAATTGTAACTCAGAGTCCTGTGAATGTAATGTAGAAAAATTTTCTTGAAAAATGCGTTTGTTAACTACAGTAACCGCTGCACCAGAGTCAATTTGAAACTTCTATAATTTATTATTAACTTTCAAAAGACCGACGTTAAATAACCGAATAAAAAAAACTAGTAGTAAATTTTTCTTTGTAATTTTTTGCTTTAATTAGTAGAATCTCATCTATTTCTTCTATTATATTAACTTCTGTAATTCTTTTTTTTTGCTTTTAGACAAACTTTTTGCATATGACCTGTTTTTTTACAAAAATTACAAAACAAATTCTGATTTAAATTCTGACAAGAATTAGCTAAATGTACTGTACAACCACATCGATACCAAAATTTATTTTTTGGTGTATTTTTGTTAATGGAGGAAACTGATTGCGAAGCTTGATTATTGTATGCGTTCATTGTATTTGTATTGTAACTACTTTTTTTCTTTGGTTTTTGTAATTGTAAAGCATTAACTGAACTACATTTATTATAATTTAATTGATTACTGTCCTTTTCTGAAATTTCCATGCCACAGGCAATCTCTACTGCACGATCTAAATCCAAATTCTTAGTTTCTAGTAGTCTAGTCTGTATTCTCCGCAAACGTAATCCAAAAACGAACTGATTTCTGATAGCGTTCTTGAGATATGAACCAAAATTGCAATTTATGGCTAGTTTTTGTAATGAATGCAAGTATTCTTGTATGGTTTCACCCTCTGCTTGCTTTTTACTCTGGAACCTAAATATTTCTGTAATTTCCAAAGGTGCAGGACTATAAAATGAATCCATTAATACTACAACTTTCGTGTAGGTCTGATCTTTAGGAACATCAGGTGCTAGTTTATCGCATAAGATATCATAGGTTTCCGATCTCATGAAATGTAAAAGATAAGGTAATTTCAGGGTCCGGTAAGGTTTGCGACCCTCAGAATTTTGCAACGATTTTTTTCTTATTAGAAAGCCCTATTTCTATAAAACATTTTGGAAGAAAAAAATTCTTGGATCATGTACTTTTGAAAGAGAAAATCGCAATTGAAAGTACTAAAAATCCGCCATTTTTTTTTTCACAATTTTTGACAATTATGTCTAGATATCAGATGGTGGATTGAACAATGTTGCCAGTTCTCATTTCCGTAACTCGTTACGGCTTGGAAATACTTTACATAAGGTTTTTTACTAAAAAATTTGTGGAAGATTTAGAATTTATAGAGAAAAATCCAAAAAACAATATTTTTTCACCATGACCACTATTTGGACAAATACCTTATTTGAAAAATAATTTAAATCTCTTAAGCTTTTGATTATGGCTAATGTAATCTTAACGATAGTAGAAAGTATGACTTGTTGAGACCTAACCTCACCTAACCAAACCTAACCAAACGTAACCAAACCTAACCAAACCTAACCAAACCTGACCAAACCTAACCAAACCTAACCAAACCTAACCAAACCTAACCAAACCTAACCAAACCTAACCAAACCTAACCAAACCTAACCAAACCTAACCAAACCTAACCGAACCTAACCGAACCTAACCAAACCTAACCAAACCTAACCAAACCTAACCAAACCTAACCAAACCTAACCAAACCTAACCAAACCTAACCAAACCTAACCAAACCTAACCAAACCTAACCAAACCTTACCAAACCTTACCAAACCTTACCAAACTTTACCAAACCTAACCAAACCTAACCAAACCTAACCAAACCTAACCAAACCTAACCAAACCTAACCAAACCTAACCAAACCTAACCAAACCTAACCAAACCTAACCAAACCTAACCAAACCTAACCAAACCTAACCAAACCTAACCAAACCTAACCAAACCTAACCAAACCTAACCAAACCTAACCAAACCTAACCAAACCTAACCAAACCTAACCAAACCTAACCAAACCTAACCAAACCTAACCAAACCTAACCAAACCTAACCAAACCTAACCAAACCTAACCAAACCTAACCAAACCTAACCAAACCTAACCAAACCTAACCAAACCTAACCAAACCTAACCAAACCTAACCAACCCTAACCAAACCTAACCAAACCTAACCAAACCTAACCAAACCTAACCAAACCTAACCAAACCTAACCAAACCTAACCAAACCTAACCAAACCTAACCAAACCTAACCAAACCTAACCAAACCTAACCAAACCCAACCAAACCCAACCAAACCCAACCAAACCCAACCAAACCTAACCAAACCTAACCAAACCTAACCAAACCTAACCAAACCTAACCAAACCTAACCAAACCTAACCAAACCTAACCAAACCAAACCTAACCAAACCTAACCAAACCTAACCAAACCTAACCAAACTTAATCAAACCTAACCAAACCTAATCAAACCTAATCAAACCTAATCAAACCTAACCAAACCTAACCAAACCTACATAATTGAATAATGTATAAATTAAATTAATATATTATTCATCATATCGCTATAAAACTGTGTTAGGTAAGGTACAGCAGAAAGTTATTCAAATTACAATTTTGTGAAACAGTTACAGAGAAAATTGTATGCAAAATAATTTCTTATATTTTTTGGCATTCAGTGACGAAGCCACATTTTGCTTGAACGGTTCTGTTAACAGACATAATTGCCGGTATTGGTCAAATTCTAATCCGCACTGTACTATCTTGACAAGCAATCTTCTCATACGCAAGCAATGTAATTAGAGCCCATTGCAATCTAATCCTGAATTGTTGATGCAAACATTAATTGAATTAGTTCATAAGCGTTCTGGATTTAGGTCTATTGTGATAATGAAGATGATTACTAATACTATGAAGTTTTCGGTTTTGTCTTTTATATCAATTAACACGAAGATCCATCTCAATAACATCTCAATTAATTTTGATTGATATCAATGATTTATCTAGTTGTGTAATAGGAGAAGAAGTTTTAAAATAATGTTTTGGAGTATTTTCTAGAAGAATTTGTTTGTTTTTCAAGATATCCCTGTCCACTTCTTCTACTCAGCTCCTGAGGGTTTACTCAGTCTCAGGATTTCCGTAGGCATCAGTTAAAGTCTTCCTTTTCAGTCCAATAGTATCAACCTTCAATTTAAGAGAATATCCATTCAAGTCCTGTTAAGCCACCTGACAAAACTCATATTGCAGTCTTACTTTGGCTAATGCATATGTTGTTCTCACTTGGCTCTAGTGTCACGGGAGTGTCTTTGATTGTCTCAGCCCCGATGGATCTATCTAATGGTCCGATGTTCTTGTTTTTTTTTGGTTCTAGCAAAAAGAATGCTGACGATTTGGTTACAGTGGTTAGAGGCAAACTGGACGGTATTATTGCCGATCAGATGCAACGTGCCTTAAACCTTGGTGTTCGAAGGTAGGGCTATTAGCTAATTTTAACAAAATATACTTATTCAATTCACTAACAGGCACTAAAACTAAAACTACAGCCTCCGAACATGGATGGAATAACAAACTTTACTCTTTCGGAAGAGGTTAAGTATCTAGGAGTCATCCTTGACAGGCTCACCTCGCATATATCACCACAAGGGCTCGCTGGAAGAGCCGCAGGCTTTTTGGGAGAACGTAGGATCTGAAACCGAAAATGATCAACTGGTCAGACCAATTATTACCTGTGCTGCGCTAGTTTGGAAGAAAAAAATAATGCAACAAATGGCAAAACCGAATTTAAAAATAGTTCAACGACTTGCCTACATGGGAATCACGGGTGCAATGAGGTCGTGCCCCAGCGTAACCTCAGAGGTTATGACCTTCTTCCACTACTTCTACATGTACGGATCGCTCTGGTAAATGCCTACAGGCTAACTCAGGCTCAATCTTCTCTGGCGATCTAAGGGAACATCTTGAGATACTAAGGATTGCAGCAGCCCAATTCATGAAGACGCGCTCGGACTTTATGTCTGCGAAACAGGATTTCGAACTCACGTCAGACGTTGTTATCAACGAGCGTGACTTAACATAAAACTATACTGATGGGTCAAAAAATAACGAAGAAGTAGGAATGGGGGTCACAAGTCCTAGGATATCAACAGCCCTGGGAAGCACTCCAACAATTTTCAAGCGGTAATATTAGAATTATATTTCTGTGTCTCAAAAAATGCCTCTACTCAGCCAGAATGTTTATTGCATCTGATAGCCAGGCTACTTCAAAGGCTCTGAGGTCTACAACTCATCGAGTCTAAAACTATCTGGAACTGCAAACAATCCTTTAAGCAGCTGGCTAGATACAACAAAGCAAGTTTGTTACTGGTGCAGGTCATAAAAGGATTGTTGGAAATAAGATTTCTGCCTCAAGGAGATGTGGGACCTCGCCGTTGGTGAGGGTGCCCAGTAGCTGTTCCTTCCCGAGACGGGTAAGGAAACTAAGGACAGCTCAGACCAGGAGGTCGATAAACATCTCCCTAAGTCAAGTCTTGAGAAACCGTGAGAAGGGCTGAGTGGCACAGGGTTACAGTGTCGTGAACAGTTCCTTTGGGACACCAGGTCACACCCCATCGTATTTAGATCTCATCTCCGTATGCGAGGACCTGCGGGGGTTGAACTGAAATTAGCACACTTCTTTGGGATAGGGACATTAACCTTCAGCTTAAAGGAGGAAAAACACAAAACTTTGGAGACAAAGCCTGCAGCTACATCCAAAGTACCGGAGGGCAGTGCCCGAAAATCCAATGCTCAGCATGAAAAACAGCCTTCCGAAAGTGGAGTCAGCATATTCTTAAGGACACCCGTCCAAGAGATAGCAGTGCCCTTGAAGGAGGAAGAGTCCTCAGAGCAAGAGCAGAGGGACTTTTCACACCGGTGAAGAATAATATGAGGGTCCTGCAGACCAATCTTCAGCATGCAAAAGCCGCTTCGGCAACGCTAGCTAGGACATTGGATCAAGAAGGCATTGACTGCAGGAGTCCTAGCGGATGGATGAGAAGATTGTTGGCCTGTCCACCAAACAAGGTTAAGTATTAAGGGCCAGATAACCCATGGCTACAAGGAAGGGGGTGACACAAATCTCTAGAATGGTGGGTAATCTCACCAGGAGAGAGACAGGCGAAACAGTTCATTAGAGGACGTTCGCCAACTTTTACGGCAGAGATAGGAAAATTGTCAAAGCCGTAGTAGGTATGTTAACAGGACACTTAGCCTAACAGACACGCAAAGCTAATGGGGTTAGCAGACGAAGTCATGTATAAACTCTGTCAACTGGGAGAGGAAATTGCAGAATTTTGTATTAGGCGATGAGAAGCCACTGGCAAGAAATTATATGAAAGAATCAGTCTCGAGGCTGATTGGCTACTTGGAAAAAGTCGGGCTGGAGAATATAATCTAAATTCAGAGGACCACAATAGATCTGGAAAGGTCGCAGTGGAATAGACCTCATCAAATCTAATCTAATCAGACCCGAGCCATTTTGTGATATCCCAAAAAACCACATCGTAGAAGAAGTCCGAAAATGGCAGGAGAAACTTAGTGCAGCTTACTGGGAAAGTACTCCAGGCCAAAAACAGGTGAACATTTTATTACGACCTTCTGCTCACTACGGTAAATTGCTCTTTGAGTTTCAGAAATCGGAGTTATCATAGAAATTCTCACTGGACACTACTTACTCAAATACCATCTCTGTAAGATGGGCCGAGTGGATAGTGGGACATGCAGATTAGACGGTGGAACACCTTACCTGCAATTGTAGAGTAATTGGCCAGCAACGCCTCAAATACATGGAACAGGACTACTTAGAGACTGATCAGGTTACAGACTTAGCTACAAAACGAATAATAGGCTTCCTAAGAAGTCTAGGTAGATCTCTTGGACTAAAATATAGATGCGGAGTACATGCAGTAATCGACCCCCTTGCAATCTAATATATTTCTAATATATGTTCTGGAACTTACAGTAGACTGACTAGATTATTTAAAATTTCTAGTCATTTCCATATCATTTTGGGCTTTATTATAAGAGCACACAGTGGTTATTGGAAAACTGATCAAATTTTCACTTTCTGGTACCTACAGTTTCAGGTCGATAACCTTCAATTCATTTTGAAGAATCATGTGAAATCAAATTTTCTATAGGAATGAGGTGCTAGAGGAAGATTGGGAGAAGGAGATTATAGGGAAATTGTTCACAGGGGGGAAGGAGGAGTGGAGGGCAGGATTCGAGAAGTCCAGGATACTAGGGGGGTAGAGAAGTGGAAAATAGAGGAGGGGGGGAGAAACATTAAAGTAAGGAAAGCCCCAGTGATAGATGGCCTGAGGGGTGATATGATGAAGAGGCTGTTGGTTGACAATAGGAAGTACTTCTGGGAATTATTTAACAGGGTGCTAAGGGAGGAAGAGTTTCCGGAAGGATGGAAGGTGGCCAGGGTGATACTGATGAAGGAGGCGGGTAGAGAGAGGAAGCGGGCGAAGGACTACAGGCCCATCAGCCTGCTGTGTGTTATGGGTAAATTGGTGGAGGGGATAAAAAAGGATAGGATTGAGGAGGAAGTTAGTAGGAATGGATGTTTTAGGGTAAACCAGAAAAATCATGTATCTCGGCGCTGGGCAGGGTAATGGGCTTGGTGGAGAGGGCTAGGGAGGGCAGCTGGAGAATCAAGAAATTGGCCCTACTCGTGTTCTTCGACGTTGCGAACGCGTACAACAGTGTCAGCAAACGGGAAGTGTTGAGCGCGTTGCTGAGGCTTGGAGTGGGGAACGGTTTGGTTAACCTGGTGGAGGACTACTTGACGCTTAAAGGAGCGATTGGGAATAGGAGAGATTGGATGGACCGGAAATTCGGGGAGGTGAACTACTTCTTGACACAAGTGTTCACTGGACATGGGTCGAGAGTGGGGTAACTCCACAAGATTGGGAAAAGAGAGACTGGAGTGTGCGAGAGGTGTGAAGTGGAGGATGATGTGGGGATGTGTTTAGATGCTGGAGGAACGAGGAAGTGCTGAAGTTGGAGAAGAAACTAGGGGAGGCGGTGTACTATGAGAACATGGTGGAGATAACGTTGAGGGGGGAGGAGGAATGGATGGAGGTGAGTGGCAAAGTAGAGAGCATGGTGTATTATATAGATATTTATGCTAGTTATTTAATAGTTTTAGCTTCTTAGTTTTTACTTGTACTGCCATCTGTGTATTGGACTGAAACTATGGACCACCGACCATAGTTGTAGCTCTGTAGTTCAACGGGTGACAAATGACAGGACAGCCATGTCGTTACCGCGGGCTTGTCAATCAATGTACCGATTTAATTAATAAATGTAGTGTTTCATTCTTGAACTTATTTGTATGATTATTTTCTATCCGTTCGGGCCCTTACATCTTACATGGTGTCAGGTGTAAAAAAAAACTTGATTGGAAATGAGAAGTGTTTGTGATTAGCATGCAACGTGGTCTCTGCTGGATTGGTACCCATCGTTGGAAATAAAAAAACATTCTAGTTCTTGTTAGTTAGTTCAAAACTCTAGTAGTATATTCGTGATAATAACTGGTAAGTACACCTTTAAGAAAAAAGAAAAAAATAGTATCCTCTACAATGGATTCGTACTTTAAACCGCCAGATCATTTGTCAATTGACGGAAGCTTGGCTGATAACTGGCAAAAGTTTGAACAAAAATTTCAGAATTTTTTGACTGCTACAGGCTTGAGTAGTGGAAACGATGAAAAGAAAATTGCAATTTTATTGAATCTAGTAGGTGATGATGGCCTTGATCTATATAACTCATTTGATCCTTTACCGGCAGACCAACGAACGCTTGACAATGTCTTGAAAAAGTTCAAAGACCACTGTGAACCCAAGAAAAATGTTATATACGAGAGGTTCTTATTTAACAGCATTACTCAGCAAGAAGGACAAAGTTTTGATAGCTTCTTGACAGAATTAAGAACAGCAGGAAAAACAACTAGTTATGGTAATTTATTAGAGGAGTTCATAAGAAATAGGATAGTGATGGGCATCTACAACCAAAGCACAAGAGAAGAATTGTTAAGAAAATCTGACTTAAAGCTGACGCAAGCAATAGACATCTGTAGATCAAGAGAAGTTAGTCAAAAACAGTTAAAAGTTTTGCAGAATGAAGCCAGTGTGAGTTCTGTAAAATCCAAGCAGTTTTCAATAGAAAAAAGAGAGAGGAAATGTAAGTTTTGTGGCTATGTACACCGAGAGAAGAATGTGTGTCCTGCCTGGAATAAAACATGTGCCAAGTGCCAGGGTCGCAATCATTTTGCCAATGTGTGCAAAAAAGTACAAAATACTGACCAGAAGGAGAAGAAATGGGAAAGAAAGAAAGGTGACAGAAGACTGGGCAAGAGAAAAGTGCATAAAGTGCAAACAGAAAATTACAGTGATAGTGAATCAGAAAATAGTGATTGTGAGAGCAGTTCGAATGAGTTGTATGTCCAGTCCATAAGAAAAGTTGATACTGTAAACAATGCAAAGAAGCCAGTGTCATGGTTGCAGGCAATTAATGTTGAAGGCCATAAGGTAACATTTAAGCTAGATACTGGATGTGAAGTAAGCATTTTAACGTTGAACATTGTTAGAAAACTAGGGTTACTTGATAAAATGAGAAAAACTAAAGTCAAACTAGCTCCGTATGGCAGTTTCGATTATGTATTCACTCCGTTAGGAGAAGTCATCTTGAAATGTCAAGTTAACAACATAGTTAAAAATATATTTTTTACAGTTTGTGACAATGATGAATTGCCATTACTGAGTTGTGTTGATTGCGTCGATCTAAATTTAGTTAAAAGAGTAGACACAATTTTTGCAGAGTCTTGTCAGTTTACATCACTTGATAACGTTGTTAAAAGATATCCGGTAGTTTTTGGGGGGCTTGGTTCTTTTCCTAGAGAACATCACATAACATTGAAAGAAGGTGCAATTCATATAGTTCAACCACTCAGACGGATTCCAGTTGCACTGCATGATCACCTAAAACTTAAGCTTGATGACCTTGAAAAACAAGGCATCATAAGAAAAATTGATAAACCGACTGAATGGTTGAACCCTCTAGTAATAGTTGAAAAGAAAAACAAAGACTTGCGTTTGTGCCTTGATCCAAAACACTTGAATTTGGCAATAAAACGAGAACGATTTTTAATACTTTCAGCTGAAGAAATAGCGATTAAACTCAACAATAAAAAGTATTTCACAGTCTTGGACATGAAAGACGGATACTTTCAAATTCGTATTGATGGACAGAGTCAAGAATATTGTGTCTTTGGAACGCCCTTTGGAAGGTATGCGTTTTGTCGCTTACCTTTTGGAATTTGTTCAGCTCCTGAGGTCTTTCAAAAACATAACTATGAAATATTTGGTGATATTGAAGGCGTAGGCCTGTATTTTGATGACTTGATTATTACAGGCATTAATGAAACTGAACATGATAATAATTTACGGTTGGTTTTGGAAAGAGCACAAAAATATAATATTAGATTCAACAAAGACAAAATTCAATTTAAATCCAATTGTGTCAAGTTTATGGGTCAAATTTACTCAAAGGAAGGTGTCAAGCTGAATAAAAATTATGTCAAACCAATTCTAGAAATGCCAAAACCAAAAGACAAAACTGAGTTATTGAGAATATTGGGTATGGCTAAATATTTAGGCAAATTTTTGCCTAACGTGTCAAAAATAACAGCTCCTTTGAGAAATTTGACCAGAAATGATGTTGATTGGAATTGGACTAAATGGCACGATGAATCTCTAACAAACCTAAAAGACATGTTAACTAATGCCCCAATTTTGTCATTTTTTGATTCAACAAAACCTATTGAAATAGACACTGATGCATCTAAGGATGGTCTAGGTGCGTGTCTGACTCAAGAGGGTCACCCGATAGCTTTTGCGTCTAGGAGCTTAACTCCCTGTGAGCAAAAGTATGCACAAATAGAGAAAGAGATGCTAGCAATTGTGTTCGCTACACAAAAGTTTCATTATTTTATTTATGGCTTTGATATAAAAATGAACTCAGATCACAAACCATTGGAAACAATCATGAAAAAAGATCTAGCATCTATTTCTCCTCGCTTGCAAAGGATGAGACTACGTTTACTAAATTATAACATTACAGTGAATTATAAACCTGGTAAACTTCTCTATGTAGCTGATACTCTTTCAAGAGCCTTCTTGCCAGAAACTGGATTAAAGTCTGATCAAGAATTTAACTTTGCAGTACACTCTGTGTCAAAAAATTTGGCTATGTCGGGAGAGCGAAAAGAACAGTTTAGGCAAGAAATCTTGAAAGATGAAGTTCTCAAACTAGTTATTAACTTTCATAAAAAAGGCTGGCCCAATAATAAGAATGAAGTTCCTGTTTCTGTGAGGCATTACTATAAAATCAAAGATAACCTAAGCTATGTTGATAAATTGTTGTTTTATGGTGAGAAAATTGTTGTTCCATCTTCCGTAAAAAGTGATATGTTGAAATTATTGCACGAGGGTCATGTTGGCATTGAAAAATGCAAGAATCGTGCGAGACAAATATTTTATTGGCCAGGGTTATCTGTTGATATTGAAGCCTATATTAAAAAATGTCATATTTGTGAAACGTTTGCTAAAAAACAGCAGACAGAGTCGCTATTACCTTACGAATTACCTAAACGTCCGTGGGAAAGATTAGGGTTAGACATTTTTTCGTACGCTAATAAAAGTTTTCTCATTGTATTTGATTCGTACTCTAATTGGCTAGAAATGCCTCAAATCAAAGATAAATCTGCAAAATCAGTTATTTTGACTTTAAAATCTTTTTTTTCTGTACACGGATCACCTGATAAAGTAACTGCTGACAATGTACCATTCAATAGTCTAGAATTTAGGACATTTGCAAAAAACTGGAATTTTGAAATTATATTGCGCAGCCCTTATTACGCACAATCTAATGGACTGGCAGAAAAAGGAGTAGATATAGGTAAGAAAATGCTAAAAAAATGTTTGAAAGAAAATTCTGATATACACACTGCTTTATTGCAATATAGAAATTCACCCCTCAAGTATATTGGTCACTCTCCTGCACAGTTATTAATGAATAGGATTTGTAAGACAAAGGTGCCGGTAAATTCCAGTTTGTTGCAACCCAAACTCTGTGAAGACGTTTCTGAGAAATTGTCACATAGTCTGTCTATTATATACAAGTCTCACTATGATAAGAATAGTAAAGATCTAAAACCTTTGGACCCTAAAGCCAGTGTAACAATTTTTGACCATGTAAAGAATGAGTGGAAGCCTGCACAAATTGTTTCTAAACACAGCTCTCCTAGATCTTATCTCGTAAAAGATTCTTTTGGCAATATGGTCAGGCGTAATCGAATTGACCTTAAAGAATCCTTAAATGATTATGTACCTAACACTAAGGAGCCTGACTTGGACGATAGTTGTGTTGAACCTTTGGTTCAGCCTGCTGTGTCGCTTAAAAATACAAACAGGTCACTGGAAGCTTCACCAAAATCTTCATTATCCAGTCCAAAAGTTTTAGATCACGATGTTAAAACTAGATATGGTCGGGTAATAAAAAAAACCGGAAAAACTTAACTTATAGGAGGGGATGTATTATATAGATATTTATGCTAGTTATTTAATAGTTTTAGCTTCTTAGTTTTTACTTGTACCGCCACCTGTGTATTGGACTGAAACTATGGACCACCGACCATAGTTGTAGCTCTGTAGTTCAACGGGTGACGAATGACAGGACAGCCATGTCGTTACCGCGGGCTTGTCAATCAATGTACCGATTTAATTAATAAATGTAGTGTTTCATTCTTGAACTTATTTGTATGATTATTTTCTATCCGTTCGGGCCCTTACATCTTACACATGGTAGGGGTAGAGAAGGACTGAATATGGCATAAGAGGTAGGAGTAATAGTTAGGAAGGCGACGACGGTGTGAGCGGAGAGGGTGCGAGGGATCGCCGCCCATCTCGAAGTATGCTAGGGTAGTGATTCGGAGGCGGGGAACGGCGAGTTTGGGGTGGGTTTGGTTGGTAGGCACCCCCTTGGGGATGAGTCCAACACTGTTTGGTTCCTGGACCCATTGGAATATGAGTTTCCCATTTCGACCCGAAAAAAATAGGAAGTTTTTCTAGATAAAAATTTATAAACTACGTGTATGGCCAGTTTGGTTCTAACACTCTAGGTGTATTTTTTTACTCTTGCCATTTTTAAATTTTGTCGGCGGTAGAGTGGAAAATTTTTTTACTAAGTGCAGTTCAACGTTTGAGTAGATTAAAGTATTCCGGGCTCTTCCATTAAAAAGTAATCCTTTGATTACTTTGTATACGATTTAACGATAATGTAAAAATAGCTGGAGGATTTTCGCGTGTAAAATTTTTTGGTAACTGTAGGTGGTAGAATTTAAGAAAAAAAAAACAACTAAATCTTCAATTCTTGTAGGCTACATGTGAATTGGTGTTTCAGTTGAATCTTGACTATATTTACAAGCTAAGAAGACTGATTTTTGAGTAAATAGAGCAAAGAGAGTTGAAATTCTGTATATTTCTTAAAATTGAATTCAGCAAATAGAAAACAAATTGGCTTTTCCGTTATTTGGAAATTAAGACATGAACTACAAAAGTCTGGGACATCCTTATTAAATATTAAAACAGAATTGAAGCTAATACTAGACTTTAACATTGGGGATGTTTCGTACAGGTGAAGTTTATCCAAAATTATTTGCAAGGGCAAGGGTAAATACATATTCAGATGAACTCGTTAAGCGAACTAGATTAAAGAAATTCGATGAGACAGGATTTGTCGAACACTAAGAAAATGGAAAAAGTCGTACAGTGAGGACGACCATGCAGTTACTGTCCTAGCGATGTATTCAGTAAGGAAAAATCACAAGTTGAGTTTTCGAAAGAGCGCAGCTGAAATTGGTTTTAGCAAGAGCCACTTACAGAAAATATTCTGTAACACCTCGTATATAAAAGTAGTCCGTTATCTGTGAAACATTAAAATGTAGATGCATTTATTATTAGTAAATTCAGTAAATAGTTATAAATCACTTGAACTATATTGAATATTGCAGACAATGTGTAACGTTTTTATTTGACATTAGAATTTTCCTTATAATGTTTGCCTAATGGCCCGTTTGCTACGCTTGTGGACTTAGCGTATATTTTGTCACAGTTAACTACATTATTTAGTGAACCATAAATCAACCTACCTAGTCGGCATAATATTATTTTCTAGATTTTAATTTTGATAAGAAACTGGAAAATATTTTATGTTAATACTAACTAATATCTATTTTCAAGTTCCGTCGGAATCGGTTTTCAATTATTCATTTGGTTGGCGAATTGGTTAAGATTGCTCGTTAATTAGGTTCTGGTAGCGAGACTAGAAGCAAGATAGGTTCTTCGACATCCCATTGGAGTAAGAGGGATGGGAATATCCAAATTTTTGTCTAATTGGGAGCTCAAAATAATTTCTTTTTTTTCGACATTGACCAGTTCGATGGTAGTTTGGTGGTCTGTAAAATACAGAATGTATCTTTGAGACATCCCATTAAACGGGAATATATTTTTTCGGCCATATTAATGTGGAAAATCAAGCCTTTATATAGATATTTGCAACGCGTTGTTTTTTCGAAGGCTAGTTCCACATCCCTTCGGAGGTTTCTACCTGGGCCTCGATTCTCCACTTCATGAGAAAATATTCCTATATGAATTGTTTCCTATACTACTACTGTATTCCCTCTCTCTATTCTATTCTCGACTGCCATCGGAATTTACTTTCCTGTAGGAGGGTATGTCTGAGATGGACTCTCATATTTCTTAATCCTAACCAATCACGCTTGAGCATACTAATTCCTTTTAGGTGTTGTATGCCAGTTGTAAGTTGTATTGTGGTATTGGCAGCTCTGAGAATTGTGTTTATATTTAATTGTTTTGTAACACAACCTACTACAAAGAAACGATTTTCTTGATTATTGGCAATTACTTAATTTAAATTAAAGTAAGCATCTATTTTTTATGGGAGAGAAAGGTGGCCTCCTGAGCGAGGCGCAAAAGAAGGCGCTGATATATTTTATGGAGAGTGAGGAAAATTTAATATCTGGCAAATTTTCGAACAATTTTACCTACCAAGATGCACAAAAGAAATGGCAAGATATCACTTGGAAACTTAATAGCATTCCCGGTGCCAAAAAGGACTGGATTATGTGGAGAAGGGTATGTATTTATAGTTATGATTCATTATGTTTGAATGAATTTTGTGTACAGTGTGGTATTTCTATTCAAATTTTATCCTAGACTTGGCAAGATTTAAAAAACTGTCAAGAAGACAGACATCAAGCGTTATACTTGTGGTACCGGTGGCGGTCCACCAATGCAAGAGAAAAAATTCACAGAGGATGATTAAAACATTTTCAAACTGTTGAATAAGACATCAGTGGAGGGCAATGAGAATGTCGAGGAATCTGTTGCGATTTTTGTGAGTATTTGAAATTTTGATTATTTTTACAGCTTAGTGCAGCCATACTAACTATATTATTTAGCAATTTTGTAGGATCATGATTATAATTGGGATAATGGAAGCTCAGCAGTATTAAAAGAATTGAGAGTAATTGAAGACAATATGGAAGGTCCACAACATTATGCTGCTCCTGAAGTAGAGAATATGCCACATGGGAAAGTGTCCATTTAACAGAAGCCACAAAAGCCAGCCAAAATATATCCAGAATATTAGAGAAGAAATTAACATGCAAAGAGCATTATTATGAGCAGAAATTGAAACTTTTAAGAAGGGATGTGGAAGCGAGAGAGCACATGTCAACAGCTCTTGAAAGTTTAGCATAAAAATTGGTACTAACAGCTAGTGTCTAGTCGAATATGCTAATATATGCTTTGTTGAAGGATTTGTTTAACTGTTTAAGAACTTATTTGTATGTTTTTGTTATTTTACATTGGATTTCAGTTGCAGTCATGCTTTGCAGATTTCTTTAACTATTTAAGAACTTATTTGTTGTGTCTTTGTTATTTTCCATTGTATTTAAGTTTCTGTTTCATATGGTTGAGGATGTGTGCAATTTTTGTAAATAAATAATAATAAATATCAGATTGGAAAGATTCAATAAAAATTTTATTACCAATCTATTTCATAAATATTACCGGTTTGCAAAATGATTTTGGATTATTCGGCGCTGTAGTTGTCTACCATCTTCCAAGTCGATATTTCTGACAGCAATATCTGCCCCTTCCAAATAATTTTCCTCAATTATCCCAAAATCTGCAGCTCGATTCATCTGCCTAAGGATCCGGTAGGTTTTGACTGATGCATATATTATGAAGCACAGCACATGCATTTATAATTTTTGCTGCTACTGTTGGGGAATAATGTAATAACCGATGTTTTAGCAGGCAGCGAAACCGCATTTTTAAGAGTCCATTGCATCTCTCAATTGTGGATCTTGCCTGGCAAAATTAAGTGTTATATGCTTCTTCTGGGGACCCAGGTTCTGGGTTTCTAATTGGGGTCTGAAGCCTCTTTCTCAGAGGGTATCCAGAGTCTCCTATAATTTATAATATAAATAAATGATCATTGAAAATAAAAAGTTTAAAAATAACGGGGGTGGTCTACATTCAGTTCCTGCATATGTAAATTAAGATTAGAATTCCTCCATACATATGCATCATGGGTACTCCCTGGATATCGAGCATTAACATTTAATATTCTCAGTCTCTGTCAGGCCTATTCTCTCACACCTCGACATATTCCAATTGATTCAAAAGAACGATTTCATCCATGGCTACAATACAATTGTCTTCTCTATTTTATACAGTTTAAGAATATTCAAATTATCTTATTCGCATAAAACGTAGGTACACAAGAAACAAAGAGCCTAAAGGCAAATGAATGCAGCAGGAGAACCCACAATAACAATATAAATATATTACATCGCATGCGCTTTGGTGGCTGATTTGCATTTTCCCATGATTTAGGACCATGTGAATAGGTTCCTATGCTTTTTATAGGAAAAGATTCCTACGAGAGTGCTGCAGAATACCGAAATCTGATTCTCATGGGTAAGCCGCCTTATTTCCCATAGGAAATTATTCTATTATTAATACCGAATGCTGGAAACGAATTGGTTCACCACAACTATCTAAAGGACCCAATTTACGAGCCTATGGTGATTTCGAATTGAAGCTAGAAGGATTAGCATATGTCAAGGTAGAAGTCAAAGGTCACAAAAAAATATTAAAAGTTGTTGTAATGAAAACTAACAACCCAATGCTATTTGGTCTACAGTGGAGTGAAGAGGTTTTCCTTCACCTGTTTACTCAATACAAGCGTACGCTTCATCCACACTTGGACAAGTATTGGAATCATACGCTGAGCTATTTGACTCAAAATTGGGACTTGTCAGAGATTACCATAAAGCCAGGAACTGAACCTAAACATTTATAAGCGAGACCTATTCAGTATTAGGAAAAATGTAGAAGCTGAACTGGAGCGCTTAGTCAAAGAAGGAATAATATCCAAGGTTGATACAAACAACACGCCCACAGTTAATGTTGTTAAACAAAATGGACAAATTCGAATTTGTGACGATAATCGCATTACGATAAGCCCAATTTTGAGCTGTCACACACATCAATTACCACTTTTCGACCAACTGAGACAGTTAGCTTATGGTGAAAAATATACAAAAATTGATTTAAAGGACGCTTGCTTGCAATTTGAAATATCACCGAATTCTAAGAGATATACTGCAATAACCACACACAAGGG
The DNA here is from genome assembly GCA_947563755.1 of Lochmaea crataegi. Lineage (NCBI taxonomy): Eukaryota > Metazoa > Arthropoda > Insecta > Coleoptera > Chrysomelidae > Lochmaea > Lochmaea crataegi. Next base: position 38,670,146 of record OX387433.1, on the reverse strand, counting down.
ATATTTCGTCTATAACCGCATGCCGTTTGGCATATCAATAGCACCATCAGTATTTCAACAATTTTTAGAAAATCAATTAGAAGGAATTCCAAATGTGGCTGCTTACTTTGATGATATAGCGTTAACAGGAAAATATGATGAAACACATTTAAAAACGTTGGAAATTGTATTCCGGAAACTACAAGAAGTAGGCTTAAAGGTAAATCTTGAGAAGTGTTTGTTCCTACAGGCAGACATTGAATACTTGGGCCACATTATAGACAAAAAAGGAATTCGCCCTACAAAATCAAAAATGGATGCAATTTCTAAGGCTACACCTCCTACAAACACAAAAGAACTAAGATCTTTCCTGGGTTTAGTAAATTTCTATGAGCGGTTTATTCCTCATCTGCATAGTATTTGTTCAGATCTTCATACCCTTTCTGGCCACTGTCAAAAATGGAAATGGTCGAAAAAGGAGGACAAAATATTCAAAAGAACGAAAGAATTGATTGCAAATACCAAGCCTCTAGTAGCTTTTGACGATGGCCGAGGCAGAGAGTAAGAGGAATATAGTAAGAGAGGAGATAGAAAGGGGACTTGGAAGACGGATGCTGAAGGGAAGAGAAAGGATAGAGGAAAGAGGAGCGTGGGGGGTGCGACCAGAGAGGAAGTACAGGAATGGATGAATGAGGAAATGGAGTGAAATGGAGGAGTATGAGTGCGCGCTAAAAGGAGCGATTGGGAATAGGAGAGATTGGATGGACCGGAAATTCGGGGAGGTGAACTACTTCTTGACACAGATGTTCACTGGACATGGGCCGAGAGTAGGGTATCTCCACAAGATTGGGAAAAGAGAGACTGGATTGTGCGAGAGGTGTGAAGTGGAGGATGATGTGGGGCATGTGTTTAGATGTTAGAGGAACGAGGAAATGCTGAAGAAGTTGAAGAGAGAACTAGGGGAGGTGGTGTACTGGGAGAACATGGTGGAGATAATGTTGAGGGGGAAGGAGGAATGGATGGAAGTGAGTGGAGTAGTAGAGAGCATGGTAAGGGGGAGAGAAGGACTCGATATGGCATGAGAGGTAGGAGTGATAGTAGGGAGAAGACGATGGTGTGAGCGGAGAGTGTGCGAGGGACCGCCGTCTGTTTCGGGTAGTGATTCCGAGGCGGGGGTAACGGCGAGTTTGAGGTGTGTTTGGTTGGTAGGCATCCCCTTGGGAATGAGTCCAACGCTGTTTGGGTCCTGGACCCATTCGAACATGAGTTTCCCATGTCGTCCCGAAAAAAGTAGCTTTTGACGAAAAACGATAGTTATTTTTAGCATGTGATGCATCTGAGAAAAGGGTAGGAGCCGTGTTATACCATATGCAAGAAAATTAGGAAGAACCTATTGCATTTGCGTCGAGGAAACTGAAGCAAGCTATATTTTTTGGCATCAAGTAATTTGATCAGTACTTGCGAGGACTACATTTCACTTTAGTAACGGATCATAAACCACTCATTCATTTATTGGGATCTAAACGCAATCTTCCAAAATTAGTGAATAATCGATTGTTAATTGGTTGTTATGACTACGACATTCGTTACAACAAAGGAGAAAATAATAAAATGGCGGACTATTTATCCAGAATGCCAAATCAACCTTCTACGGAAGAACTTGCTATTAAACGAAACTCTAGCAGACTACAAACAGACAAATTCAATGATTTGGTTTTAACTAAAAGCAATATAAGAAAATATACAACTGAGGTTAACATCTTGAAGAAAGTAATACAATATCTAAACACTGGTTGGAACAGTAATCAGTATCAATTAGAGAAACTTAAGCCTTATTTTAGAAAACGAAACGAATTGTCGATAGAGCAAAAAATAGTCATGTGGCAATGAAGAATTGTGGTGCTAAAGGCATTACGGAAATCTATTCTCAAATATCTTCACAAAGGACATCCAAGTATATCTGAGATGAGAGCACTAGCTAGGTTTTATGTTTGGTGGCCATCAATGGAGGAAGATATTTATATATTTGTGAGACATTGTCAAAATTGTCAAGAACATAGTCCAAACAACCCAGAATTACCCGTCTATTCTTGGTCCATTCCCGACAAAGTATCAATTTTGGACGATATTGGATTGTTTTATGTGAAGCCCTCTCTAAACGGATAGAGATGAAATCTATGATAAAAATTACTACACAAAATTTATGTGAAAATCTCGAGGATTGGCAGAAAGACTTGTGCGTACTTTCAAAACAAGAATGACATCAAGTATCACACATAATTTGGTACAAAGTCGCAATGATTTTTTATACACGTATAGAAATACACCTCATAGCACTACTGGAAAATCACCTGGGAAAGTAATGTTCGGTCGTCAATTAAATTGCGTATTGGATAATGCGCGTCCAAATACTAGACAAGCATTAGGGTTTAAACAGCTACAAGCTAACATAAGTAGTGATCATAATAGTCCTAATTATCAACCTGGTGATGAAATATAGTCGCACAAAAAGGTGAACCAAAATGGAAACCTGCAGTCATAAGTGAGCGAACCAATCGATATTCGTACGTTATTACCACTCCAGATGGAATAAAGAGACGTAGACATGCAGACCATATACGTCTTCGTCGTGGAGACGACAATAACTCTTCTAGTACTAAGCCTACTTACTCGAATCAGTTCAGGGAGGATATGAGTAAAATAGATTCAGAGATAATTAAAAAATCAGCAAAGGAATCAGTTGATTCTCCGTTAAAAAATCCTGGTACATCTATGACAGTACAAAGCCCATTACCCAGATTTCTTCCAACAATTCACAATCAACAACGGGATACTGAGGCATTATTACTAATACAAAATGCTAGTAAACCTAGAGGAGAACAACCTTCAATTGATCCTGGCCATCAGTCAACACGGCATTCTGAATTAGCATCATCAAGTGTGAATTCCAAACTAACTGAAACAGAGCTGAATACCAACTCAACTTCGCCTGTATCAACATTTGGATTGCGACGCACCTGTCGTCATAGTCGACGTTCAGAGCGGCTCATTGAGTTAATGGGGTAACCGTGGAGGAATGTGCTATAACCTTTAGGATAGTTTTCAATTAATGTCATCGCCCAGTTGGCGAAGTTAGATATATAGAGCTTCTGGACGAATAGCATCTACCTTGTACTGATGAGGCGAAAATACGCCGAAACCGGTCTACAAGTGATGTTATTCTAATCGCAAACCAGAATGGTTGGTTTTATCTTAACAGATATACCAACCTCGTTTACTTTAGAAGTGTAATTCAATGTCTGTCGGGGCATATAGCCCGAGAAGTAGTTGTTGCTTCTTAGTGGACGGTCTGCTCTGTGGAAATTAATTTTTCTAATTTTGTAAAGCGTTATAATATAATTGACTTTGCTGGATCTATCAAAAATTCCTTGCCTTCCTCCATCCATCACCTCCTGTTCTATTTCTTCTTGTCCTTCATCCATATTCCATCCCACGAGTAGCTAGGGAATTGAATGTCCACTACCACAGAGCCCCGCTTGTGGTGGTAAGGCTGGGTACTCCGGGAGGTCACCAGGTATCCCAGAGGTTCCCAGAGATTCACTTGCTTGGCGCGTAAGCGAACCCACGCCGACTACACATGAGTACCTACTAGCCGCTGGCCACAATCTGTCGATCTGAACAGACTAATTCTGTGACCTAGTAAATATTATTGAGTTTTGGAGGTTACAAATGATTATTATTGATTTGATTAGAATAAGGTAAGCTTGTGCTGACAATAGTTGGATATGAATTATTACAGTTTCCTGTAAAATTGTCGTAATTAGTAAAGCGTTATACCAATAGATATCGAAGAATAACAATATATTATTCTTCGATATCTATCTAATAGTTGAATACCTATTTTATGAAGTTTTAGAACAAGCAAAACTTTTTATTTATTAATGACAATGTTTTTCCACAAGGATTTTCCATCCTTTGAGACACTATACATGGATTTTAACGTAAGTTCGGTACTTTTAATTAAATCAACGACCTTTTTGAGAAAAATATATTTTTGTAAAAACTTGTACAAAGACAAACAGCTTCTATTTCTATTTAACGAATTCCCAGTAAATTCCGCAATTTTTCTCCATTTTCTCAGTTCTCAGAGGAGTTAAGGAGTTGAAAACAGTTGATGGTTTTGGATACCTTTCATAAATTTATCGCAAAGCCGCAAAGTGTAGTCTATTGTTTTTCCTGAAATTGTTTTTGTTTTTGTTAGGTCGTTATTCAAACCACTACTACTCAGCCTCCAACAACACGAATGGAAATTTAATATTGAAAAATAACCTCGTATCCTGAAAGGTATTAATTTATATTTAAACTTTTGTAAAGCTATAAAAGTGTTTTTAATAATCGACTTTTTTGTTCGCTGCAACATTTTTATTACATCTAAAATTTATGAAATTGCGTTATAATTAACACAAAGTAAACTGCCATATTTTTCAGGGCAGCTTCGAAGTTGTTTTCAACCAACTTAGCTTATATAGCTCAAGTAGATCAATATATCAATAAAAAACTGATCTAAATAATATATGCATATTATGCATATATCTTTTGGATTTGAAAAACAAATTAAAATTAAAAAACGAATTACTATGGAGATTTTTGGAACAATTGAATTTAATTTTATGCATCAATCAAAAAATTTTCAAATTTTATATTGGTTTTTGAGCTTTTTTATATACCAATGTTCGAATTTATCAAGTTTTTCACAATATTTTACCAAAAATCTCACTTAAATGTAAGTATTATTTAGTTGTATTTGATATAAAGGCTGTTTCACGACGAGCTTACCTTATCTATATATTGGAGACTACTCACACGATTTTTATAAAAATTAGCATAGTTGGAGAACAAGTTATGGCGAGTGTATAAAATAGTATATTGTGCAACAAGTGAGAAAAGTACTTTCCCCACATGTTGCACACTATACTTTTTCTACAACTGCACAAATTTAAAGAATACAAGTAAAGTAACTCATTATTTATTTTTATGGTTAGCAAAACAAAAATAACACTAAAGTATCCCATTTCTATACTGTTAAATAATTTTATTTAAAATTATAGTTGATGGTGAAATTTGTACAATTTTGTATGGTCAAATCCGGAACGTCATTTCTTTTCACTAAATTCTCCGTTATATTAATTAATCTGACAGTTTTGTGACAACTAAGTAGGTATTTAAAGATGACAGATGGGCAAAGTGCTGTGAGAAATAATATTTCTCACAGTATGAGCAATATTTGGTTTTGAAATTAAGTAAGGTATGAGAAATACGTCATTTTTCATAGCAGTTGTAGAAAAAATATTTTGAGATGCATGTCACTTCCGTTTATACCTAAAGTGAACGACAACTTTGTTATTTTAAATGTAAAACCCTGTATATTATTCACTTTTCGGATTCTACATCAAATTTTAATGTCACTTTGTGTGGGATACCCTATATCTAAAATTTATACTTATCGAGATATCAAAATTGACAGGTGCAGACCTTCATATTGAAAATTATGTATGAACATCCCCAATATCAAATAAAAAACCTCTTGTCGGGTTGCTTAGTAGGACGATGAAGATAATTGATTTTTTTTTGTATACAGGGTTGTTAAAAAAATGATGAAAAGGTAAAGTTCAAAAATGTTAAATACTATCTTCATTTTTTTTATATAAAACAACCATAATTTTATTCTTTTACTTAATTCTACGGCCGAAAATAAAGGCAGTTTAAGTTCACTTCCGTATACCCTGTCTTAAGCGTTTTTGAGATATTAACATCTATTTTAGAATATTAATTATTTCAGCGTTATTATTGCGTAGACGTAGGCCCGGTTCCCGCCAGCACACCTATTCTCGCCACTTTAAAATTAAACAGCTTATAACTAAGTATTACCGATCTCCATTTACAATTCTATGGACTCCGTTTGAAGCTCAGACAATCCTAAGTTGGTTTTCAACACTTCAGTTGCAATTAGACCTTCGATGTGTGAGTCTTTGGCGGCAACAGCTGCACGATTCGCAGCGTTTTTTAAAAAAACTGTTAGGAGCGGCTTCACAAACTAGACAGCTCAAAATTTAGGTCATTTTGCAAACAACAAATCTAAAGAACGCAGTAAAATTAAGTGTTGAAATTTTAACCCAATATAACTTGGACCTTTGTCTTGGGGATCAGGTATTTTGGTTGAGTTTTATATTGTTATAAAAAAATATTAGTGTTTTTGACTGTTTTGACAATTTGTGGTCACCAATTTGAACGCCGAGATCTGATCCCCAAAAGAAAGCCTAGAGAATTCCATTCTGAAAATATGAAATCTCAAATCATTGTATTTTTTGAGATTTGTTGCATACAAAATTTTGGCTTCGTGAATGCTCTTTATATTCACTCCACATGTGCTCCATCACAAGTAACGTGTTTAGTACCTATAGGAGTAAAATAAACCACAAATATTTTTAGCTATTGCTAGTGATCCCTCACAAAGTGCCTTATATTTATTGATCCCCATATGGGGGCCTTTTGGTTCCTCCGGGGACCTGTACACAACCATAGACTGCATCAGCATACATACATCGGCCTCCCGAGTTAGTGAGAAAAACTACATTGGTAATAGTAATAATTGCATTCTACTAATTGACCAAAATAGACTTTTGTTTTCGAAACACAGGAATACAAATGTTACCTATATATTTTTGATCTTCAATTTTTCCAGGTGGTGTATCGAAATATTATAAATACTTTTTGCAGTTTTCCTCCAGTATGTACTGAACGGACATGCCTGTTTTTCCATTGACTCTTCTTAATCTTAATTATTCAAGTAAATTATAGCAAAAATTTCTTCTTTTATTGAAAACGGAAACAAATCATTTAGGCAATCTGTTTGTTTAATTTTAAGGGCTGAAATTTTTTTCAGCTGAAACCAGTTTCAAAATAAAAATTTGTTTTTCAGTATATAGATGTCTCCCAAATACAAAATCACAAAAACACTTTCTGCGAAAATGCATCATTTTCCCGACTTTATAATATCTGAAACTAATAAATAATATAAACTATGTAAAAGTTGAGTTTAATCCTCTTTCCGACCTTTAACACAGATCAATGAATAATATCTATTCTTATCAGCTTAATATCGCTTCAAAAATCTCAAGAGACAAACGGTTTTGTACACGCCTGTTTTTATCCATAAATGAAAATGGTATATTTCCGCAAGAAGTTTTTTGCGTGTTTATGTTTAGAAAATTGTCTAAAATGTAAAAAAGAAACGTATTTTCTTGTAACTGGTTTCAGCTATTCTAATGTCAAAAAAATGAAAATTATGCATTTCCGCAATAAAATTTCGACTCTTTCTGTTTAGAAAAGGTTCCAAATAGTACCTAAATAAACGAATATATTTCTTACATAACTGATTTCAGCTAAACGAAAGTTGATCCAATTGTAGTATTACAAATTTTAAGTACAGAGTAAGTAGGTAGTTTTTATATTAATTATAATACAGAAAGTAATGCTAATTAATAAGGTAAACTATAAAAATGTTTATTATAGCAATAAACAGACATAATTATTCAAAAAAATCACAGCAAAAATTGGTGTAGGTATGTTTTTATTGAAAAGAAACAAATCAAAAATGTTCTATAAAAATAAATAAAATTATTATAACATTATGTTTAATGTATTTGTCTTCATATTCATTAATACATAGCAACTGAAGTTCATCTTCCATTTTGCTCTACCATTTTTCCTCAGAGCAAAAAGAAAATAAAAAGTTTATAAAATTATCCATTTTTAGGATTCTACACTCACAAAGGGGTGGTGACACCCAACGACATACTGAAGTCTTGATCCATATAGTTATAAAGACTGGAAAAAAACATTTTTAATTCTAAATACTCTAAATAAATATTTTTACTAACAAAATTATTTCAAACTCATTTCAGCAAAAGTTTTAAATAATCCATTTTATCTTGGAATCTATTTTATCAGAACTGTGAATTAAATAAAAAAATTAAATGTTTCTTCTAAATAGGCGTTGACTTTTTTTTTACTTCCTGAATAGTTATAGCGAACACACGAATTATTTGGACCTGTGTCAGTTGTCAATTCTGAAAATTAAAAGAAATTAGATGTTTGTAAATAAGTCTTGTTAGTGTTTTTACTTACGCATTGGTATCGGCATCCATATCTTTGCCCAAATTATCTGGATTCTGTCTTGCCACTTATCTTTTTCTTATATTCTGATATTGCTTGCTTGATATGAGGGGGGTCAATGCATTTTTGTCCTTTTCCTATTTGATTTCTGATTATTTCAGGAGCTATAATTCTGTATAGAATTGCTTCAGTTTCGGAAGCATTTTATCCGCCCATATTTTTCTATCGATCTCAATTTCCTCTATATATAGATCTACATTATCGCGGACATACACAACAAAGTAACATCTGCTCTTATATTAGTTATATTCAATTGCCCTAGATCTAAAAACACATATTTATGGTGTTATTTTCACCTTATAGGCAATATAAAACTAGGAACTAGATAGCACAAACTAAAAAAGCAGAATATCAAACAATGAAATGAATTGGAATTTACATAGTTGCCATAACTATAAAAATAATGTTCAATTTACTTACCTAGTTATTGTAACGAGAAAATAATAATGAAAAACCTACAATTATCTGAAATAAAACAATAACAAAATATAAGCACATACTTACCTGATATATTTCTATTTTGGAAATCCAAAAATTAATCACAATTTGCCTTATGACTAATACACAAATACACTCTACCAAGTCAAATATCGAATTTTGAAAACATAAGATAACTAACATACAGGTAAAATGGTCACTATATAGATATTGCAAGTACCTAAACATACCTAATAATCTTATGACGTGCATAGTTTTTCTTGTTAAAAAAATTTGGTTTTTTGTTTTTTTCTCATTGTTTGAGGATTATCGTATAACATGGCAACATCGGTTGTAAATGCATTATTCTGTATTTTACTTGGCGCTTTTGGATTCTAAAGCTGCGATGCCAAATGTAAAAATTATCCCTAGAAATCCTTACAATTAATATAATCCCCTCATTATGACGATAAAAAGAGATGAGGATGGTTATCTAGTTTTTAGCTTGCCATAGGTAATAATAATTGTTGAATTAAATTAATTAATGAGGTAGGTAACATTACATTTTAAAAAATTTCGAAGCAAAAATGTTTTGTAACTTTGTCTTGTCAATATATTCGAAATTACCTTGCAAATTAATTAATTATATAAGCATTTAAAACAATGAAAGAAAATAAGAACCCAAATGATTATCATAAAAGGATGACTTAGTAATACCTAGTGTTAGTTGTTGATTTGAAAAATATTGTAAAACAAAGGAAGACTAAAAAATTAATTTCGTCTACCTACTCTAGAAATGGCAATAGCGCTTCTTCGTCATAGACTTGGTAGAGTTGAAATATCTGAGCTTTATTTATTTTTTCCTTCAATCTCAATGTGTTTTTTATCTTATCAGTAGGTACTAGTTATGTGGCTTCAATTATTTTTGGAATCAGGGTGGGTCCGCAGAATGGGTTATTTTTAATTAGTTATTTTTAATTCTAAACATATTTTCTTTATAATAATTTTTGAAATTGTCCAAAATAAATGTACCTACCTACTTGAGACTCTTGAGCAAAAATCACATCTAATTTATATTTTGATATCTAATTATTTAAAAAAAAAAAGAAAAATGTTGTGTAATAATTAATAATGGGTTGTGAGTTGTGTTGTAAATATTAAATCTCTATAGGTTATCACGTGAAAATATTCACAAGATTAGCTTTATGCAGTGTTTTTGCATTCAGATAATCTCAATGGATTTTTGTTAGATTGTCGACTTGGTTTGCTTTGTATTTTATCATTAGGTAGGTACCTACTTCTCAATGAATGGAAATTATAAATCTTGATATATAAAACTTGAAAATATAGAGAAACGACGATAATGATTGAAATATTATTTTAATTTCAAAATTAACCTATACGTAGAAAAAATTAAAGAAGAAAAAAATAAATAATAAAATAAACATACTAGCTGTTAAGTAAAAATAGCAAATAGGAAAATGAAATCATAATTTACCTATTGTGATTGAAAATGAAAATATTTGCTGGCAGAAATTGTATTTGAAACCAAAACATCGAAACAGCTGATCCGGCCGGAGAGAAGTTTGTCTAAATCGTCAAGAGCATAGATAAATACTTTATATATGGACAAGAGTGGAAAGACAGAAAGAGAGAGAGAAAATAACTTGCATTAATAAAAGCCGATTCAGTACTACTAGCGACATCTATCGTAAATATTGTGAACCAAAAAATTACTAGACAAATAACAAGTTTTTTGTAAGTTTTAAGGTTTATACACCTGCGTTGAGGCCCCTCTTAAGGATTAACAGTAAGTTTCAGTGCTGTGGTGATTAGTTTTTTTTGGACTATTTGATTATTCAATGTTTATTTATTTAAGGTATTTACTTAATTACAGTTACCTGTAAATAATTGTCATATTAGTAAAGCGTGATCTATAGACGTCAAAAGATAGTAGTTCCATACTATTATAACGCTTTACAAAATTAAAAAAATAAATTTCCAAAGAACAGACCGTTCACTAAGAAGCAACAACTACTTCTCGGGCTATATGCTCCGACAGACATTGAATTACACTTCTAAAGTAAACGGGGTTGGTATATCTGGTTGCTTCTATCTTAACAGATATACCAACCCCGTATCCTGTCAAAAAATCATGAACAACGGATTCATTATCGGTTTGGGAAAATCCCCGTACACGGCCTCAAAAAAGAAGAGAAAAGAAACCCTGAGAAGGTTTCTATCTCCTCCAAGGCCAGCGACGACTCGAGTAGTGTAGACAGCCTACACATCTCTAAACTCCTCGGAGAGGAGTCGCCGTTGTCGGAGGAGGGAATGGAGTTTGGGGACAGCACTCTTACAGAAGGAGACATCACCCTGATGAAAGAGGGTAATACCCAACCTGAAAACCAACAGGATGGCGGGGATAAACTTAGTTCAGGTTAATGCTCACCATGCCAAAGGAGCTTCGGCAATGATCACAAGATTGTTCACGAAGGACCAATGCAGATGTGTTTGATCAAAGAATCTTGGGTCAATAATAACCAGGTAAGAGGATGAGCATGTAAATATGCTAAAATAGTATATCACTCAGGTAGTGATATTCCAAGAAAATGTATTATGATAAGGAACAATATTAACTATTTTTGTCTTTCAGAATAAATGACTCGTTCCAGTTCGAGCACTCTTCGAACACAAGAATGAGGGCAAGGAGATAGTAATATCATCATGCTACTTTTCGGGAGACGGGATAGCACCACCCCCCGAGGTACAAAGGCTGGTGGAGTACTGTGAAGAGAAGATACTACCTCTACCCTTAGCATGTGATGCCAATGCACACAATACTGTTTGGGGCAGTAGCAATACCAATCAGAGAGGTGAGCAACTTTTAGAATATATCCTTAATAAAAACCTTGATATTCACAATATCGGGAATACCTCCACATTTGTAACAAGCGTAAGGCTAGAAGTTTTAGATGTAACACTGGCAACACAGGATCTAAAACATATATAGTAAAATATTGGAGAGTTTCGGGCGAACCATATCTCTCCGATCATAACATTCAAGTTAGAACTAGGCACACTTGAGGTGAGCCCCAGAAGAAAACCAAGAAAAACAGATTGGGACAACTATAACAGCTGTCTGAAAGAAAACCTAGCACATATCCAGAAAAAAGGGAGGGCTAGGCACCATCTCCATCACCATCTCAGTGAATGTCACCCCAATGTACATACATACATACTCTTTCGCACGATGACTTCCAGTGTCAATGTTAAAAGGGTCGTTGATAATGGATCCCCTTGTTTAAGTACTTTCCGCACGAAATACTGTTCATTTCCCTATGCCATATTTGTCATTCTGAATAATTTTTCTGGAATATCTAGCCCTCTACAACTTATATCAAACCGATACTCCGTAGAAACTTTTCCAACCTTCATAATCAATTTATCTTGAACTAAACTCAGTTAATTACTCACTTCCACTTTCCATTTTTCCATTATCTTGTGAGCACAAGATGTTTTATATGGAACAAAACAATATTGTTCATTAGCCAGAGGGTAATAATTGCTTCTTAACTATAGAGTACAACGAACAGCTTTTCATAAGCCTATTTAATAGATTTCGGAACAAGCAACAAGTAATAAGATTCGAGTAAACTTACCTCGAAACCCTTGTTGGATCGTTTAACTTTGGTCGTGGTGGTTTCTTTAGACCCAACAACATTAACAAACTAAATTTGGAAAATTTATAATATTGATCAGAATTTACATTATTGGACATGTGAATATATCTAGATTTTGCTGGTTATCCTTGAAATGATTTAAATTCAAAGTTGGTAGCGGTTAATAATCTTTGCGTAAATTCGCTTCATTCCAAAATTGTCGATAACAGTTTAATACTAACTTTAGATCAAAGTTGTTGAGATGGGATCGGATGCGATGGGCTAGAGAAACCTGAGTATTAAAGAAAACGCCTCAAGTATACTATATGTTAGTGACGGTGATCGTTTTTAAATGAAGACCGGAAATCTTTTTGAAATTAGTTTGGTGAAATTTTTTCCATTAAACAGCTTTGTCTGCAAAGTTTTGACAATTTGACGGATCTACTACAACATTAAAAGTAATTTCCACTGTATTTGCAGTACCACTTTAAGACAGAAGATATTATGACATTTTGGTTGTTTAGAATTATATTATCTACGTTTTATACGGTTAAAAATTGAAAAAAAAAATTTCATGACAAAAATTGCATTTTCTTTCATTAAAAACTTTTAAAATTTACTAATTAAAACTACCAAATTCTCCGAACAATGAACATACTAGAAGGGTATCTGATGCCAACATAAACAATGTCAAAGTTAATTTATTTATGTTGCTGGATTCCACAGATGTTGCAGTGTCGTATTATTGAAGGGTATTCGTTAACCACTGTTTTCAATTTATTCTAGCTATTCCTCCACTGTGTTTGCTTTTGTCGGAAGATGCCAAACCAGCTGAATTCACTAGTAGGGCTACAAGAGCAATAAAAAGAGGTAGAAAATCTGTGGTTAGTGAATTGTTGTGTGATGCCTTTTGGCCTAATATAATAAGATAACAATACTATTTAAATAAGAAATAAATTCCCTTGACACTAATTTCAATAAATTATTACAACGTTGAAATATTACATAAATATGAGTAAGAAGGTTGACAGGTACGGAGCCAAGTTCAGAGCGTGAAATAAACATAAACATGTATTATTTGATATTTACTTACGGTGAACTTGACTCGTCGTATAAATATACAAGCGATAACGCATTAAGGAATCAGTCAGAAATCAAGAATAGATCGATCTGATCAGTCAATAATAAATCAATCTAAGATGGATTAATCATCAGTAATCCTTAATTATAAGTATGCTATAGAGCTAGGTACTTAATATAGTAATCTTAAGTAGTGTAATGTATAGTAGTTTAATAAATAGAACTTATCCCAGTGCCAGAAGCAGTTGTTTTATTCCATTAAGATGACCCTCCCATCCACACCTTTAAACCCCAACATTACAGTTGAACGTTAGTGTGACCATTGTCTAAAAAAAGAAAAAGTCTAACAACCATACGGACTAATAATTTAACAGCTTTTCGTAATTTTGGACTAAACGTATAGATGGCGTATTGTGAAAGCTGGACTAAACGTTCAGGGGGCGCTGAATGGAATATTTCACTCCTAATTAGAAAAGATATCTGTATATTTTAAGTGATTATGTTACTAAACGCTAGATGTGACTGACGACGTTTCATATCTTTATTCTATTTTCCAAATAAATCTACCTGCAGAACACAATAATGTTTTTGAAGGTCATCCGTAATAACTACTAAATAGTAGGTGAAGGGTAAAGAAGTTTTAGCATTGCACTGCATTTTGCTTCAATTTATAAAGTACTTCTTGTCGTAGTTGCGTGGATCGTTTTCATAACTTTCTTCAATTTTGGCTAATTCTGCTATTATTCTACCTACTTAATATAAATAGTGGTTGTTTTAAAACGAGCATCATGTTGAAATTATTGTTTTTCTACTCCTATACTATAAGTTGTTAATTAAATGCCAATTTTCAGTTTCATAATGATACTCACTATAACACTGGTTTTCATTATGAAAATGAAAAATTGACCAATAGAAATCTAGATTTTTAAATAACCAAGTAGGCAGACCCAATATTTTCTGTAGAATGTTTGACAGTTTCTAAGAGATTCGTGTATTAATAACCATTACATGAGAATTACACACACTATTTTTTCTAGGAACAAGAAATTTTATTTCAATTTAATAACATTGCTTTTTTAAAAGTTTTTAATACTTTTTTATACAAACAATAAGAAATAAAATATTAAAGAAAAATAAATGTTCTTCAACTTAATTTTTATTCCTACAAAATAACCACTATAATAACTAACATTGAAGCCACCCCAATCAAATTGTGAAGAAGATGAAGATGTAATGTTACAACATGATGAATTATCCTCAATCTGCAGGAAAAATTAAATTTGTCGTCATCTTTGTCAACTTCTTCAACAGATTCTGAAGTTTCTTCATATGAAAGCGGTATTGAATTTACTCTTAAAAATAGTTCAGAAGTTTATTTTGCAGGATATTTGTGTAAAAAGGTACCTATTGGATAAATACAAGTGTAATTTATGCAAAGAATTTTTAGAAGATAATCTGAATCAAGCTCAGGATAAAAATGAATGTCTTATATTTTTAAAGAATTTTAATATAGGAGACTTTCCAATTTCCCACTTAAAAGCGCCTTCACCTATTTTAAAATCATTTACAAAAATAAGTATATATGCATTATTTTTCTAAATATTTTGTGGGATTGATGGGAAAGTCGAAATTATCTAAGAAGATAAAAAATCAAATTACCAATAAATTGCGAAAGCACTTGTCTGATTGGTTTGTCGAAAATGAATGTAAAGTACATAGATCGTTTTTATTAGAATTATAGATAAGAACTTTAATTTTTAAGGATCTCAAATATAGATCGTTGAAAGCTGTTGCTGCTGCGATAAAAAACAGAAAAAATCAGACAAACTGACAATTTTGCAAAATAAGTGACAGTTGTACATCTATATTTTAGATTCTTATGTAGGTACTTTATGTTTCATTTTCAAATATTTCTAGGTTAGCTCACTTTTGAGTTAAATCAAAGTTTAATGTACCTATCTTTGAATTTTTTTGTTTTTATTGTTATTTCATGTTCAATTTAGTAGAATAAAAGAAAAATTAATAAAAAATTGTTATTGTTAATAATTTTTTTTTACAAAATCCATAACAATATACTTTCACCCAAAACCCGATTGTTATATACAAGAAATTCTTACCGATTCTATTAGGAATTCATCTCTGTGATAAAGATTATATATAAATGTGTTCATCTATTTTTTTTTAATTTTTTTTATTCGGTTATTTAACGTCGGTCTATTTCTGCAACTCAGGCTAATCACCGACGCCGGGAGCACTCTACCCCTAACCGGAAATTTTGCCGAATCCACTAGTGTTCCAACCAGTGGTAGGGATCTTTATCAAGCCCAATATCCATGGACTCGGGACCTCGGTTTCACGTCTCCTCCGAAAGACGGCATATCTACATTATACCTCGTGCTCATTGGTATAATACCTGCGAGCTGTGATATGCTACTGACCCTAGTAATCTAAGGTGTTTCGCTGCAGGCTGTACGGGCTCTACGACGGTGTTTCCCCAGTGGTCACCCATCCAAGTACTAACCTCGCTCGACCTTGCTTGGTTATAATTATCGCATCAGAAGCGTTCCACTACAAAGCTAGGCCGACGCCCGTGTTCATCTATTTGTCCAACAAAAGAAAGTTTCTTTTAAATATTTTTTTTATGAAAAACTTACGCATTAACATCATTTGTGGAAAATATATTCGGTAGATATAGAGGTATCGAACGGAATGTAAAATACGATGAACTAAAAGAAATAAATTTAATTCTTATCTCATTTAAAATTGGAAATTACGTTCACACTATTTAAACTCCATTACAAGATATTTCGGTTTAACTTAACACTAATAGAATAGATTCAAGAGAAAAACCCATAGCAGGTAGACGGTAGACGTTAATCCGATAACAATAACACCATTGTATAAAGATAGGGATAGTAGGTTAATCTTACGAGGATATCATTTGACGAGGTGGACGCCACCAATAGATGGCAGTGGGGAGTTTGCGTCCACGGCACGTCTTTTCTTACTGTACGTCGTAATTTGAATTACGAATTTCCTTAGCTTTGGTCGCCGAATTACCCCAATAACAGATGGCGCCAAAATTATTCAGAATGTTATATACATCCATAAGAGCTGTGTTGCAAAGTTTCTTATTTTGGGTACCTATGGCAAAGTTGCAATTTGAACTTCATTATATTATTAATATTGTATTGTGTTCGTTGTGTCATTGTTGTGTTTCGTTGGCTGTGCATTTGGATTATTGTTTCATTTGAGAATCTCTGAACGTTGATATATATTTCATTTTTAAGGTAAGTGGACATTATTACAATTAATATACCTATCTCTTCTTTTAGTAAAGCCACAAAATCTACAAACTAAGAATTGACAATTATATTTAGAATTTTGGATACTGATTGGTTGCATTATTAAAATGGACCAATCAGCTTTTAAAAATAATTCATTTAAAAATGAATTCTTAATTAAGTTCAGCTTAGTTAATCACCGTAAATAATGTTACAAATTATAGTTTCTAGGATTCAAATTTTAATTCTTAATTTTTATAAGTATTCTTAGCTCAGTTGCGTTTATACATCAATACCTAATTTGGTTAATATATCTAACTTATATTAACAGGGCATTAAGTGTACCTATAAATGCTACAGCTTACAATTTCCAAAAAAAAAAAACTGTATTTAGCGACCTACTTACTAAAATGTATTAATATAACAAATAATCACTTTTATCAATCAGCTCGTTGTGTGCTCAGTCAGTAGTGAATGAATAAATTCCATAATTTTATTATAATATGAATGTTGACATTTTTACCTGATTATAATTTAAATCTTCTTTTCGATATTTCAGAAATGGCTGGAAATAAATTTGTTTATTTTAAGTGTGGACTAAGTAAGAGATCAGATCCTTCAATTAAAATGTACCGATTTCCTGTGAATGACCCTACCAGATGTCAGAAATGGATCATACACTCGGGTGAGTTATCCTTCCGACGATCATTTTTCATAGATGAGTAAAAAATAGTGAATGTGAATAAATAAGTGTGTATGCAAATTTTCAAAACTAAACATAAGTATTTGATTATCGTCAAATAAAAGACAATTCGTCCAATAGTTTTTTCTGATAATGAGCTTATTTGTTTTATGGTTACATTGCATATTATACGAGTACAAGAATTTAACTAGTAGAAATTCCATATCCGTTAAATCTTAAATTTATCAAAAGTACTTGAATCCTGCCTAAATTTAAATTTTACAACCACCTCTATGGTAAAGTAACAGAATAAAAAATTATTAAAAATATTTCAAACTTATAGGTGAACACAACTAACCGAATACAAAGGGTTGGACATTAATATTCCACGAAAATTGAAATAATTGGAAATAGTATTTTTTGTTATTTATTTTATGTTTATGAACTAAGCACGTAATAATAAGGTATAGTGGATCTCTGTGTTTATAATTGGAAGCTACTCCGTCAAATGTATACAGACTGTTTCTTTTATCATATATGGCTATAATACTATATTATAGGCCATAATAGATTGACAAACTGTAACTATCATGGAGAACATTAAATTTTTTTTAAAAATTTACCAAGATTTCCTCCATTCTCGAGTAATACTGGGAGAACTTGGTTTTTTCAGAATAGAATTTTTAAATAAAAAAATATCAAAGAACAGCAAAGTTTTATTTGAACACGAATTTATTATATACATGTACCAACATATCTTCGATACGACGTTTCGTGTATTCACGAGGCTAACATATTTTTTTTAAATAGGGATATGCCTATTTATTGTAATTATTAGTCAATGTTAAATATTCAAATTAAGCGATATATCACACTTCAGATTTTTATGACGTTTTATCTCAAATAAGTAATTGTCGTAACTGTCGAAGTTATTTTGTAAACTTGTTTTGATTGTGCCAAAAAAATGTACCGAGAGCCTTACTTTGGTCCTTACCTAATGTTTCGATATAAAATAAGACTTTTTTTAACAAATATAATGTCCCTCCATAATACAGTTACCGTTTTGTCCATTTAATTGTCTTAGTAACTATTACAGTTTAGAATATAGTGATGTTACCATATTATGATAATATAAACAGCCCGTATAAAACTATAGAATAAATTAATTATTTTAAAAAAATGAAACATTGAAAAAAATCCTCGAGAAGATCAATTTTTATTTTCAACTGTAATAGTTTGTGTGTTTATAACGTTATGACTTTATTAAACGCCTATTACGACTTTTTTAATGGCATATATTTTTTTATTTCCATTTTATAGGTGATGATTTCAAAAATATATAAAACTCATGCTTGATTTATCACCAAATGTGTGAATAAAATCATTTTGTTAAATTAGTAGCAGCAGTAATATAAACATATTAAACTCAACAATGAGCACAGTTTTAAGTTTTCTATCATATATTTTACTATTGTTTGCTCAATCCAATAAGTATAAGGGTGATTCTGTTCCAACTGTGATTTTTTATTTCCTTCACTATTTGTTCTCTCTTTCTCTCTATTCTCTGTTCTCTCTATTTTTACAATAAAGTAGAGTAATAATGTGCATAAACAAATAAAAAAAAAATAACTTTAAAGAACAAAAAATATTAATAAAAAAAATCACAGAACAGAATTACCTACCCATAAATATTATACAATAAATAATATTTTCAATGATTATAATTTTCGGCAGTCTATTGTGAAACATTAAATTTAAGACCGGTCCTTAGTATTGGGTTAGTTGTGTATCCTTATCAGTAAGTGATAAAGCTGTCAAAAGGACGTCAGGTAGGTATTTTGCGTAGTAGTTCATAGAGAAAAAATTTTTCTTTGATATAAAGAATTTTTTGTTTACTGGGCTTATCCAAATTTTCACGTTGACCGGTTACTTTCAACACCAGGCAAATAAATATAATATTTATATTAAATTCAGATTATTCAAATATCTTTTGTACGAATATATTTGTTATTTTTTTTTATTTCCGGTTTTGGTACGATTCTTTTGTGAATGGTCTTTTGTTTGATTTTAAAAACCCTTATTAAAGATAAGTATCAAAGTGTTTTTGCCGTTGTTGTGTACCTACCAAGAAATTTCAATGATGAGTAGTTGTTTTTGGGAATGATGCACAGGTATGGGATTATCTCAATACAATTCGGGAAATTCCAAACAAGGGTTTTACTGTAGTTGTTTTTAGTAATGCTCGTTACAGAAATGAAATAAATTTAAGTTTTTTTAAACACAAAAAAATACTTACTTTACCATAACCATTACAATAAATAATATGTTTGTTAACGTTCATGTTCCTAATTTCAGGTAATGCTGTTTTGGCAGAGCTAAGCCAGAAATCGCTAAGAAATTTGTAGCAAACATTTCAGTGAAAATATTAGTCAATCTAATAGATTGCCTATTACTGCTGTGCCATTCCGCTACATAAGTGATGAGGGTTCAGAAAGTGAATCGGTTAAGAAAAGTTTGGATGAACAAATAATGCAATTGAATGTTTCCTCACTTCCACAAACATATTCGAGAAGGGATGTTATTGCCCCGATTTCTTCCAGAAACATTGACATGACTTTTTCTGATGGTTCTGTCAGTAACCATGAAGATGAACAGTGGTTGCAAGAGTTACAGAACCTTCCATCTTGTTCTACGAGAAGTGGAGATAGGAAGCAATCATTGCAAGAAGAAAATGTTGAGAAAAGAACTAACCAATGTTAGGAAAAAAGTCAACAGCTTGAATACTCTAGTGAGAGCTACAAAAAAGGATTATGAAAACTCACCTCTCTGCGAACGTTTTGTATGGAGAAGCAACTTTAACGGATTTTACAAAATCTCTTGTAAATATGCAATTACGACATAAGATGAAATCCCCATGGTTACCATCTGAAAAAAAACCTGCCGTATCATTACTTTATTAAGGACCCGAGACATATAGATATTTGCGACAAAAAGGATTTACCTCGCCACCAATATCAACAGTGAAATCATGGGTTGCCAATTTCCGATGCAAACCCGGATTCAATAAATTTTTTTTATGTATCTTACTTTAAAGGCGGATACGATGCTGCCTTACGAGAAGAAGTGTATTCTATTAAGAGGAATCTTGAAAAGTAGCTTCTTATATTTTATAAAAATTTAAATGATAAGTGTGCTTTGAAAACTCCAACATCACTGTTGAAAAATTTCACCATGATAGTACTTAATAGTTTCGACGAAAATATCGGCAAAATTTAAAATAATAAAATAATATTAAATTTGAAAAAGAAAATTGTTAGAAAAATAGAAAAATTTCTTTCCGAGTGGTATGCAACAAATGCAATCTGTTGTAGTCATAGGAAATATATTTTCAATTTATTGTTGCGGACTCAGACTCTCAAATATTGTAAAACTTTTTCAAGTTCATTAAAAACTAGACAGACAAAGAAAAATAATAAACTATCAATCATTCAGCATAACTGAATAACCAATATATTTTGTATGTTCCTTGTGGTATATTCATTATTCTTTTTGCTATTTATTTTTGGAAATTAAACCACAATCTTTTTTATGTTTTTCTTACAACGTTTCGGTAGCAATCAGCTACCCGGTAGCAGCCAGCTACCCGTTATCAAGAATAATTAAGTTTTATAAAATTGTTGGTCCCTAGATGACATTAATGAAAAAATTCGAAAACTAGACTATCAATAATATTATAAAGTTTAAGACTGCAAAATTTGTAAATTTTTTAAGGATGATGAAATATTTTTTGTAGAGTGTGATTTGATTTCCCATAATAAATAATAAATAACAAAAAGAATAATGAATCAACATTTTTCAATAGTAAATGTGAATACTTGACCGAAGAATAGAGGTCACCGCGAGCAGATTCTACATATAGTTACTACATTTTTTAGGTTTTACGGTCTTTGTAACCGAGATGAAGGTTGTTTAGTGGATTTTGCCCATTTCTTCCTAAGGTCAAAACTAATGAGCTACTCTGTATATTTTCTTGATAACACAATGTTATCTTAGCCCAAACGAGTCGGGTTCTGGTTATAAAAAAATAATTTACGTAAAACCAAAAAAAATTAGAACGTGAATAATGTGATGCGTTCCGAAGCAGCACCCTGTATATCAAAGTTTGCAAAAAACATTTTACGAATTTGAAAAAGTTTTAAAACTACAATAGTTTACTTAATTTGTTGGCCATTCGAATTTCCCACTAACAATTTGTACTTGTTTTTATGTTTTTGTGTATTAAGTAACTAAAGAAAGAAATCTTATCATCTCCAAGTGATAAATTATGAAAATCAATAATTTTTAAGCGATTGAATTGTTACTACTTGGATTTGTGTATGTTGTCGTAGCTGTAAAGTGCACCAAGTATATATACAGGACCGACCGACTTGATCATTTTTTTAAACGCGCTGGACACTTACGGTTTATAATTATTATAATTTTTGAATAAATAATTTTATAAAAAGTGTAGTTATTATTTACCTAATTTAATATTTCTGTTCGATATTTTCTAATAAATTCATTTACCAAAACTTTAGATGTTTTATTTTGTTATCTAATATGTCGAATGCGATGACCTCTCTTGGGAGGTAAGTACCTATGAAGATACTTTCCATGCGTCTAGCGACGGCAACCACTGACCAAAAATAAGTTGGGCTTACGTCAACAGTCAAAATTTTAATAATGGTTAACTTATTGCAAAGAAACTATTAGCTACCAATGTAGTGTAGACTGATCACTGAATATAAAACACAAAAAATGTTGACCATATCAGATTTTTGGGATTTGCCGAATTCCGCAAAAACCTACCTGCGTCTTTAATCCCAGGTCGAGTTCCTCAAAAGGTCGCGGGAGGATTAGAATATGGCTAACAACTAAATGCCTGTTTTTTAACACTGTATACTCTCTTCAATAATTTTTCTTGTCTTTCTCGATAAATTACGAGAGCTTCTATGTACCTGAATACTCTATTTTTGGAAATCACTGAATTATATGGTCCCACGATAATCCCTCTTTCGGGTAGTTTCAGGTAGTTTTGCGGAATTCGACCTTAGCAAGATTTTTCTATTCAGAGCAAAAATATGTGATTCACACTACCGACCACCAACCTGTTAAAACCTTCAATGCCAAAAAATTAGCATCTACCTTTAGAATAATAAGCCGCAAATAGATCGACGAGGGCATTTCTTCATGAAAGGACCTATTGCACAATTTCATTATTCTACAATGTCATTAATTTTATTATTAGCACGATATTATATTGTATTATGATATATTTAGTATATTTCATCTCATTATATTTAATGAATTAGTATAGTTAGCACTTTTTGAAGTTATTGTTTTTGCTTTTATATATTTCTTGACTCCCTACATATCAATACAGTAAGAAAGCGGAATAAAATCAAAAATATTTTCACCAGAATGGAAAGCAAAATGAATAAATTTTCAACTGAGAGCTTAAAAAAGTATACAAAATAGCCGAGACTTATTTTTTCGTCTCCTTAAGAGATCATCAAAATACGAATGTTTACAAAAATATTCTTTGAATTAATTTACATTCTCGAACGAAGTTCAGAAATCGCAAATTTTTACATTATTTCAGTCACCCAATGAAAGTATTATATTTTATCTACCTTTGTACTAGGATTCTTCTTTTTATCCCATCTTTTTAAAGTGATAAACAGATTAATGTTTATTTTCGGATCAAGATGAATACCTGCTATAACCATTGTATATGTATACAATGCTATAACATTATTATGAACATGATATTTCAAAATACGAAAATACGCGCTATCTATCTATTATAGAATCCCATCAAGTTGGTGATTTATGTCACTTTCGTAATAAAAAGTAAAATCGGCAACAATGTATCGTCGGCCTTTGGTCAACATTAATTGTTCGGAATTCGACGATAAAGAAAACTTCACATTTAGTAGGGAACTTTTCAAAAATAATTTAGTTATTGAAAATAGTGCAGTTTATTTCAGAGGGCAGTAAGTTACGGGTCATTTTAATGAAGAACGAGCGTAAAAGTAACTAGATGGCGTGCAAAATTGCCTCAAACGGTTTTAACATTGCTACTGTTTTACTATCCCTATCTTTATACAATGATAACACAGTATCGTATATATTTTTTATTTGAAACATTTTTTGATAACATATCTGCCGATAAGACGAAATAAACTAAAGCGTATACGGTGGGCCACCCTGTATGTTTCAACAGTTTAATTTATTCAATTCCAATTATTAAATAGAAGTTAAATTTGTTTTTAAGAAATTCAGTGATTTTTTTCACAAAATAAATTTAATTTATGTTTTAGTATCTAAATTTTACCGACTACGGATCTGTTACTGTTAGGTAGGTACTTTACAATTAGGGATTGATGAACTTTTATTATTAATCCGACCAGATACCGAGTCAACCAAATATTGTGGAATATACTTTAGTAAGGCTTGTTTAAATCGGTGTATAAATATCGAATATGTAGGGAGGGTAAAACTTGACTTGAGGCGAATGAGTTATTTGTAAAGATTGATATATTTAATTAGAATTTAACTTTTAATCACTTACTTTGTACTTACATTCAATTGTTTATAATATAGATATTAAAACAAATCTAAATGTTGAAAATAACTATTTACAAGACACTGGACGTGATGCCTGGATTTAATTGAACAGTCAATATGGACCTGGTCCAAGTAGGTTGAACAACCGAGATGACGTACCTGGACTTAGATAGAAAAACACTCTGAGTATTCAATTTGCCATGAATAATGATTAATTATTTAACTAACGATTAGTATAGTTGAACTCCCCAAAATTAATGGAAGTATTAATAATATACAAGGTGCATCTTATGTGTTTGAACTGTGATTATGCATATAAGTACTAAAGTAAAGTTAAAACTTCACTTGATCAAAAATAAATGCCTAATAGTAAATATTCAGGGTTATCAGGAAAGGTGCAAGGGGCGCAAACTCACCCCAGTGCATGTGAGGAATATGTGGCACAAACTCTCCACAAACAATATTATAACTACTGTAAGTGGCGCAAACTCTCCACAGTACAGCAAAATAATATTACACTGCAAGTGGCACAAACTCTCCACAGTACAGCAAAATAAGGTTACACTGCAAGTGGCTCAAACTCTCCACAATACAGGGGGGTGGAAGGAGATATGGGTGACGTGAGAAGTCACCCTGTATCAGGATTGGACAAACCGCAAGTGGCGCAAACTCTCCACAATACAGTATAGGTATGTGAGTTAAACTGCAAGTGGCTCAAACTCTCCACAATACAGGGGGTTGGAAGGAGATATGGGTGACGTGAGAAGTTACCCTGTATCAGGAATGGACAAACCGCAAGTGGCGCAAACTCTCCACAATACAGTATAGGTATGTGTGTTAAACTGCAAGTGGCACAAGCTCTCCACAGTACAGCAAAATAAGGTTACACTGCAAGTGGCTCAAGCTCTCCACAATACGGAGGGGTGGGAGGAGATATGGGTGACGTGAGAAGTCACCCAGTATCAGGAATGGACAAACCGCAAGTGACGCAAACTCTCCACAATACAGTATGGGTATGTGAGTTAAACTGCAAGTGGCACAAGCTCTCCACAGTACAGCAAAATAAGGTTACACTGCAAGTGGCTCAAACTCTCCACAATACAGGGGGGTGGAAGGAGATATGGGTGACGTGAGAAGTTACCCTGTATCAGGAATGGACAAACCGCAAGTGGCGCAAACTCTCCACAATACAGTATAGGTATGTGAGTTAAACTGCAAGTGGCACAAGCTCTCCACAGTACAGCAAAATAAGGTTACACTGCAAGTGGCTCAAGCTCTCCACAATACGGAGGGGTGGAAGGAGATATGGGTGACGTGAGAAGTCACCCAGTATCAGGAATGGACAAACCGCAAGTGACGCAAACTCTCCACAATACAGTATGGGTATGTGAGTTAAACTGCAAGTGGCACAAACTCTCCACAGTACAGTAGGATTGGATGAATAGGAAATGCAACAACAA
Organism: Lochmaea crataegi; assembly: GCA_947563755.1. Lineage (NCBI taxonomy): Eukaryota > Metazoa > Arthropoda > Insecta > Coleoptera > Chrysomelidae > Lochmaea > Lochmaea crataegi. The sequence goes on along the minus strand of OX387433.1, from coordinate 38,644,738 downwards.
ATTAATGTTCTTAATATCGTTGAATATTAAAGAACTTTAAACAAAGTAATTATTAAAAGTAATTAGCATATACATATACTCTATGTGATAAAATATCTTTAAAAATCAAATATCGAATAGCAGGCAAAACTGAATTACTCTGTGAGATTGAACCACCTATATAACTCCTGATATTTTAATGTACAATGCACCACAATTCACACTATATTAAAACAGATTTATTTGGCTCAAGTGAACACACTAGGAACTAAAACTCGAATCGTTCTTAAAATTTTGTTTCCCCTTTCGTGGCCTCGAGGACTACTTTATCGCCGTCGAGACATTATGATACTTTATTTATCTGTTTCAGACAATTGGTTCTTTTGTCGAGATTGTGTTTTTGAAATATTAGGGTATACCCATAATTTAATTTACTTGAAACGAAAACTATTTTAAGAATAACAGGGTGAAATAAAATTTTTCTTACACACTTACTCAAGTTTTGCCACTACGATGACAATCAACTGCGTCAAGGCTAATGTTATTATTGCTAACCAGTATGAGAATATTATTCTATCACAAGAGAGAGAATGTGAATACATTTAAATTGCATGGGGGCAGAGGTGTTGCAGAATAATTCTTCAATCTCAAAAGAGAGAATTCCAGCATTCTGTAATCAAATTTGATTTCAGAATTGGCAAATTATTTTTTCTACAACTGCTATGAAAAGTGACGTATTTCTCATACCTTACTTAATTTCAAAACCAAATATTGCTCATACTGTGAGAAATATTATTTCTCACGGCACTTTGCCCACGCCACATACATTTATATGGAGAATCAAATAAAATGGACTAAAACTTAGTAGGCTTCTGTCATCTTTAAATACCTACTTTGTTGTCACAAAAGTGTCAGAGTGTCAGAATTAATATAGAAAGAAAGAAACGACGTTCCGGATTTGACCATACAAAATTGTACAAATTTCACCATCAACTATAATTTCAAATTAAATTATTTAACAGTATAGAGATGGGATACTTCAGTGTTATTTTTGTTTTACTAACCATAAAAATAAATATATTAAGTTACTTTACTTGTATTCTTTAAATTTGGGCAGTTGTAGAAAAAGTATAGTGTGCAACATGTGGGGAAAGTACTTTTCCCCCTTGACTATTGACTATTTCTTTTTTAGACAATGGTGTGACAGAGCCTCTCTTATGGAAACAGACAAAAATGTTTTTATTAATGTACTGCAAATTATTTCAGTAAAACTCCTGTAATTTTTATTACATTGTTTTTACCCTTTTACGACATTGCGACATCATAAAAAGATAAAAACAAGGTAATAAAAACTATCGAGTCCCAGAAGCTTCACTGAAAGAATTTAACTTATAAGTTCACTTTATTAGGTCTTTACCTATTACACATAAATGCCTAGTAAATGTTTAATGTGCAATTTTGCAATAGTTATTTGCATATCTTCTTCAATTCCTTTCAAAATAATAAAATAAAATAAAACATTAGATAATGGTCATTCTGGGTGACGTCACAACCCGCCAAAAATGCGGCTCTCTGATTGGTTGAAAGTTACCAACCAACCTATACATTGTATAGGTTGTATACTTATTATATAATTGGGATAAATGTATAGAAAGTGATTCATCTAACCTAATGACGTATTAAAGATAGACAAGCATTGTTTACATTTTGGTTGTCCCCAACATATTTAAGATGAGAATCTCCTTACAGGATGCCAAATCTCGTATAACAATAATCGTAATTATATTCAAGATATTTGCAGTATTTTCAAAATGGTTAACAATTGCCAAATATTTTCAATAATTGTCAAAGACGGTCAATAATTGTCAAAATCAATCAAAAATTGTCAAAAATGGTCCAAAGGAATCAATAATTGTTAAAATTTTGAAAAATGGTTAAAAATTGTTAAAATTTTGAAAAAATGGTCAATAATTGCCAAATATGTTAAAATTTTTGAAAAATGGTCAATAATTGTCAAAGACGGTCAATAATTGTCAAAATTCGTCAAAAATGGGCAATAATTGTTAAAATTTTTAAAAAATTCTCCAAAATTTTTAAATATGGTCAAAAATTGTCAAGAATTTGGAAAAATCATCAAAAATTGTTAAAATTCTTGAAAAATGGTCAAATTTCTCGAAAAATTGTCAAAAATGGTCAAAAATTGTCAAAATTTTGAAAAAATGGTCAATAATTATGAAAAACTGTCAAAACTGGTCAATAATTATTAAAAACTGTCAAAACTGGTCAATAATTATTAAAAATTGTCAAAATTTTTGAAAAATTGTCAAAGATGGCCAATGATTGTCAGAACCTGTCAAAAATGCTCAAAAATTGTCAAAATATTTGTTAAAGTTTGGAAAAATGGTCTAAAATGGTCAAAATTTTTGAAAAATTGTGAAAAATGATCAATAATTGTCAAAACTGTTAAAATTGGTCAATATTTGTCAAAAATGATCAATAATTATTGAAATTTGAAAAAAAATTGTCAAAATTATGGAAAAATGGTCATTAATTGCCAAATATGTTAAAATTTTTGAAAAATTGTCAATAATTGTCAAAGACGGTCAATAATTGTCAAAATTCGTCAAAAACTGTCAAAAATTGTCAAAAATTGTCAAAAATTGTCAAAAATTGTCAAAAATTGTCAAAAATTGTCAAAAATTGTCAAAAATTGTCAAAAATTGTCAAAAATTGTCAAAAATTGTCAAAAATTGTCAAAAATGGTCAAAAATTGTCAAAAATTGTCAAAATTTTTGAAAAATGGTGAAAAATTCACGAAAAATGGTCATTTTATTGTGCATAAGAAGCAAGCTTCTGTCGGCGGTCCGACGACCGCTCACCTTATTTTCGGTTAGGATTTTTCATTTTCTATTAATATCAAATAGTAAAGGCGTTTATAAATTTTAAGCTTGGCAGCCTCGAACTACTTTTTGGGATATTTCAATAAGATTTTAATGATAATTATAGTGCTTTTATTTGGTTTTCTATTTTAATTTGTTTATTTAACTGCTTGGAAGACATTTATGATGGTGAGAAAATGTGTAGTTTGTAAAAAATACATGAAATGATAAAGATAATCTGGATTCCAGGACCCACTGGGATAGAAGGAAATGAAATAGCAGATGAACTAGCAAAGAGGGGGACTGGAACACCCTTTACCCTTTTGCGGTATCAGCTCCATTGGAAAGATCTAGTAGGACTTGGACAATCAAAGATTCCTCTGAGTGATTACAGCCTGTTGAGATCAAGTGAATGCATAAGTCAAAGTAAAACTACACTAAGAATTTTAAAAGGCATCCTTACGGGACATTGTCGCCTGAATGGGCACCCGAAAAATCTCAAAATAGTGGAGGAAGAAGAATGTAGATTGTGTGGCATGGAAGAAGAAACCTCCATCCACATACTTGTGAATTGCACAGCAATTCGGAATCATAGGGCACAACACCTTGGAGATTACTGGATAGAAGAGGGACATTTACCTAAGTTAAAGCCTGCAGATATCCTAAAATTCCTCCGGGAAATAGGACTAAAGGACCTGCTAGCCTCTGAGACTTTCCTCAGGAACTAAGTAGAAGTAAGCGGGTACAATAGATCTTTTAAATCTCAGTGAATATCACCCCAATTTATATACATATATAATACATACATACATATAAGATAATCGGTCATTTCACAAGTAACATTCGACTTCACTACGAAATACGAATTCAATCAATTGAAAACTGCTAATAAAGTGATTTATTAGACCGTCAAACAGTTCGATTTTGGGTGTTAGTTACTTTATGTTGTAATTCTTGTTATATAATTGTAAATAATTGTCAAAAACAATAAATATTTATTATTTATTATGATTATTGTTTAAATTCTTCTAGTTTATTGTGTATCGATTTAATGAACTTTCATTTAATCCTTATTTTGTAAGAACAAAATGAAAAACTTTTATATTATATGAACCTGTTTATAATCTGTAGATATTGCAAAACTTGTTTTAATTTTAAAATTCTTCGTAGGTAAGTTTTAAAAAGGAGGGAAAGGGGAAGTGAGGACAGCATGGCTGGGGAGATTGATGGGTAATGAGAAAGGGCCGGGAGAGAGGAAGAGGAGAGTAAATGGTAGGACGGTAGAGCAGAGTAAGGTGCGGAGGTGTGGGGTGAAAGAGCGGGGGTGAATGCGAGGGTTAGGCCACTTCTGCGGGTGAAGAGAGGGATACTGCTGAGGGTGGTGCAGGGGTACAGGACAGTGGGTGGACTGGCAGCAGCGGTGCTGGTAAGGTTCTACCCATTGGACGTGATGGCTAGAGCCAGGAATAAACGTTGGAGGGGTGCAACCAGAGAGGAAGTACAGGAATGGATGGAGGAGGAAATGGAGAGAAAGTGGGAGGAGTATGGGGGCGCGCTAAAAGGCGCGATTGAGAATAGGGGAGATTGGATGGACCGGAAATTTGGGGAGGTGGACTACTTCTTGACAGAGGTGTTCACTGGACATGAGTCGAGAGTAGGGTACCTCTACAAGATTGGGAAAAAAGAGAGTGGAGTGTGCGAGAGGTGTGAAGTAGAGGATAATGAGGATAATTTAATATAGACGGCAACTGAAATTAATTCCTGGAGTAATAAATGAATCTAAGATGAATATTTCTATTAAATTTAAATCCACATGCAGCATATAGCACTGTTTGGAATCTATGACCTTTGCTCTGCGCATTGCTATCCTTGTTTTGGAATGAGAGAATCGATTTAGATGTTGGTTTCAAACAAAGTGTGTTGTCAGTACAGTGGGTTATTCATAGAGTCTGTTTAATGATCAAAGACCAAATTCATGTTTTTGATAAATTAACTCCTACATAAAACATGTCATTTTATTAAGACAGTTTTGTCATTTTGATAGCGATAGAAAAGGTACCTCCACAAAAAATACTGAAGCGTCAATTCAATATGGAGACAATATATTATGATATTTTGTCATATTACAAACTGTCAGAAATACTTCCGTTACAAGAAATAGCAGATACATTAAAGGATTGGGCCTATAATATGAAAAAGAGGATTGGAGAAGACTATAAGCAATATGCAGTTGAATCAATTTGGAATTCAACTGCGGAGATGATTCAAGAAAAATATTTCAATGGGTACAATATTAAATTTGACCTTTTGGCCGACACAACTTTTAAAAAAGCTCGTGATGCAAGAAATAGTAAACGGAAAGAATTACAAGCTATTCCAGGGAAACGGAATGTATGTTTTGTAGCATTGAACAAGAAATATGTAATAAAAATTGCAAAATTGTGAAATATAGATGAACCAGAAGGAATCAAGATGGAACTCCAACAGGGAGATTTGAATGCAATTCAATATTTTCAAAGGCGGCACAAGGCGGATTAGAAAAATCGGCAGACAGCAAATGGATGACAAGAAATGGAATAGATAAATTGATCCGTTGCATTGTTGAAATTACTGTTACAAAAAAGAAATGGAAACATAACATCTTAACGACTCCAAATCCCTTTTGGAGAAATACAAATTCTAAAGGTTGGTATAAAAATGTTCCCCTGGGTATTTCTATTTGAACCAAAAATTCTGCAACTAAAATTGTACTCGAAATCACACATAATAGAATTACCAACTATTTAAACCATGCTAGTACAGCTTTTCAGTTAGCCAAGGCAAGTGTAAATGACGAACAGCTTATATAATAATAACGGGACACTCTTTATTATCTTCCATTAAAACCTACCTCCAAATTGACCCTGAATATGACGAAAATCTTATTAGTACCTCACGAACCTTGAATAAAAAAGATCCAAATAAATATTCCAAGTTTGTGAGTACCAGAGAAGAACATTTTGAAATCAGTACACCAAAAAAAAAGCCAATCAATTTATAACAATTGTGTATTCAATGTTGATTCAAATAATTTGATTGTATCTATAAAGATGATTATTGTTGTTGTTCGTTCATTTATTCAATTGTTGATTTATCTTGCCAAAAACACTGGAGCTTTTTACTTTGTAACGAAATAATTTCGCTAAAAACTGACCGACTCAGTTACACAGGATTCTGGTGTGACTCTGATATTCAGCACTTAAAACACTCAAGAGCATCAAGTCAAAAAAGCGTAGCTTGTAAATTCTCGGATAAGTCTTTTAATTTACATTTCATAATTAATAAGCAACGAAGTTGTTATTAATAAACTCATTAAAATTCAAGCTCGTCACTGTAATGCAATTTCGTTTAATGAAATAATAATTATTTCCAGCGCTTTCCCTCTCTCTCGACGATTGCGTCTCTTAGTTCAGATAACTTTTTGTTATACACAAGTTTCGAGATTTTGATAGTTTCCAACAAGCATCAGGAAGTTTCTCCCAGTCACTTTTAGCGGTTTCAGGTCTGGTTTACTAATGCGAAAAGTTTAAAGTTTCATCTAAAGAGGAGTTATTTACGTCCGTCCTTACTGTGGTACGTGACAGTTGAATAGAACATGCATTATTAGTATTAAAAAGTAAATTTTTGTCAGTTTCACTTTGAAGTAAAGTACTCCAAAGAATTGTCTTTTTTGTGAAATTTTCATAAATTTACGAAGTTGTTTACTTTCAATTGCTTTTTTTTTCTGGTCGAGATGGGAAACTCGAATGGGTCCAGGACCCAAACAGAGCTAGACTCATCCCCAAGGGGATGCCTACCAACCAAACCCACTTCAAACTCGTCGAAACCCCCGCCTCGAAATCACTACCCTAGCATGCTTCGAGACGAGTGGCGTTCCCTCGCACACTCTCCGCTCACACTGTCGTCTTCTCCCTATCTATCACTCCTACCTCTCATGACATATCGAGTCCTTCTCTCCCCCTAATCATGCTCAATACTACGCCACTCACCTCCATCCATTCTTCCTTCCCCCTCAACATTATATACACCATGTTCTCCCAATACACCGCCTCCCCTAGTTTCTTCTCCGACTTCTTCAGCACTTCGTGGTTCCTCCAGCATTTGAATACATGCCCCACATCATCCTCCACTTTAAACCTCTAGCACACTCCAGTCTCTCTTTTCCCAATCGTGAGGAGGTACCCTACTCTCGACCCATGTCCATTGAACACCTGTGTGAAGAAGTAGTCCATCCAATCTCTCCTATTTCCAATCTTTCCTTTTAGCGCGCCCTCATACTTCTCCCACCTTCACTCCATTAACTTCCCTATCCATTCCTGTACTTCCTCTCTGGTCGCGCCCCTCCAGCGTTCACGACCAATTGGTAGGACCTTGCCAGCACCGCTGTTGTCAGTCCACCTACTGTCCTGTACCCCTGCACCACCCTCAGCAGTATCCCTCTCTGCACCCGCAGGAGTGGCCTAGCCCTCGCATTCACCCCCGCTTTTCTTCTCCTCACCATCGCACCGTACAACATACTCTGCTTTCCGTCCTACCAATTACCCTCCTTTTCCACTCTGCGGGTCCTTTCACATTACACATCAATCTCCCCATCCATGCTGCCCTCACTTTCCCCTTCTCTGTCGCCTTCAACATGTGTGTTTTGAAAGATAATTGACTATACAACCACAATCTTGGGTATTTCACTCTTCAAAACGAATTCTTCTTCTCCTTACCATCACCCCATTTCCCTTATCTTGCTTCGTCCCTTCTCTAGCAACATCACCGTCTTATCTCCCACCTCATCTAGTCCGTACCGCTCTATCTTCTCCACAATCCGACTCTTCCTCCCTCAACACCCTGTTAAATAGTTCCCAGAGGTACTCCCCATTGTCATCCAACAGCCTCTCCATCATATCACCTCTCAGGCCATCTATCCCTGGGGCATTGTCATCCAACAGCCTCTCCATCATATCACCTCTCAGGCCATCTATCCCTGGGGCTTTCCTTACTTTAATGTTTCTCCCCCCCACCCCTACTTCCCACTTCTCACCGGCCTTATCCCCCTCAATTTCTCTACCTTCCTGGACTTCAAGAATCCTGCCCAATAGTCCCTTCTCCCCCTATAATTTATATATTGATTTATATAATAATTTCCCTATAATCTTCTTTTCTCAATCTTCCCCTAGCACCTTGTTCCTATTTCCACCCATCCTCTTCATCGATATCTCATACGCCCTTCGCATGGATTGTTTTCCAATTCCCCCGGTAACTTTTCCCACTTCCCTCTCTTTTTTCCCTCTCCACCCTACGTTCTTCTTTTGGTATCCCCCTTTTCCCTCTATTCTTCCTCTTTCCCTCAGCATCCGTCTTCGTTATTTCTAACACTCTCTCCACATCTCCTCTATTTCCTCACTCCACCAGTAATTAGTCCCCCGCTCACGCCTTTTGCCGCTCTCTCCCTCTCATTACAGCCCTGTATCACATTGTACAATTCATCTATATCATGTCCAAGTCCCCTTTCTATCTCCTCTCTTACTTTCTTCCTCATACTCTCTGCGTCGGCCTTCGTCGACCTCCATCCCCACTGTTCCAATAATTCCTTTCTCCCTTCCCTTATATCCGTCTCCACATACCCATGTAAGCTCAAGCTTTCCTCATCCAGCACCCCCCAACTACTCACTCTTTCCCCCAGCCATTGATCACATGTTGTTATATCAATGAATGACTAACCCCCGTCACCACTCACGAAGGTGGGCAGTAGCCAATCTTTCAGCACCGCCAACCCGTTGGATATTAACACTTCCTCAAGGATCTCCCCTCTCCTGTCCATTTTCTTCCCCCCCCCTCCATATAGTATTCTTCGCATTGAAGTCCCCCATTCTCCTTATGATCCTCCTTTTTCCTTTTGACACCCTCAGATCGTCCTCCAATCCTGACATGCTCCTTTTATATTCTTCCAGGCTGACATATGGGCTTACAAACACACTGTACACCACCATGTCTCCCATTCGCACTACCTCCCATCCGTTTCCCTTCCTCACTTCATCCGCCCTTAGTCTCTCTCACCACTCTTATTCCTGCCTCTCCTATATCGTCCATAATTCAACCTTACTTTCAATTGATGCCAAACACAAAAGAAATGGAGCAGTCTATTTAAAATTTGACAGCAGACAAAATATTGCAGATGACAGAAGCAAAGTTGTCAAATAGCCCTCGACAAGCAATATTCACATGAATGTTAGGCTTTTCCTTCCAGATACACAATATACTTCTCGTGAAGCAAACAATTGTATTTTCAATACACACAGAAGCTGTAATTATTTGAATTGATGACTCAATATTAATACAGGGTGTCCAGAAAATCTCGTGCCAAGCGCAAACTACAGATACTTGATGTGATTTTATGTCCATCTAACCTTATTTACCCTCACCCAAAAGTTCCTACTAATGAAGCTAGCGCATATGAAGAATATGATGAAAGCGAATTGATTTTCTATCAGACGATATCCCAATCGATCAACATTTATGGCTCTCCACCAACGACCAAGAGAAACCTGCTAAGTAATACCTTAAAGTAATGAAGCTGGTAGTCACTCGGATGTTACAGAGGTAAACGAGAATAAATTATATTTTGGATGAAATAGATCAGAATCTGGAGTTGGTACTAGAAGACTCGCGGTTATGTATTCTGAAATTTCTAAATTCTTGATATGGGATATTCACAAAGAAAGCTTTCAATAGGTTCATGTGATGCTAGATGGTGATTTTAATGCCCGAGCATGAAAAAAAAAACAAAAAGGCATAAAGAAACGGAAACGGAATTTTTCATTTACATAATTATTGAAAATCTGCACGCCATAAAAGAGACGAGTACCAGCCAAAACTTAGCATAAATGTCTGAATAGGTGTGATGGGCAACCAACTACTGGGACCAGTAAAGTTACTTGGCCGTTTAACCGGAACCTCATTTATTTGTAAAGCAATTTACCTAATTAAATTTAATTTTCAAAGAGATTCTGTGCATCCTGTATAGTCCCCATATTTTGTTTTCGGTCCGAGATTGGAAACTCATGTTCGATTGGGTCCAGGACCCAAACAGTGTTGGACTCATCCCCAAGGGGATGCCTACCAACCAAACCCATCTCAAACTCGCCTTTACCCCCGCCTCGGTATCACTACCCTAGCATACTTCGAGACGGGCGACGGTCCCTGGCACACTCTCCGCTCACACTCCTACCTCCCATGCCATATCGAGACCTTCTCTCCCCCTAACCATGCTCTCTACTACGCCACTTACCTCCATCCATTCCTCCTCCCCCCTCAACATTATCTCCACCATGTTCTCCCAATACATCGCCTCCCCTAGTTTCCTCTCCAACTTCTTCAGCACTTCCTCGTTCCTCCAGCATCTAAACACATGCCCCACATCATCCTCGACTCCACACCTCTCGCACACTCCAGTATGTCTTTTTCCAATCTTGTGGAGGTACCCTACTCTCGACCCATGTCCAGTGAACACCTGTGACAAGAAGTAGTTCACCTCCCCGAATTTCCGATCCATCCAATCTCTCCTCTTCCCATTCGCTCCTTTTAGCGCGCCCTCATACTCCTCCCACCTTCTCTCCATTTCCTCCTCCATCCATTCTTGTACTTCCTCTCTGGTCGCACCCCTCCAGCGTTTATTTCTGGCTCTAGCCATCACATCCAATGGGTAGGTCCTTGCCAGTACCGCTGTCCCCATATGGACAAACATAACGCAACACTTAAAATTTTTGATTTAGAAGAAATCTTTAGAAAGCTCTACACTTTGTGCGACGTAAGTTTGGAAATCTATTGATATCAGACGAAAGTTGTTTCCAGCTTGTTGTAGATCTCTTGAATATTTTAACAAAAATAGCCAAATCTTTCACTTAAATGAAGGTTGAGGCAGCAGCATCTCATCGTGGTGCTACTACACTTCTACTACCGATAGTAGTGCAAAGTAGTATGACATTGATATCGAAGAATAAATATATTATTTAAACGCTTTAAAACAAAAACAAAACTTTGTTGTAAAGCGTTCGAATAATATACTTTTATATATCTACAACTGTCACATAATCTATGGATTACTATAAGAATATTGACAAGTAATGACAGTTCTTACTCTTCCTAATTGAATAATATTGACAATTCGATGGAATTATATTATTCAATCGTCACGTCAAAGTTAAATCATTTTATGCATTATTTTGGCGCAAGTAGGTGGTGCGATACTGCTGTAGCGATGGCATTAGTTTTCACAAACTTTAATAATTTTGTGACATTTTGTGAATTTCTATCTTGAGTTCTATTTGTTTCGCGTACAAGATGAATACTACGACTAGTACGAGTGCTTTTGATGAAGTCGAAACGCGTATCAGTAGTACTCCTAACATATTGGAGTTAGCCGCAAGCACAACAGAAAATTGGCATACAAGAATTTTATGGATTGGCAGTCAACGCAAAAAACCACTTCTTTTTCTGAAAATGTGTTACTCGTGTATTTTTCTGAATTAATCAAGAAATACAAGTCGTTCTCACTATGGGCTTTCTACTCGATGCTTAAAAGTACCCTGAATATTCACCATAACATCCATCTGGAAAATTATATAGAGCTGCAAGCGTTCCTAAAACGCCAGTCCTAAGGCCATCGACCAAAAAAAGCCAAGACTTCTACACCGAAGGAACTGAATAAATTTATTAAAGAAGCACCAGATCATCCATTTCTTCTGACGAAATTTAGTCATCAAAAACGAAACGTTAAAATATTTCATTCGTGTTTTGCACAGGTTGCATTAATCATTGGTTTAATGGGAGCCTGCCGCACGAACGAGTTACATTCCATGAAAATTGGAGATATAGAAGATTACAACGGAGCGACGGAACGGAGCGATCGTTTACCGTGTCTGGTGAATTTTACGAAATTTGTAGAAAATATCTTTCACCGCGACCTCCTCATGTCACATCAAACTCTTTATTTTTAAATTACCAGAATGGTAAATGCACCATACAAAAAGTTAGCATAAATAAGTTGGCTGCTATGGGCAAACAAATCGCTATGTTTCTAAAACTGAAAGATCCTGAACTTTACACGGGTCGATCATCGGTAACAATTTGTGTGAGAGGGGGTGATGATGAAAACTAGGAGGTGGAAATCAACCGCAGTAGCCGAAGGTTACATCGACGACAACATAAATAACAAGTTAGAACGAGGAAAAACAATCGTGGAAAAAATTAACAAGAGTAACCGTACCATACAAACTGTTAACACCTCTAGCCGCATACAAACTGTTAACAATATTATAAGTACAACTACCACAGGAACTACTTAGAATATGTCGGGTAAAGAAAATCCAAAAATTGATAATATTGTGTTTTTTCCTAATAGTTGTAGATAAAGTATAGTATTCTATTCGCGAGTAAGGTTTTCTTCTTGAAACGACTCAAGCTTTATATCCAGAGAGGTGACGTTTCCAGCAGAATAATGTTAGATGCCTCCACTAAAACTTGGATTCAAGAACATCAATTGACAACAATTCCATGATCAACAGCTTCACCTTATCTTAGTCCCATTGAAAAAATATGGAGACTATTGAAAATTGAAGTTGAACGCACTGGGATGAGTTATGTTTATTACCATCTTTAATATTACACATTAGAGTATAGCTGAATAGCATATCTTTATTATAATCTAATACTTAATTATAATGAATATGAATTGCATCTGAATATGTTTGTCTGCTTTTATGATATTTATATATTGTGGTTCAAGTTCAGGCTGATATTTACTACTAAATGTTATATGTTTATTAAGGTGATGAACTTGACGATAAATAACCGAATAAAAAAAAAACTTGACTCTCGATTCCTGTCGGCCTCGTTGGTTTTATTTATGCATTCTTTAACGTTCAATGATTTATTGAAAATAGTTTTATTTTATGCCAAAAGGCATTACACTAGATCTCCATCACCGAGCTAAGTCAACGCCATAATGTTGACTTAGTTTCGGGTGTAGCTTTAGTTGAGTGGTTATAGTTGAATGGAGGTTGCATTATAAACGAATGAGATAAATTACTTGTTGAAATTTTGTAGTTGAAGTGATAAAAATATATTCTGAATAATCACAATATACTTTATAGATGGACCATACAGAGCGCGGCTAAATTATGGATCAAATTCATTATTTTGCAAACAAATTATTTTAGATAAAAATCCAGAAATGGGTCGATTTTTAATATTAAATAATGTGCGAACCTGGTGACGTCACCAGTTTTGACACGGGGACGTATTCGTAAATTGAAATGTGGTTCTTGTAATACCTCATTCGAAAGGTCTTTTAATAATGTATTTAGCAGTATACTTAACTTACTATTGCTTATACAGGGAAAATAAAAAGTAATTTAATTTAATCAGAGAATAATTTTACAATGAACGATCTGCAATATTAAATTAATTAATATAGTTTGGCAAACCTATCTGAAGCTACGCGGTATAGGTGAAGGGCGAGGAAACATGGCCGATATCTGTCATAAACGTACCTGTGGCTTACTACTTATTCACTCACCTATAAACATTAGCAATCACTTCTTTAGTTTGGCTATGAAGTGTCTTTCCACGAGTATATTGATTCACTACACTACACTATTCAAAATCACAAAGAAGTTTATTAATACTAAACACAAACTTCAAAAGTTTGAGTTACTAAGTAAAACTGAAAATACGAAGGTAAACACTGACAATACTAACGCCACTGGATAATCAATATCAGTCAATTGTCGAAGTGAGAGGGAAGAACACACGCACGCGCTTGCCAATAGGAAGTCAGGTGGTTACTTAGCAACGGTGTTTCGATAAATATTCACCAATTGAGTTAGTTTGGGGGACGTTGTAATTATGGTTTTTGCACATTGTTGCCGGCTTGAAGGAAACCCATGACATATTTGGAGAAGTGTTCATCTTTTAATATTCAGAAATTGAAAAAATAATGTTAATAGACAAAATCCAATGAAACAAGCACATTAAAGAACTAACGTTTAATAATTATTAACATAATGTTGTTGATAATAAAAAGTCCATCTTCTAATTATTATCACTACATACTTAGCACTTTAGCTTTTTCATAGATAAACGTGACAATATCGAATGTTTTCGACCGCATTCCTTTCACAACTTCAGTTAAGTTTGCCAAACTATAGATAATACTTTGCAGCTAAATTAAATGCTCAAAATGCCATGACAATAAGCAAATCGATGAACACATTCTTCTTGAACATTACGAATAACTTCCGGAGTAATTCTATTAATTTCGTCTCTAATTCTAAAACTTTTCCACTTGAAATTTTGTGTATCCGACAAAACGTCAACTAATATTTTCATTGACATTAGACAGCAACTTGATTTTCATCGATTAATAGCAACTTGATGTTTGACGATTAATTGCTGTTGTGTTTTTGAGTATTTCTTTGGCTTTGTACTTCTTTTACTAAAAGATAAAGCTTATTTTAAATACCTGGTGTGTCACCTGAAATATTGAACTACAACAACTTATTGTTAATACATTTAAACAGAAGTAGCAAATTCTCAAACTGAAAGATAAAATAAATTTTTGTTCACTCCGTAGAAATAATAATTGACCAACTATGCCATTACTTAATACAGTGTTGAAAGACGTTTCAAATGAGGTATTACAAGACCCACATTTCAATTCAAAAAAATTAACAATTATGTCACCACGTCAAAATTGGTGACGTCATATTATTTAAAAAATCGGCATTTAAAAATAAAAATCTACCTATTTCAGTATTTTTGTAAAAAGTAAATTGTTGGAAAAATAATTAATAATTTTTTCCATAATTCATCCGCGCTCTGTATATTTTTTAAAATATAAAAGTCAGATATTTTGAAAAAATGTTCACTTTGATTACGAAAAAACTGTCACACAAATCTAATGATAAGAAATTTTTCTCGACGAATGTCCTCCCTGTCGAATCATTTTAAAGACTGTAAAAAGCGAAATATAATTCCAATAATCTCGTTTGCTCTTCGGCTCTTAAGCACTTAAACTAAATTACTTTCAAGTCTTATAAGAACAAGAGGAGTAAGATATCGTAACAAAAACCTCTTTTGACAAAAGTTAATCTCTTTGATAAAATCATTCCTATTTTCTGGCTGTTCTCTTTTAACATTCGACGGCGACAAATTTTTATAGATAACTTTATAGAATTTCTTTTTAGGAGCTTCTTTTAAGGTGATAGAACTTCGTTACTTGGAAGTTTTTCAATTACCGGCTTTTATAAGTGTTTTTTCATTGAGTCCCACTGAATGTCAATTTAAATTGCCAATCTTTCGAAAACAATACAAATGGACCAAACACTCTGAAACTTTATGGAGATCTCCAAGCATTTTTTACACCACAGGAGTGTGTCCATTACAATATTTATACAAATCTCATGGAGCACTTATATATCAAAAGCCTTACAGGAAGCAGTTATATAATTGGCGGAAGCAGAAGAATGTGTGGTAAGAACTAAAAATTCGAAAATAACCTCTTAGTTATGTACAGAGTTAGTTATAAGACCAAATCATCATCTATGGGTCTATGGTGTGGTGGAGACAATAAGACTGTTGAGTTAATTCAAAGACTAGCAAGCCTGTGTGTCAAGGGAGCCATAAAACCACTCCCTACAGCGGCGATGGATGTACTATTGAACTTACCTACCACCACCGCGCATTTATATAGAAGACGCGGACCAGATCTGTAAATATACGCATACAAGACAAGCAGTATGTTATACTGACGGCTACATCTTCCATACTCTGGAATAGGAACGAAGCTATCCGTCAAACCTCCAACTTCTCTGGCTCGTGAGAGGAGAAAGGATTGAAGTGCGGTTAATAAAGTAATAACCCAGTGCAAATTGAACTGGGCTATGAACTCGGTTGAGCCATACAAACCTCCTGGACCAAATGGTCCAGGCATCTGCAGCAGGGGCAAATACATCTATCTTCGTACTTTGTAAACTCATGACTAGCAACTGGATACATTCCAACTTCTTGGAAAAGAGCCCGAATCGTTTTTATTCCCAAACCAGGTAGGGATTATTCCCAGGCAAAGTTGTTCAGGCCAATAACTCTGTCCTCTTTCATGTTGAAAATAATGGAGAAACTTATTGATAGGCATGTTAGGGAAAACTTTCTCATTGAAAGGCCATTACATTATAACCAACATGCCTATCAATCAGGAAAATCCTGTGAAACAGTCGTACACCAACTGGAGTTGAAAATTTAGGCTCCCCAGATCGGGAATAATAAACCTCAGCAGAGGCCAGATAAGGAAAGTGACCGGTCACTGTACCCTATGGAAGCACATGCATACAATTGGCACATGTAGGGAGGAACCTATCTGTCGGTTGTGCATGGAAGAGGAGGAAACAGCCTCTCACATTATCTTCGAATGTTTAGCACTGTCTCATTGAAGATATAGAATCCTAGGACTAGAGTATCCAAGGGAGGATTTCTCCAAGAAGGACCTAGTGAAAATAATGTTGGGCCTGATAATGGCTACTGGTCTCTTCACATTAACGGTATAACCAAGAACACAAAAAGCCTAAAGGCTGAGGTGCCGAGGTCTCTAAGCCTCTGACTGGTGGTGCCGATTTAATCAATCAATCAATATACTGATGGCTTAGGAGCAGGAGTAGTAGGGATGAGAAAAAGGATATCTTTCTCAGTATTGCTATTGAAGAATATCACAATTCTCCAACCAGACATGACGGCAATCCAGTTTGCAGTAGAAAATAATAGGCAGGAAATAACAGACCGTTCAATAACCATAATAGAGGTCAATTCTAAGCGAGTGTGAGACTATGTGCTTACATGGAGGCTGTAGCTTAGTAACAGTCAGGCACCATAAGGCCATGAACGCAACGAAGAACCAGATGAGAGGGCCAGACTAGGTTCGTCAATGACATTCGTTGGATCAGAGTCCTGCAACGTTGCGAAAACGAAAACTAACAGGGCTACAGCAAAGTGGGTAGCCCACAAATCCATGGAATGGTGGACAAATTCACCAGGACAGAGACAAGCGAATGAAATATTTGCCAAAGATTACGGCAGACTCAATAAGTAAAGACTGGAATTCTATCAAACCAGTGGTGAGTCTGCTAACTGTGCACTGTGAGCTCAATAGGTAATTAAAGCTGAAGGGATTGACAGACGAAGCTTTTGTTCAGATTCTGTCAATTAGAAGAAACGGTACAACCCATTCTATTCCAGTGCGATAGTTTGGCAAGTGTGTGTTTCTTAGCTCTAGCCCACTGTTACGGTTCACCCTGAAATATAAGCAATATATTAGATAGTCAATAAACAACTGTGGCTTAGATGCATAAAGGGTTTAATATTTACCTTAATATCATATTAAAAACTATTTACATTATGAATGGGTTCATCATTGTTGACACTGGATAACTGGTTCTTATGTTAACCTCGGGTCTCTTAGTCTTTGACAAGAGCTTAAGGTGTCGTGATTCTTCAAGCATCCAGCTAACCACTGGACCTTGACCCCGACTTAAAATGGCCTTCCGACCACAAACTAGCCCACTAGTAGAGATGAAATATTGACACTTTACCCACCCACTCTACGCTAACGAGAAGTCGGGAATATTTTTCCTAACCCTCCTGTTTCTTGTAGGGTATAGGTGCCCTATATCCATCCTTCTTTAATCTTGTTGCCAAAAAGGAGGTAGCACCACAAAAAGCCACTTGCAAAGAATCAAATGAACGATCCAGACTTAAAACTGAAACGAAAATCAGGCTGGGGAAAGTAACCTAGATAAAGAGGACCACGATAGATCTGAAAAGGTCAGTACCCAGCCATCTCTAATCTGATCTAAGGCAAAGGATTGTAGAATTTTTCCATGTCGAATAGTCAAGCAGCGTCAGTTTCTCGATTTTCCTTTTTGCAAAATAGTAAACTATTTTTTCCAACATGGTATTTCGTTTGAATAAACAAGGCAACTTGCAGAGCATTCGATGTTTGCTGCTCCGTTTAAACGGTTTGGTGGTTCAGACTCGCTAGTAGGAGCAAGTGTTTGTTAGTACTGGAAAACGTTATTAACCGGTAAGTTTCTTCAATTTTTTTCCAAGTACGAAAAGTTCTGAAATCATATATTTCTGTAATTTTGAATGGTTCCAAAATGTTTTCTCTTTTGTTTGAGTAGTATACTCCAGCAATTAATTCATACTGCGTGATGCGGCCGTTGTTGCCACATCAGTTGAAGTGACAACAAATTTTATGCTGTCGTAAAAAATAGGATGCCTTCGATTAGTGGACTGGAAATCTATAGGATGGCTGGTTCTATCGCATAAATAATAACTGTATTTCGTTAACAATTCAATAAACTTTAACTTTGAAAATACACACAGATGGAACGATGAATATAGACGATCTTATTCTTTCCTTTGTGGTTTTCAAAGCACTATTCATTTGAAATATAATTTTGCTTTGGGTTTGAATCACTATACAAACTTTAACTTTATAGAAAAATGCACTTATTATGCAGGAAATACAGGAATTAAATTAATTACTATGAAACTTGTACCATTTGGTCTGAAATATCGGTTTTATACCGGTAAAGGAGTGGTAGGTCTTAGCTGGGGGAACGATCGGGTTGGAAACTCAACATCGACTCGACTAGCTGAGATAATGCATTTAGGCGCGAAGTGTGCGCTTGGCCACGCCTGCTTCAACTGCCGAAGAATAATAGCAAATATTGCAAGGCGCCGGTCAGCCGTCAGGGAAAGAAAACAAAACGCGATTTTGAACTGAGGTAAAAGTATTTTGGAGGCAGTGGCGCGCCGGTTGGAATTTCGAATGAAAATAAAAGGACTAAAATATAACTCTACAGGAATATATGAAGGAACTAAAATATAAATATACAAATTGTTGAACGTGTGGTTTCAACACTGCGTTTCTATTCTTGCTCTAGCTGTCACTATATTCCTATCAGCTCTCACTCTCATTACATCTCCCACTTCAACTCTTGCCTTGGAGGTACGTTGAGAGATACGATTCGTTGAACGTCTTTTTACTTATTCAAAAGGAAAATAATGAATGAGTTGGTGCTTATACTATCTTTAACAAGCAGAAATAACTGAGTACAGACTAATAGGTAAATTTTTATGACAAAAAAAAGACATTAGGTAGTATATTTTCGACTGGCAAATGTTGTTCACGAAATAGTTATAAAACCGTCCTTTTTTTAGTTTTTTGTTAATAACACGGAAGCTTATTAAGAAGTCGTAATGGTGTCGGGAGATGAATTGTAGATAATGAAAATTCGAATACAACGCATTTTTTAGCGAAGTGATTGGATAATTAGGAGCGAGGAAAATTCGGAAAAACTGGAAAATTCGTAATTATTTTAGAAATTTATATCTTTGTCGCTTTTCAAGTTGAAGCGTTGAAACTTCGTAAAAAATAAGTCCTTTGTATGCACTTTATGTGCGTGAAGAGTAGGTACCATGGAATAATTATTTTTGTGAAAAATGCAATATTTTGCAGTGGGTTTGGATTTGCTATAGATCCGATCTTGAATTTGAAAACGGTTTTGAAAAATACAGTGCTATTCTGAAATTTTTCACCAATGACATTATTGAACATATTATTGAATGTACAAACCTAAAGATCCAAAATGAAAAAAGGTGAGCGGTCGTCGGACCGCCGACAGAAGCTTGCTTCTCATGCCCAATAGAATGACCATTTTTGACCATTTTTTCGAGAATTTTGACAATTTTTGACAATTATTAACCATTTTTTCAAAATTTATGACAATTTTTGACTGTTTTTTCAAATTTTAACAATTATTGACCATTTTTCATAATTATTGACCAATTTTGACAATTATTGATCATTTTTGACACTTTTTCAAAAATTTTGACCATTTTTCAAAAATTTCATCATTGTTTTCCAAAACATTTTTTTCTTAGCCATTTTAAGGCTCCTAAAAATCGAAAAAACTGCCTAAAATTCAAATAGAATGTCATGTACATAAAAAATACTGCCTTTATTGATTAAAAAAAGGTGAGCGAGGTGAGTGATTTTTGACCATTTTTTCAAAATTTTAGACTTTTTTTCAAATTTTAACAATTATTGACCATTTTTGGCAATTATTGACCAATTTTGACAATTATTGATCATTTTTAGACTATTTTTACAAATTTTAACAATTATTGCCCATTTTTGACAGTTTAGTATAATCATTTGCCATTTTTTCAAAATTTTGACAATTTTTCAAAAATTTTTACCATTTTTCACTAATTTTGACCATTTTTAACAATTATTGACCATTTTTGACAGTTTTTTATAATTATTGATCATTTTTGACAGTTTTTTTATAATTATTGACCATTTTTTCAAAATTTTGACAATTTTTGACCATTTTCGACAATTTTTAAAAAAACTTGACAATTTTTGACCATTTTTTCAAAATTTTTGACTATTTTTCCAAATTTTAACAATTATTGACCATTTTTGACATTTTTTGAGCATTTTTGACAGGTTCTGACAATTATTGACCATTTTTGACAATTTTTCAAAAATTTTGACCATTTTCCAAAAATTTTGACAATTTTTAACAATTATTGACCATTTTTGACAGTTTTTTTATAATTATTGACCATATTTTCAAAATTTTGACAATTTCTGTCCATTTTTGACAATTTAAACAAATCATTGACAGTTTCTGACAATTATTTACCATTTTTGACAATTTTTCAAAAATGCAATAAGAAGCAAGCTTCAAGATGGGGCTGAGTTGCGGTAGGCCTAGGAACAAAACAGAATTTTTGGCATTTCTGGGTTTACTGTTTTTAGCAGGAGCGAAAAAACAAAATCATACACATTTTCTTGAACTCTGGACAAATGATGGTACAGAAAATTAAATATTTAGGGCTTGCATGAGTTGCAACAGATTTTTATTTCTATCGAGTGTGGTTAGGTTTGATGACAAAGTAACTAGAAATGACAGAAAATTAACCGATAAGCTTGCTGCAGTTCGATTTGTTGTTGATTGTGTCATACAGAATTGTAAGGAAAATTATTGCCGAGATTAGTGAGATGTTGATACCATTTTGGGGTAGATGCAGTTTCGTCCAATACATCCCTAGCAAACCTGCTGAATATGGGATCAAGGTTTTTAATTTATGTGACTCTAGAGCATTTTATGTCAGCAATTTTGAGATTTACTGTGGCCAACAACCAAAAGGGATGTAAAGAAAATGTAACACGCCAGCTGATATTACCCACCGGCTACTTGAAAAGGAAAAAATATAAATTTGACATGCGATAACTGGTATACAAGCTACCCGTTGGCAAAAGATATTTTGAAAGATAAAGTTACCTTAGTCGGTGCTTTGAAGAAAAATAAAAGAAAGTTGCCAGCTGAATTTATACCTAGCGAAACAAGACTAGAAGGTTCGTTTGTATGTCACAGTAGTGTCCTATATCCATTAAAAGAATAGAGCTGTCATTTTACTTTTTACCATGCACGATGATGGTTCCATAGATGCCGAAAGTAATAAGCTAGATATTATTCTAGACTACAACGCAAATAAAGGTGGCGTAGATACAGTGGATGAATGCTTTCTCCGTGACCAGGTTAGGTTAGGTTTGTGGTGAGTGGGTCTATAAGACCCTCCATTCTCGCAAGAGTCTATTGTGGCTCATACCTATTCAGATTTCACCAAACAAATTCAGCTTCTTAACCAATTAGCCGATTAGTTTGTTTGGTGAATGATATTTCAGGTCAGAGGGCGAGAGAGAAAGACCCTGCCAAACCTCAGATACCTGATTCGAGCCATGGCGGGGCAGACACAAACTATATGCTCTGCTGTTTCATCATCTTCCAGACAGAGACGACAAGTTGGATTTTCCGACAATCCAAGTCTTAGCATATGATGATTTAGATGACAGTGGCCTGTTAGACAACGTAGGTCATGCCTGCTATAGTCTAACATTTGTTTGGAGACATTCTTCGAAGGATGTATAAAAGCCTTCGAATGAACCAATCCTGGTATATTATTCCAGAAGTCTAAAGCTCCAGGTACTTAGTGTTTGTTTGGCAAAGCTTAATTGCGATGCCAATTGAAACTGTAACCAGATGACAGCAAATGAATGTCTTCTGCTGAGTAAAACTGCATTAAGATTTTTAAGAGGTGTTCTGACGGAACACTGTCGCCTAAATGGGTACCTTAAAAAGCTCTAAATAGTGGAGCAAAAAGGATGTAGATTCTGTTGAATGAAAGAAGAAACATCCTTCCACCTGCTTGCGGAGTGCATAGCAATACAGAATCCTGAGGTACAACACTAGAAACAAGAGGGACCGACCTGAACTAAAGCCCGCGAATATCTTGAAATTCTTTCGGGAAATAGGTCTAAAGGAACTACTAGTCTTTTCTCAGGAACTATGATAAAGAAAGTGGACACGATGGATCTTTCAGATCTCAGTGGATGTCACCGAAACAAAATATATACATACATCTTCAACAAGACCCGTCTTCATCCAACGACTATTGCAGAATAGCGTCCTACTTAAGTTACGTACCCTGCTCTGAGATATCTTCAGCGTTGTATTCAGTAAACCACGTATTTAAATAGAGATTGGAAGTATCACTCCAATTGTTTTTTTACAATCCTTGAGACTTTTTTCCTTAGTAGAAAAAAAAAGGCACAATTTATTTTTTAAGTCCCAATGAATGTTCACTCCAAAAGATAATTTAATCTGTAACTACTATGGTGAAGTTCGGTTGGTTTTTTTTTGCGAATGACCGAGTGATAGTGGTATTTGCCTAGACCATCAAGCAATAAATAACTCTACAAACTTTTATCCCAAATCCTCAGTAACATAAATAACTTCACGTTTAGGTTTATCCGAAGGCGTTTGGGTTGAAACGCTTTTAATTTTCCATTGTTTTATGCTTTCAAATTCAAAAACAGTAATCCCCGCATGAAATATGGTAGACGCGGCAATAATTCAAATTCTCTCCTTAAGGTTAAATGGTTTATACAGAATAACCTTAGAGAATTAGTTCGTATTTAGCGGAAACAGATTGTTACAAATAAATATTCATGTCGCGGGCTAGACGAGCATTTCTTGGGTTTGCCTTTAAATCTAGTACAAATGGATTGCTATAACTCAGGTATTTGTCAATGGGGGTTTCGGAAGAGACAGCTGGAAGATTAGTATTAGTTAACGTTGAAGGTGTATATAAATAGAACGGGAAATATTTTCGTAAATCGATCACTGTCAAAGAAACTATAAATCATATAAAGCTCCCATGTAATTAATGAGTAATATCTGATTGTAACAATATCAGCTCATTAAAGCCAATGTTTCGGTAAGTAATGGGCTTTCATGTTGTGATGCAGGATTCCCCTCAAGGACAATCATATATAGTAATGAGTGTATTGTGTGTTGTCTATACATATACCAGTTTTTTTTTATTCTTTAGTGTGCTCCGGCTAGTAACAATATGGATATCGTATACTTTTACCTTCAATATACTTATTTTCACCTCAGTTTTTATTTTGCTCAGTCGGTTCGCTCGAGGCGTCTAAATATCTGGGAGGATTCAGAAGATAGGCAGCCACCACAACATATACGCTTTTTATTTTATTCAATATGTGTTATTGAAATGTGAATTCAGAAAACAATAAATAACCTTTAATAATCACTATTCGATTCAACAATAATATTTAATGCCCTGTAATCAGTTTAATTATGTTGCGGTAATAACTGGCAACAACATTTTTCAAGAAATGTCGTTTCTGACCTGTGATGTGACAACTATGTAATATACTTAATTGAAATATTGAAAATGGAACCGTTAAAGAATAGATCACGAAATTTCTTTGAATATCAAAGAATGACGTCACCCTTTTATAAGGTAAGTAGAATTAAATTTATTTATCTTATCTAATCACTGATTCTTTAAACCACACTTTTTTATCACCGTAAATAACTGTAAAGTTTTTGACTTGTTTCTCTCCTACAAACTAATATCTTACAGCTCCCTGGAACACGTCGCCGATATTCTAGATATTTTGTATCAAATGGAAATCGAATTCCAATATGCATACTATGCAAACTGTCACATGTATTTCAAAAATTATATCGGAAACAGAGATATCTACTCAGATTTTCACTCTGCTGGCACCTCCAGTCGCAGGTAAGTTTGATTAAATTTATAATAGGTATACTTATCACTTACCAATTCTGGTACACATTTTTTTAAACTATATAAATATTGAATTTACTTATATGCCGTTCTTTTCTTGCAGCTTGAAGCACAAATTTTCTGGATTGAGCTACTCTTCGCTCCCTTCTTGCTAAACACTTTTTCCCAGCCCCGTCAAACTTTCCTTTTTTCCTCTCTGAGCAACCCCTTGGAAACCTCTTGGATACCATTCACCAATTGTAATTGTTCAATTCCCTTTGTCACATTAAAAATTTTTCTATTGGATTTTAGTCGATTGTCAACCTTTGACATTTTAAATACTTTACTTAATATTGAACTTCAAATGCTAAATTATGTACAAAATCTTTATTTTATTGATATCAGACCATTACTTATTGTTTATAATTCATATTAGTTAATAAATTTAAGTACATTTAGCAGTCACATCCTGTGATTGGTTGTTTCTCTACCAATAAATTATGACAAGTTGAAATTGTTTTGTTTTTGACCATTTGTCATAATATCAGTGTTAATAAATAGATTTATGGCAAATTGACTATACAGGTTGTCCCAAATATATTATTTATTAAAAATTATTTACAACTATAATTAATGAACCATAACAATATATATTAGACTGTACATTGCATTATGCTTATATGGGACATATGTAGGTATCCATTTTTTCATTGATGCTTTGGCGGTCCAGCTACAATTTTATCCATGTACAAATTTAGCCTATTGCTTCCTATTTCTTGCCATTGTTTTCGCCTCTGTCCAATGAAAATTGTAAATAATAATGGACTTAGTGTCCCTCCTTGCCTTGTTCTATTTTTGTATATTACACAATTTTTGTTATTTTTGAAGATGTTTTTAATTATGTCTATTATTTTGTAGTTGAATCTTCTTCCTTCTAGTATCGTTAGTACAGTACAATTTAATTTACAGAAATAATACTGATATTTTATATTAAAGTGATACATTGCTATTATTTATGGATACAGAAATAATAAGCTTCCTTGTGATAC
Source organism: Lochmaea crataegi (assembly GCA_947563755.1). NCBI lineage: Eukaryota > Metazoa > Arthropoda > Insecta > Coleoptera > Chrysomelidae > Lochmaea > Lochmaea crataegi. Next base: position 38,619,576 of record OX387433.1, on the reverse strand, counting down.
GTCACTTAACCTGTTGCCATTTGAAAAAATTCAAGATGGCGGCCCTTCGCTAAACGCTGACGTCAAAAACATTTGACATCTTCTCTAGAATATGCAGAATAAAGTCTCATTCATCGTCCTAGAATTTCATAACTTTCCCTTTATCCGTTTCAAAGATAATCCCTTGGTGCGAGACTTTTCAGCAAACGCTGTATAAAATTAATGAAAAAGCAAAGACTTGTTTTCAACAGCAACACTAGAAACTCCATGGAAGAAGTTGTTAAAACTGTAAAGTAACCTGAGAAGAACTCATCAGAACAGATCTCATATCCATTAAGGACATCGTGAAACTATATTAGATAGGAAAACAAACTGTAGGGGAGGGCGGGGTAATGCCGCCATACGGGGCAATTCCGTCACAAAGTATTTTTCACAAAATATTATTGGTTAAATGGGTTTCTCAGCAGACATAAAATTAGCTCAAGGAAACCGGAAGCCACTATCTTAAGCAGGGTCACAGCATTTAACAAAGACGAAGTTGATTTATTTTACAAAAATTCAGATACTGTGATGACGAAGTATAACTTTCCACCGAACCGTATCCATAATATGGACGAAACTGGAATCTCCACAGTTCAAAAACCTGGAAAAATTCTTGCACCACGAGGACAGAAGAAAGTGGGAGGAGTTACGAGTTGGGAGCGAGGCAAAAATATCACTGTGGTGTGTGCTATGAGCGCTTCAGGAATATACACACCCCCCATGTTTATATATCCAAGAAAACGAATGTCACCTTCGTTGCAGCGAGGAGGGCCTCCTGGAGCCATTTATAGTTGTTCAGACTATGGGTGGTCCAACGAAGATTTATTTTTAGATTGGCTGAAATATTTCCAAAGAACCACTAAATCAAGTGAAAAGGACCCTGTTCTTCTGTTAATGGATAATCACGGAAGCCACATTTCTTTGCAATGTTATGACTTTTGCCGTACACACCACACTCACGTTGTGTCGCTTACACCCCATTCCCCGCACATACTTCAGCCCTTCGATGTATCTTTCTACGGGCCTCTGAAAAATGCTTTCAATAAGGAGTGCGATAATTTCCATCAAAAAATCACTCCATACGACATTGCTCCGATATTCTGCAAAGCTTACTTTGTATATATTACTCTTGAGAAGGCAGTGGCAGGATTCAAATCATGTGGAATTTTTCCGTTTCAACCTGATAAATTCAGTGAAGAATATTTTGCTCCTGCTCATTCAATCGTAGAGCACATAATTGTCGAGGACAAGGAGGAAAATTCTGAAAAATTCAATGATACCGCTACTAATAAGGCACCTAATAATGAAAATATTGCTGACACTCCTGCTAGTGCTACTGATGCTGTCGAGATTATCAATCAATTGACAATTATTGACCAATTTTGACAGTTTTGACAACTAATGATCATTTTTAAAAATTTTTAAAAATTTTTCCCAATTTTTTTCGAAAAATTTGACCATTTTTCAAAAATGTTGACAATTTTTGACAATTATTGATCATTTCCCCAAATTTTTGACAATTTTTGACGATTTTTCCAAATTTTTGACAATTTTTGACCATATTTGAAAATGTTTGACAATTTTTCAAAAATTTTAACAATTATTGACCATTTTTTACAGTTTTTGACGAATTTTGATTGTTTTTGACAATTATTGACCGTCTTTGACAATTATTGACCATTTTTGACAATTTTTCAAAAATTTTAACATATTTGGCAATTATTGACCATTTTTTCATGATTTTGACAATTTTTGACCAGTTTTCAAAATCTTAAAAATTATTGATCATTTTTGACCATTTTCGACCATTTTTGACAATTTTTGACAACTTTTGACAATTTTTGACAATTTTTGACAATTTTTGACAATTTTTGACAATTTTTGACAATTTCTGACAATTTTGGACAATTTTTGACCATTTTTGACCATTTTTTACATTTTTTCAAAAATTTTAACAATTATTGACCATTTTTTACAGTTTTTGACGAATTTTGATTGTTTTTGACAATTATTGACCGTCTTTGACAATTATTGACCATTTTTGACAATTTTTCAAAAATTTTAACATATTTGGCAATTATTGACCATTTTTTCATGATTTTGACAATTTTTGACCAGTTTTCAAAATCTTAAAAATTATTGATCATTTTTGACCATTTTCGACCATTTTTGACAATTTTTGACAACTTTTGACAACTTTTGACAATTTTTGACAATTTTTGACAATTTTTGACAATTTCTGACAATTTTGGACAATTTTTGACCATTTTTGACCATTTTTTACATTTTTTCAAAAATTTTAACAATTATTGAACAACACAATTTTTGTAAATATTTGGCAATTATCAACCATTTTTTAAATTTTGACAGTTTCTGACAATTTTTGACGATTTTTCCAAATTCTTGACAATTTTTGACCATATTTAAAAATTTTTGTCAATTTTTCAAAAAATTTAACTATTATTGACCATTTTTGACAATTTTTCAACAATTTTAATATATTTGGCAATTATTGACCATTTTTTCAAAATTTTCACAATTTTTTTACCATTTTTCAAAGTTTTAACAATTATTGATCATTTTTGACGAATTTTGATTGGTTTTGACAATTATTGACCATTTTTGATAATTTTTCAAAAATTTTAACCATTTTTCAAAATTTTTGACAATAATTATTGACAGTTTTTGACAACTTTTGACCATTTTTGACCATTTTTGAAAATATTTGGCAATTATTAACCATTTTTTCAAAATTTTGAAAGTTTTTGACAATTTTTGACAATTTTTCCAAATTTTTGACCATATAAAATTTCTGACAATTTTTCAAAAATTTTAACATATTTGGCAATTTTTAACCATTTTTTCAAAACGTTGACAATTTTTCACTCTTATAGGTCAGTGCGGCAAGAGAGATTGCGCACAGTCGCTTGAATGAGTTATCGCGTGACGAACGCTTTTTCGTAACGTCACATGTTTCACGAGTTCACTAGCCTTCCCAAAAGTCCTACGTCGTGCAATGAGAAGCAAGCTTAAAAAAAATGTAGCACACAGAGAACTGGTAAGACCGAAGCAAACTTGGTACACAGGCGGTTTAAGGACAGAAAAAAGGGACAGAGGCAGTTAAATGATAGACATAAGATCCACCACTCCACCACTACAATCTAAAAGGATAAGCAAGTACAAGTAAAGGACTGATATATGTATAAGATTTAAATATGCTAATCGACATCAATGCTACTCGAAGCAGAGGTGAGGTATAATACGACCAGAACATCTAGAGTGTTGGGTGTGCGCAAAGAAAGAGAGTGAAAGATGCAGAAATGGAAGATAGAACATTAACGCGTTTGCTCGCTGTAACAGTAGCGTACCGACAAAATAATCAAATACAAATAGTAGGAACATACCCTCTCTATTGTAATATTTTAGAAACAGCCTATTATACATAATAATAATAATATGTATTTCTAGTTCAAAATTAATCTATTCTGGGAATATATCTTATCACAAGAACTGGTGTTGATATTGAAATTTAAATTATATAAAATAAGTTTTTACTAATTCTGAAAAATATTTATGATTGCAAGTGTTGATCTTTTCGACGGCCCAATAGTTAATATCCTTCCTAGAATGATCAATAATTCTAGAAGGTACCTAACCGGGTAAGAAATCATACAATAATCAATGATTTACTTAAATGTGCAACATTTATTCTATATTTATTATAAAATGAAATAATGAGTAACACTTTTAAATAATCAAAAGTTTAATTTTATATATTGTTGCGCGGTCACCAACTCAAAGCCGGCCCTGTCTCTCGATTATAAATTTTGGTGAATGCGCTTTCTAGAACTTTCTGGTTACTGCAGTATTTACGCATATCAGGAGCGTCATAAAATACTAGAAATTTCCAGAACCGATAAGGACTATATATATACGCGGGTCTTTGAGTGCGTAACAAGAGTTAGTGAAACGAAGACACACAGTTAGTTCGAGAGAATTAGTGAAACGGACAGTAAAGAGTTAGTTTACAGAAGTTCTTAGTAATCGGACAGTGAATTGAATAGTGAATCATTTAAGATAAATAGTGTAATATTCAAGCGGTGAAAATAAATTAGAACTATTATACCGAGTGTAAATAAATTAGTGGACATTAAGTATAGTGTGTATATAAATTAAGTTTATTACAGTGTGTGTTTCTTTGAATAAATAGATAGTAATTAGCCATAGAAGTGTGTATCATTTTATCCCACAAGTAAAAAATATTTAAATAAATAACAAAAACATCACAATATTTACAATTTTGTGTAGTTTTTTTCTGATGAAGAACCGTCGCGTATTTCTTCAATATTTTCCAGGTTGTCTGAAACCCCCTCAATTTCTTCAAAATTTATTATTCTTTTGGTGGTTTCGTAATGCTGATTGTCATGATCATGACGAATGATCGTTTCCTCAGCTGGAATCTGCTAACTTTTTTATACATTTTTCGACGATCTGATCAATCTTAGGCACTTTCTGCATTTACTCATACAACGACAAAGCATGCTTGCATCTGGTCCTCCAATCCTCCACAGAAAAGTTTTGGAAAAATTCATCATTGAATTCTGCAACCTTGTCAAATTTAAACGATACATTTCTGTCAGCAACATATATTTTCATTGCACCCCAAACTAATTCTATTGGATTCAGTTCGGGATGATAAGGAAGTAATCTTTCAACCTCAAAACCGTTGGAAATTGAAATGTCATCGATGGCCTTATTGCCTTACCAAAAACAATATTGAATGCAATATTTCTTTTTTTCAACCAATCTTGCATATCCTTCTTTTTTATTGACGAAATTGGCATCTCCTCCACCAATTTATTGTGATAAGATGCATTATCTAATACCACAACACTCAAATGTCATTGTAAATACTGTTCAAACACTAAACCTAATAATTAATTGAACAGAATATTAAAAATGTGAAACTAATACCTAACTAAACCGAATCTTGAAGTTGTAAATACCAATAAATTAATTAACTAAAAAGAATACTAAAAATGTAACTACGCCTCTGCAAATTAGTCGAAGTGTGTTGTCTGACAAACTTTTACCAACTGAGCTCCGACGGCGTAACAAGAAGTTTGCTGACGCGCTTACAATTCTCAATACTCTAGCTGTTCTGGTCGTCATATAGCAGTACCATGAGAGGCTTTATGAATTGGCAGATTCAGATTCAAGATGCAGATTCAAATTGATTAGATGGAACAATAAAGTAAGAGGACGAATATGTACATGGGTGTGAAACTCACAGACTACAGTGAAAGAACACTTCAACACAAGCACAAATCAGTTCTACCTACTGTAGATTTGTAATTTTCCTAATTTACTCTATTTATTCTCACCTATTGAGTTTTAGGGTATCATACTTTAACAATAGTATATTCTATAAATTTCTCGAATGTAGCATTAAATAAATATAGAGTGTATTCTGAACTTATTATAATAATAAATCATTGGCCAATTTTCATGAAAAATGCGTTTCTAAATGATGTTTTTACAATATTTTAAGTTTCGAAATTACAACCAAGAAAAAAACTCTTCATATCCAAAATGATTAATGATTGCTGGGTGGTTATAATTTATAACCTTGAATTCTTTTTTGGATTTCTTGAAATAATTTTTGTTGAATTTGTTTTTTCTTCGTATTATCCAAAATGATTCATTATAATAATTTCCCAGAAATTTAAGATTATGGAATAACCACTCTGACTTCTCTCAACAAAACTTTTCTTCTAAATTTCACTTTATTTGTGAGTTCTTTAATTATATTCTAAATAATTTACCTCAGTATCTGGTAATATCAAAGTAATTCAGATTATTTTAACTATTTAAGGCAACTTTTTGGAGCTATAGAAAATCATTCCCGTCTCTTCGCAAATTTCATCCATGTCACTCCTCTTCTTGTCATCTAACTATCAATTTTAATTTTTTTAACTGTTATTGATTGCATTACTAACAATTTTCTCCAAAATATTACACAGTACAGTATTAAAATACACCTGGAAAGTTCTTAAAACTGATTAGGTATACAGGATAATAAATTGGTATTTAGTTCAAACTAGAAGACCCAACAGACGTTCTCCTGTCCTAATATTGACTTGTCAATAAGATATTATGCAAGCGGTGGTTTTCTGCCCGCTGAGTGGAGTGTCGGAGTAGCTTTTGTTTATTTCAAACTTCTATAAATGCCATAAATTTCTTTCTATAAATGCCATCCTTCCAATCAGCTAATCTCCAAGTAACGATACCTATAAAAAAAATTTCAATTTTAATTCACCACCATTTTTGGTCCAAAGTGGAATTTTTTTGAATAATTTTTTCCCACTGGAACGGGATAAAAACCATCCTATGTTCGTCTCCTGGTTCTAAGCTACCTCAACACCAATTTTCGGCCAAATCGGTTCAGCCGTTCTTGAGTAATAAATAGTGTAACTAATACGACTTTATTTCATACAATATATAGATATATTTAAGTTAGATTTTTAATAATATCAATTCAATTTAAAACAATCCATACTTGTTTGATATAACAATCCAATTTTGTAGCTTGTGAAGTTTAATTTACTTATTACATGAGACTCTAAATTTATTCCTCTTCAGTATGAATGTATATTGGGGTGACATTTACTGACACCCAAAAGATCTATTGCGCCCCCTTACTTCTACTTATTTCCCTAGGTAAATCTCAGAGACTAGTAGCTCCTATAGACCTATTTCCCGGAGGAACTTTAGGATGTTGTCTGCTGGCTTTATTTTATTTAAGTGTCCCTCTTCCATCCAGTAGTCTCCTAGGTGTTGTACCCTAGGATTCTGAGTTGTCGTGCAATCCGCAAGTATGTGGATGGAGGTTTCTTCCTCCATACATTCTTCCTTCACCACTATTTTGAGAGTTTTCAGGTGCCCAATCAGGCGACAATATCCCGTTAGGATCCCTGTTAAAACTCTTCGTGCAGTTTCTCGTTGACTAGACATTAATTTGATCTCAATAGGTTGAAGTCACCCAGATGTATATTTTATTGGCTAAGCCGTTCTAGATCTTTCCAATGGTCAGATCTTCCCTTTTTTCGGCTTTGCCTATTTCATCCGCAAAAGGGTTCCGGCCCCCCAAAAGGGTATTTCAATCCCTCTTCTTGTTAGTTCATCTCCTTCTATTCCAGTGCGTCCTGGAATCTACAGTGTGGTCACTATATTGTTCTCGCCTAGTTCATTGAGTTTGCCTAGGCATTCCCATACCATTTTGGAACTGATTACTATCCGACATTATGATAATTTTTATTTCTAAAAATCAGCGTAAAGTGGACATAAATATTCGATATTTCCGAGGATATTTCAAAACTTCCAGAAGAAAATATTTTATTTACTAGTTCAGTGTTCAGTGACGATTCTTTCATATTTTGTGAGTAAAGATATGGCTAGCGAAGGTTTTGTGAACGCACAAACTGATAACTTGCCCAAAGTAGAGTCATTTATGCTGCTTGAATTTATTAAGTCAAACAGCTGCTTCAATGCAGAGGAAATAAAAGGAGTTAAAGCATTATCGTAAGTACGATTTAAACTATGTATTATATATAATATATATCAACCATATTTCGATGCCATGTTGGCCTACATACATTTAATTTTAGAAGGCTAGAGTTCTATGTAGATTTTTCATCTGTCATCATTTTAGAAGGAGATTTTATAGGTAATACCAAAATAGAATATTACATAATCTGTATAGAAAGTGACGAATTTTACACGGGTATGAAATCACATGAGTGTAAGAAAGTCACTGTCTCACGAGCCGTTTCCACTATTTTTCTTTCGAATACACTCAAAAATGACTTAATCGTGCTCTTTGGGTACCCACTTGGAAACCACTAAATTTCACTCCTGTTGAATACTATTTCTGCACATTTTCAGTGGAAACTTGATGTGTGGTAGTAAGAAAATAATGTTTTTATGGTTGATTCCTAGACATTTAGGTACATAACCTCAAACTATTTAAGGAGAAAAATTACCAACATAGAAGTAGGTACTTACATTAAAATGGTCTTCACAAACAAAAGCATTAGTATTTGTCGAAATATCGTCTTTGTCTCGACGCATGGCTTGCAAGCACAATGCCCTTCTCTTAAGTGCATTTTTGCTTGCGCCACCAGGTAAAGTAACAAATATTTTGTCTGGAGTTTTAATAGACGTTGATTTACATTCTGGAACAATGCAATACTTGGAATACAAAGTTTTTTTTGCCTTTATCCATTTTTAAAGCTTTCAGAAACAAATTAGGTCACAAAAACTCAGAGCGTGATACACGAAACAAATGGAGTGACGTCAACGGATGGGGCAGCCATCTTTATGACGTAAAGCGCGTTTTGGCGGACTTTCAAATTTTATGATTTTTAAAGTCGTTTTGGAAGTAAAGTTTATATATTTTTTTAAAATAGGCATGCAAGGTGTTAGGAGACCTGATAAAGCGTCAATTCCCACCAATAGCAAAATTTATGCTTGTACCCTATTATGTGGAGAATGGATTTTTTTGGCATGAGAAATCAACTGTGGGACTCAGTTTTTTAGTAAAATTGATATTTTACTTCGAAAAAGTAATGGAATTTTCGGAAAAATACATTTTTAATTATAACAGCTCGTGTGACAACAAACCACAAAACTGTGAATTTTTAGGGGAAATTTCAGCAGAGCACTCTTGAAAGACCAGCCTACTATTGAAAACATTTGCAAAAGCGTAAGCCAAAGGGTTTGTATTTCAAAAGTTATCAAAGTGAGTGTTGTGGAAATCTTCGGAAAACTGAAAAATAAGAAGTATTTATAACTCGAGAACAAAGCCTGCAAACTGCTTCCACACATTCATTCATATATTTGGGTTGTGCTCATCAGCCCAGGAGCCCAATTCTTGACATCACTCGCTATCGAGCGAATTGGCTGATTAACGAGCAGTAGTTAGCGAATACTTTACAACTATGCAATTCTTGAGGTCATTCGTTGAAGAGCGTCCTTAAGCGAAATGAGAAATTTGGCAATACCGTAAATCGGCGGTCAGCAACAGGCGGACCGCGGTCCGCGTCCGGACCGCGGAGGACGAACTTAGGACCGCCAAGGTGTCTCTAATATACCTACCTACATAAAAAATATCTAAATCTAACTAAGTAATTATTTTCGTGCATCCGTACCATATTTTACGTAATTAAATGCGAGCGAGCGTTTTACATCACCGAAGTGGAGCGAATGAGTGCCGAAGATGACGGGTCTTGCGAGGATGCAGGCGGTAGAGTCGACTAGCGACCGGTCTTTACTTCGTCAATCGCAGTCCGAGATCGCTCGTTCATTTGTCGTTCGTTTGTTTTATTAATTTTTGTCTGGTTGCTTGCGTGAAAACCTTTTCGTACCTACATATTATTCTCACATTACCATGGATCCTAAAAAGAGAAAAATGGACAGTGAAAATAGAAGGTTTCTGTCTGAATGGACTGAACAATATTGTTCTACTCTGCCTCAGCAGGCGGTTCCAGTTTGCCTCATATGCAATAAAACTGTCTCTATTATTAAAAGTGGCAACTTAAAACGACACTACGAAACAACTCAATTCCATAAAAACTTTCCTCTCGGCAGTGAGGTTCGTAAAGAAAAACTTCAATTTCTTCTTACCTCTTACACAAAAAGCACGAAAATACTAGTTCGATGCGTGAACGAGCAAAAAAAATCCGCAGAAGCTGCGTTACGAGCGCAACATGCTAGCTGTGGCTTTTTTGAAAGATATTCTGAATTATTTAAATGCGCTCAACACAGAGTTACAAGGCAATGGAAAATTAATATGTGACCTGATACAAAGCATGTCTGCTTTTCGTCGCAAGCTGGATATCTTCGAGAAAAATATTGCTTCACAAGAATTTATTCATTTCCAAACAGTTCTTGAATAATATGAAAAGGAGAATTCTAAAGAAGACATTGCAGTGTTTTTAAAATTTATGTCCGATCTAAAAAACGAATTTGCTACGAGATTCCAAGACATTGCAGAGCTGGGGAAGCTGTCTCAATTCCTTAAATCGTCTTATGAAGTTGATGCATCGGGAGAATAGATTTATGTGGCTGCTAAGTTGTTCAGTCTTTCAAAGCCTTCACTTCAAATGGAGATAATTGACTTGCAAGAAAATATTTTCCTACAAATGTATAAAACTGCATCCACTGATGAATTTTGGGGTGAACATGTTCCAGAAACATATGAAACTAGCAAGAAATTGGCTATCAATCTGGCCACTATATTTGGCTCGACTTATGTATGCGAATCATCATTCTCAAAAATGAATTTTTTTAAGAACAAATATCGTTCAAGATTAACGGAACACATGAAGAAACACTTCGCAGTTGCTGTTCTTCTCGACAACCAAACTAGAAAAATCTGGCTCAAGAACGTCGGTGCAATTTTTCTTATTAATTTTAGAATTTTTTTTACTTAATATTACCAATAATATACTATTATTCACCAATACAACATTATTATTGTATTGTGTTCAATAATTTGTTAAATAAATTAAAAAAATTGAAAACAACATAAATTTTTTTTTGGACCTCGATAAAACTTTTCAACTGTAACTGGACTCCACTTAAAACTACTTGCCGACCCATGCCGTAAATGAAGCTTTCGTTCTTCTTGACGCTGTCAAATTTTTCCGATTTTATGGTTATGTTTTATGTATGTCTGTTTAAAAGTGTTGTCTGAAATGGATCAAACCATTCTAAATAATGTATTACGCGGAGGAAAAGCTTCGGAAAAGCAAAAAAATGATATTATAGTATTTCCAAGGGAAGGATCAAATAATTGGTAGTAAATTCACAAATAACTTTGAAGATTCCGTGAAAGACTGGACTGAATTGGCAAATATCTCGCGGCGGAGAAAATCATTCATTGTCCTGAAAGGATTCGAAGGATTGTGCAAAACCCGGAAATTTTGAACTTCTATTGCCGGCAGCTCTAAATTTTCCAGTAACATTAAATTCACAAGTTCTTCCATCCTCAATTACCTACTCAAACACAATTACAATTTGAAATTTTTCTATAAAAAATAGTATTAACTATGCGCGTGGTATCACTTGCAGTATCAATATAAATATTTTCTATAGTTATCACGTACAAAAATGTACTCGCTGCATAACGAAAACTATCAAGCGAATGCGCAAAGGAGAGAGCGCTCAAGAATAGTATTTTAACGAATTCGTTAGGAAGCGAGTTACTTTGAGTGTTGCGAATGATCAAGAATTGGGGTCCAGGCACTTGAACTGAATCTGTGTACCATTTCCCATGTTATCTACTGCCATTCCTGAAGCTTCGTGTTTTCTATAAAGGCCACTAGTTTGACTGGAGGGATTTTCAGTAGTTGTGATGGTTGTATTAATTCCTCTCCAAAGTGCTTTCGTCTAAGTTCTTGTAAGTTCTCGCAGAAGCAGAGTATGTGAGTAGGCGTTTCATCATCAAGTTCACATTTTCTGCACATAGGTTCACTAACTTTGCCCATTTTGTACAGATGTTTTCTCAAGGTGCAGTGTCCAGTCAACAGGTCGGTAACTGTCTTCAAATGTCTCTTACCCAGTTTCAGTAGCCTGGTTGAGAGTTTCTTGTCTACCTTGTTCAGTAAACTCTTTGTATGAAGGTGCGCTTGTGTCACCCTCCTTTTGAATTGGTGTTCCCCATCTAGCCAGTTCCCGATTTTCCCTCTTATGCAAGCTTTTGTGATTCCACAAAACGGTTCCGGACCTAAGAAGTCTCCTTTAGAGCCTCCTTTAGCTAACTGGTCCGCCATTTCATTACCTGCAATCCCCTCATGTGCCGGCACCCATATAAGAGACACTTTTTTGTCTTTTGCCAGCCTGTTGAGGGATTCTTTGCAGTTTTTCACCAGTCTAGACCTAGTTGTTGGATTACTGATAGCTTTAAGCAGAGTCTGGCAGTCAGTGAATATTTTAATTTTTTGTCCCGACTGTTTATAATTAAAAGGATTATTAAATCAATACAAAACAACCAAATTACAAGTCCAAAAAAACACAACGTAACGGGTTGTCTCTGACGTAACCTAACTCAATAATCTGACAGCGTTAAAGATTGGAAAATAAAAATTCTGTCATGTTTGACACCATTATGAAAAAACTTTCAAAATTAAACCGAACGCGCATGCGCTGAATTTAACGTATAATATTTTCGATTTCGATGTTGGCACAACTTTTCGGTGACATTATGCGCTACTTGTCAAAAGTCAAAAAGAATTTAGGAATCTTCTTGAAGTTGCCGGAGCGATATGTAAAATGACATTGGTGAATGCTAATAAGTACTTGAAAAACGTTATAAATCGTAAAGAATGTATTAACTTTAAGAAATTTAGAAGAGGAAGAGGAAAATGTGAATTCACCACTATTACTGGATCTGTAATTTCGATAAAAAAATTTGATACAATTTATTTGATTTGATGTTTTTTAAATCAGATATTACTTGCCACTTACAATTACAGTTTTAACCTGCTTTGCTTGGGAACATTTTCTTTCTTCTCTTCCATTTCTAAATTTCTTAAAGTGAACACATTCCTTACGATTTTTAACGTGTTTCAAGTACGTATTAGCATTCACCAATGTCATTTTACATATCGCTCTGGCAACGACAACAAGATTCCCAAATTTCAGAAATATATTAGACGCTCTTGATTTTACCAGCTCGTCTCCAATAGATTATTTGTTTGTTACTGAATAATAATTAGTATAGTGTCATAAATTGTATGTGAAACTGGTTTCATAACCTCGATCCTTATTTATAGGGAGAAAACATTGTAACGGCCATTACATAATAGACGTTAGAAGTAGACATGTCTTGTTTTATTTACAAAAGTAAAATTAATAATTAATACAATTACAACAACTGATGTTTTCATCAATACAGGCTATAGCGGCAATCGTCTCTGCTTGAAGCACAGTCGTATATCGGCCAAGCCTAAGGTACATTACCTTTCTAGGTCTTTTTATACCAGCCCCAGTGCCACACATGTGAACGACTGTTAAAAATGATAAATATAATAGCGCCATATATTTTTTTAGTCACCAAAGTTGATAATTAATATTAAAAAGTAATAAAGGTATTGTTATTTTGGTATTCGTTTTGAGCAAAGGTTATCAAACACTTTAACTACAATCTGTTACATTCATCGTGCGGTCGATATCAAACGTGCCCATGATGGCAATTAATCAAAACGGAATTGTCAACCGCGATCGAATAATATTTTTATCTTTAGAATATCAATTACTGTCCTGGACAAAATAAAGTAAGATCGAAAGAAAAAATTGTAGAAATTACTGTGTAATGTTTTTGTCAAGTTTTTTTCGATACACGGTCCAATAGACTGCGGTCTGGGTTTTACGGTTGCCGTTTCTTTAATAATATAACAAATTTGGCCAACTTAAACAAAAAATTGAAAAATAATATTTTGGGTGAACTAATTTTCTGGAAAACTATGAATTACCAACTTAAGTTTCTATCAGCTTTGACTGAAAAAATTGCTCCTGGTATAAAAGGTGTCCCGTAAATGAGTAACGGAAATTAAAGGAATTGTAGATCGTTAAGAAAAATTGGAGGTACCCAGATACAATTTTCCTCTAAGGGGCTGTTCAAGTATTACGTAAGCAAATTTACTACAATTATTCACCCCCCCCCCTTCCCTCTTGTCCGCAAAAGTAATCAAAGCTCTTACCCCTCCCATGCTTACGTAAACAGTGGTATATGCATTTTTCTTTTAATATATTCTGTTTTTTTATTGATTCATGAGCAGCAGATATAGAAAATAGGCTCAGGATAGTGGATTTTAACGCATATGTTAAGTATTCATTAATTTTATTTTAATAGATGTTGACCATTGTTTCATTTATATTTAATTTGTAAGCCAATTTAATATTCTCAAATTCTCATGCAAATCGTTGGTGGTATTCACACTCAACGGACCTCCGGTATACAAACATTATTTTCGATTCAAAAACCAGCTCTTCGAGCGACGAAGGCAGAATGATAAAAGTTGTCGAAGTGAACTGAAGTGAACAGTTAAGACCTACGCGCTAGTGCCGGAAACCTTAAGAAAAACCCCATTGAACCCCTGATACAGTCCACTATATCATTGTCAAGAAGGGTTGCAACCCCGCCGCAGATCATCCGAGACCTTCAGGTAAGAATACCATCTTGGGCGATTTGCTTGCATAATATTTTATATGGTTATTATTATAACTATTTGTAACCTTTCATAACTCAAAGAAACATTTTGGTCACTTCTACCGGGATGTTAATTTTAAACTTTGTAAAATTTGAAAGTGTAAACATTTTATTTTATAAACTTTTTATAAGTCTCAAGGTCAATTGGCTTTAGCATTCTCGATAATTGTAACCAGTTTTACTTTGTCCGAAATTCGACTTTATCTATTAAACATAATATAATTAGTTTAAATAAGTTCACTTCATTAATACAGTTTGTCCCATTAAATAGCTCTATTCTCAAGAGTACTAAATATATATTAGATTCAACTCTAGTTACTCAATAAAAAATAATTATTGAAATAAAGATTGAATCTTCTCCCTCTATTTACTTTAATATTATAAAATACCTATTACCTTTTTGTGTATTGGTCTTATAATTTAGTTGTCTCAGATTATTAGGTAGTATAAAGATTGAGTGGAATATTCATCAGGTATTTTAGCTTGAGTTGCATAACTTTAACCTGTATTTTCCTATATAATATCTTTATCAATTGAAATTAATTATTTCTAGGCTCATAAGTTTTATATAGGTAAAAGGTTTGGCATTAGATCAACCTATTATTGGATCGCAATGGCGGCTAGATTACGTCAAGCAAAAGCTCTTAGAGACTCAGCCTCTGATAGAATTTCAGTACTGTACGACCTTGCTATACAGGCAGAGGAGGAACAAGGCGCTCACAGCCATTTCAAAGCTAGATATGCTGAATTAAAAACATTTTACAGTGACTTTAACCTTCAGCATTCTACAATTATTACTGCTCTGGCTGCAAATGAGGAGGCAGATCTAAATACTGAAACATTGCTCAGACAGGAAGTAGATAATAAATATTTTCATATAGTGAGTGTTTATTCAGATCTGTTTGATACTGACTCTACTTTGCATTCGAAGAACAAAGGTTCAAATATAAAGCTGCCAAAATTGAATATACCGGTTTTTTCGGGAGATTTAAAATTATGGCCAACATTTTTTGATCTGTTCAAGTCTCTTATAGATACTAATGAATCTCTTACAAAAATTGAAAAATTTAGATATTTATTGTCGTCCTTGTCTGATGACGCTTTAATTCTCATTAAAAATATTAAACTTACAGAAGCTAATTATGACTTAGCTTTTAGTAAATTGATTAGGCATTATCAAAATACGCGTGCGTTAGCCATATTTTATTGGGAACAAGTTTATAATTCTCAAAAATTAACTTCGGAGAACCCAAAATATCTTAGACATCTTTTGGCACTGTTTTTCGATAACTTGGAAGCTATAAAAAATTTGGGGCTACCGGTCAAAGAGTGGGATTTTGTACTATTTCACCTTTTAAGCAAAAAAATTGATTCGGAAACTTTACAGAGATTCGAACAAGAAAATGCCACTTTTGCGTCCGAAATTCCTAAATATGAGGATTTATATAAATTTCTTGAAAAGCAATGCGATGCTTACGATTCAGTTGTTTTAATTCAACCTTCTAAAAGGAATAACTCAAGTAAATATCAAAATAAAAATGTTAAACCGTACAATTCCGCATGTCTTTCTAATGTTACCGATCTGACTAAATGTGTGATTTGTAAAAATAACCACTCGGTTTATAAGTGTCCTGATTTTTGTGCCAAGCACCCAAAGGAAAGATATGAGATATCCAAGCGATACAAGTGGTGTACTAATTGTTTAGGAACCAAACATACCTCAAAGAATTGTACTTCTAATGGTGGTTGTAGAATTTGCAACAAAAGACATCACACTCTTTTACATTTCGATCAACAACCTTTCGTAAATAGCGATATAACTGCTATAGATGCACCCTCTTCTTCCACTTCAACTCAAATTTCTAATTTAGATCCTATTGATCCTAAAATCGCCTCTGTCTTTCACACGTCCGTACGTTCTACTAATTTACTCCCTACTGCCCAGGTAGAAGTACTGGATTGCCGTGGAAACTTTCAAAGGGTTAGAGTTTTAATTGATAGTTGTAGTCAAGTCTCTTTAGTTACTGAAAAATGCGCCCGCCGATTGGGTCTGCCCAGATGTAACACTCCTATGCAAATAGGAGGAGTCGAAGATATTGGAACTTTTTCTAACAAGTCTCTAAGTTGTATTTTAAAACCTTTAAACAAGTCCACTCCCTTATTCAATTTGGATGCGCAAATAGTGTCAACCATTTGTAACAATATGCCCGTTCAATCATTTTCAGTCGATACATTTCCTTGTATCTCTAAGTTAGAATTGGCTGATAAGATGTTTAACATTTCGTCTCCTATAGATATGTTACTGGAATCAGATATATTTGCAAAAATCTTTAAACCTGACAAAGTTCAAACAGCAAAAGGGGAACCGATTGCTGTTAACACTCTATTCGGTTGGATTTTGATGGGAAAAATTAATACCGCGAATAAACCATTAGCCTCACACTCTTTTCTTTCATCATGTCTCTCGTCCCTAGACAATACCCTTCAAAAATTTTGGGAACTTGAAAATATTCCTCGGTCTTTACCTATTGCCGATGATGATAAAAAATGTGAAATAATATTCCAAAAAACTCTCAAGAGAATATCTACGGGTCGATTCAGTGTTGCTCTTCCTTTCAAAACCGTGGATCCATTTTTTGGAGATACCAGAATATCTGCTCTAAAGAGATTTAAAAATATGGAAAACCGTCTGCTGAAAAATTCCCAGCTTTACAATGAATATAACAGCTTTATGAAAGATTCTTTTTCCAATGGTCACATGGTTGAGACCTCTCCTACTTCTTTATTCGACAAAATCTATTATATTCCACACCATTACGTAATAAATCCTAATAGTGCTACAACCAAGCTCAGGGTTGTATTTGATGCCTCCTGTAAATCTCCCGCAGGTTTCTCGCTGAACGACACTCTTTTCACAGGGCAAAAGTTGCAAAAGGATATAATTGAAATTTTATTGCGATTCAGACTTCATCCCTTTACTTTTATTGCTGATATTAAGCAAATGTATAGGCAAATATCAATATCGGAAGAGCACCAGAATTACCAAAGAATTCTTTGGCGCTTCGCTCCGGAAGATCCCGTTCGAGATTTTAAGCTTACCACTGTTACTTATGGAGTATCGTCCGCTCCTTTCCTGGCTCTTCGTACCATTCAGCAGTTAGTACAAGAGGAAAAGGACAATTTTCCTCGAGCTGCTAAGTGTTTATCCTCTGATATCTATATTGACGATATTATCACAGGTGCCTCAACTCTACTAGAAGCTCAACTTCTTCAATCAGAATTAATTTCCATGCTGGAAAGAGGAGGTTTTCTTCTTCGAAAGTGGGCATGTAATAATCCACAGTTAATGCAGAGTCTCCCTGCTGAGGTTTGCCAACACTCTTTGTCTTCCTTTGATTCCCATGACTTTGTGGTGAAAGTTTTGGGATTGCGGTGGAATAACTCGTTAGATGTTTTCTCTTATGATATTCAACCCCTGGACAGATTCTGTTCTAAACGCATAATACTCTCAGAAGTTGCTCGAATGTATGACCCCCTTGGATTCTTAGCTCCACTCTCCTTCCTAGCTAAACATCTCTTACAACGTCTATGGAGTTTGGGTTTAGATTGGGATCAAATACCCCCATCGGACATAGTCGACAAATGGAATCAGTATAAAACTGAACTTCCGCTCCTCTCACATATTAATATTCCTCGCTGTTTGCCTGAAAAATATATTTCTTGTGAACTGCATGGCTTTGCAGATAGTTCAGAGAAAGGGTATTCCAGTGTAATATATTTCAAATTTACTTCAGAGAATAGCGCCTCCAAAATCTACCTAATTGCTGCTAAATCCAGAGTGGCCCCACTTAAAACTCTTTCAATTCCCCGACTAGAACTGTGTGCAGCTGTTTTGCTTTCCAATTTAATAGAATTTGTCCTTAACGCATTCCGAGATAATCTCGAAATTAGTGAAATTTTTGCTTGGTCTGATTCAATGGTAACCTTATCATGGATTAAATCACCCGCTTCTCGTTGGAAAACTTTCGTCGGCCATCGTGTAGCTCACATACAAGAAAAGGTTCCCCCTGACCGTTGGCATTTTGTTGAAAGCTCCGATAATCCAGCCGATTGTGCCTCTCGTGGTCTTCTGCCCGGTCAAATACTTAATCATCCGTTGTGGTTTAAGGGGCCACCTTGGTTAGTGTCTCCAAAGCCCCTATGGCCAAATCTCAAATTTGCTTCAGTTCCCTGTCCGGAAGAAAGACCCTCAGTTCTTGTAACACTTATGTCTTTGGACACATTAGTTCTTCTATTGGATAAATACTCATCCTTGAGTAAAATTCAACGAATTATTGCTTATGCGCTACGTTTTATAGCCAATTTAAGAAATCCTCAAGAGAAATCATTGGATTCTTTTACTTCCTCAGAACTGCATAAAGCTTTACTGGTTCTCGCTAAAAGAGTGCAACATATTTGTTTCGCACAAGAAATTGAAAATTTGGAAGCAGGCACCACGTTATCAAAACCTTTTAGAAAGTTGAGCCCTTTCCTAGATAGCGAAGGTGTTTTGAGGGTGGGGGGACGCTTGCAGTCATCGGGATTATCTTATGATAAAAAATTTCCAGCAATTTTACCCCGTCAACATCGTTTGACAGATTTAATAATTGAGTCTTTTCATAAAAAATATTTTCATCCAGGTTTTCAGCATTTACATTTCCTAATTGCTCAAAATTTTTGGATTCTCTCCTCCAAACGCGCAATTCGGAGTGTGTTGAGCCGCTGTATTCGATGCTTTAAACTGAAGCCTGTGGCCCACGAACCTTTCATGGAAAACTTACCTCCTACCCGCATCAACCAAATTAAACCATTTTCTTGTGTAGGTACTGATTATGGAGGTCCCTTCTTGGTCACTCCCATTAAAGGACGTGGAATTAAGTCACAAAAGTCCTATATTTGTATCTTTGTGTGTTTTGCCACCAAAGCCCTACATTTAGAATTAGTATCCAGTCTCTCTTCGGATGCATTCATTGCTGCTTTGCGTCGGTTTGTTGCACGTCGAGGCAGATGCATCCATATTTTTTGCGATAACGCAACTAACTTTGCTGGGGCTTCCCGCATTCTCCATGAATATATGCAAAAGGCTTGTGGATCAGAACAAATTAAATTTTCGTTTTCTCCTCCGTCCGGTCCACATTTTAACGGTCTTAGTGAGGCGGGCATAAAGTCTGTTAAAACTCATATTTTTCGAGTTGTCGGCTCTCAAGTTTTAACTTTTGAAGAGTTTTACACCCTGTTAGCTCAGATTGAGGCTATTCTCAATTCCAGGCCGCTCTATTCTTCCAGTTCAGACCCCAATGATTTATCAGTGTTAACCCCAAGTCATTTTCTTATGCTAGAGCCACCAACGGCAGTTGCCGATCCGGATCTTTCCCATTTAAATATGAATCAGTTGGATCGATGGCAGCTTATACAAAGACTTCAGCAAGATGTGTGGAAACGGTGGCATAGTGAATATCTAAATACACTCCAACAACGGAATAAATGGCAAAATCAACAAATTCCGCTCAAACTTAACGACCTGGTTATTATTAAATATGACAATGTTCCATCTTTAAATTGGAAGTTGGGAAGAATTGTGAAGTTATTCCCAGGTTCTGATGGTATTGCGAGAGTTGCTAATGTCAGAACCAGTCAGGGTCTTCTTCAAAGACCAACGGTAAAGTTATGTCCTTTACCAATAGTTTCTAAATAAGTTAGTTCAAATACTATGTATTTTGGTGGGGGGTATGTTAAGTATTCATTAATTTTATTTTAATAGATGTTGACCATTGTTTCATTTATATTTAATTTGTAAGCCAATTTAATATTCTCAAATTCTCATGCAAATCGTTGGTGGTATTCACACTCAACGGACCTCCGGTATACAAACATTATTTTCGATTCAAAAACCAGCTCTTCGAGCGACGAAGGCAGAATGATAAAAGTTGTCGAAGTGAACTGAAGTGAACAGTTAAGACCTACGCGCTAGTGCCGGAAACCTTAAGAAAAACCCCATTGAACCCCTGATACAGTCCACTATATCATTGTCAAGAAGGGTTGCAACCCCGCCGCAGATCATCCGAGACCTTCAGGTAAGAATACCATCTTGGGCGATTTGCTTGCATAATATTTTATATGGTTATTATTATAACTATTTGTAACCTTTCATAACTCAAAGAAACACATAATATTCGTTCAAACAAACTTTATTGACTTAGAGTAAGGTACAAATATTATAACCTCAGGTAATATTACGAACAAAACAAACTTCTTTTCAATTTTTGGTCTACATATTAATTCCAATTTACAGTCTTCAGTCCATGACACCCGCTCGAAATCCTGAGCGTGAGTATTAGCAGTAGATAACATATGCTTTCCACTTCGAATAGCGATGTATGTTGGTCCAGAATATCCAACGGCTTGCGGTTGCCCTATTATACTGGAAGTGATTTTGAAACCAGCATAAACTGCTCAGCGATTACCCAGTCGTAATCAGGCAATTTGATTCTATATTCCATGTGTATTAGAAGAGGTGCTTTCTTATTTGCTGCAGTTACACCAATAGGGATCCGACTTTTATCGTCTTGAGATATGAAAAATACTTGATCTGGTCCAAGTATGGATGCTATGTTCTCCAAATAATGGATTGATGCTTCAGCGAAATTGCTATCTAAGTGGCTTTTGTGGTGATTAGTTTTATCCCGACTGAGCTTAACAGGGACTGTCGATACATGTGTAAAAATGTAAAAAACTACTTCTGACGTAATCACCATCTAGACCCCCACCTCCCATGTCATCAAAAATAAGCAAAGCAGAGACCCCCCGACCCCCTATAGTGCTTACGTAATACTAACCTAACCATGTTAGTTTGTGAGGTACAGGATGACAAAGGGTGCAGATGAAATACTTATTTTGTTGTACATCTTTTCGGGAGATAGAAAAAATACAAATTTATCATTTTTTTTAGGTTATAGAATTTCTAATAAGCCAATGGCGTGGTACCAGGGGTTAGTCAACTTTTATTGTACCATATTCTTGAAGCCGTCTTTCGTGTGCAATTCTTTATTGAATTTTCTACTTATTTGATACTCTTTGTTAAAGTAGCTACAACACACTATACGAGGAGTTTTCAAAAATTTAATTTTGAGACAGGTACTCGGAAAAATTGTTCAACATTAAAAAATACATATAGATTCAAAGTGATGGTCATGAAGGTGAAATTTACCAGATTAACGGTCGTTTTCATAACAGACTTTAACTCTACTTTAAGTTTTAAAGTAAATTTCAAATAAAAGTCGATTTCATAACAGCCTTTATAACTTCAAGCCGACTTTAAGTGGTCATAATCGCGACTTTAGACGGCTTTAACCTCAAAATTTAAGGCGGTTTTGAGTTGGTTGAGTCAGTATTGTGGACAAATTCTCTTGAGATGGAAATAGATATAGATTCTTCAGCCTTTGAGGATGGCAGCAACGAGAGCGACAGTGATGAGGAAATATCCATCATTAGGAGACCAAAAACATATAAACAAAGAATAACAGATTTTGATAATTGGTCAGATGAAGAATTTTGCCAAAGATTCAGATTAAGCAAACCAGCTGTTCAGCATTTGTTACATCATTATAAGACAACAAATTGAAAGTTTGTGTACGCAGTGAGTAAAGTTTCAATAATTGTCATCTATACGTATTATTGTTATTAATTATTGTTTTGTAGAGGTGGTGCTAATAGGTCCGAAACACAACTGCTTACACTTCTATTCTATGCAACAGGGAACATTTTATGGGTGTTTTAAAAGCTTCTGCATCTTGGATTGTCGCTAAAGTGAGCAGAATAATTGCTTCTCTGAAACCAGATTTTATAAAAATGCCACATACCTTAGCTAAAACTTGAGGAAACTGCCTCAAATTTTTTTAATATAGCCCATTTTCCCAACTTAAGTGGTGATATTGATTGTACCCACATAAAAATATTAGCTCCAGGTAAGTACCTATGTAAATTCCAATATGTTTGTAGGTATCTATCCTGAGACTTTTGACAGGTGGTGAAGACAACGAAATTTTTTAAAATAGGAAAGGCTATTTTTCCTTCAATGTATAGACAGTATCTGACAGTCATCTTATAATTAGAAATATAGTGGATAGATGGCCAGGGAGTGCTCATGATCAGACTATATTCAATAAGAGTCGATTGAAAAATAATTTTTAAGATGGCCAATTTAGGAGGTTCTATTTAATTGGAGACTCTGGATAGGCAGTTCAATCATATCTCTTGAATCCTCTTCAGGAAACAATTACAGAGGCTGAAAGACTATACAATAAGTCATTAGTAAGAACTAGAAAGACAGTATGGTGTCTG
The DNA here is from genome assembly GCA_947563755.1 of Lochmaea crataegi. Lineage (NCBI taxonomy): Eukaryota > Metazoa > Arthropoda > Insecta > Coleoptera > Chrysomelidae > Lochmaea > Lochmaea crataegi. Next base: position 38,596,904 of record OX387433.1, on the reverse strand, counting down.
GAAAATACGCTTTCCTATAATATCCCTAGGTTAGGGGTTAGGGTCAACCTAGATACGGCAATGACAATAATTATAGCAACAGCTGTTCTCCATAATATGACTATTGAAATGAATGAACCTTAAATGGACGAAGAGCCCATTAATGAACATGATAACGCTCCAGAAAATGATGAACACAACAATGCTCAAATAAATAATAAATCAACAGTACAGTACACTTTAATCTATGAAGAAAATTTACATTGTTATATACATCTTTCTGCTCAATAATAACACTATTTATTTTTTAATTTTTTACCAATTTTTGTACATTAATCAGAGAATTTATTTCTTTCTGCACTAGCTGTAATTCTGATGCATGAATTTCTTTTTTTCATCGTTGCTCGTTTTCAAAAGCTTTCTCGTTTCTTCTTTCATCATTTCTATGTGCTTCAGCCCGCCTAAGGTCATCATTTCCTAAAAATGTCAGTTTAGCTGCTAAATATTCTTTTTTGGCTTTATAAAGAGTAGCCTGTTTTTTTGCTGCTGGTAAAGACTTGCCTATCACCGATAGTTTTTGGTTCTTTTTTGTTGCAACCATTGTGGGAGTATTTTGATGACCAATCAATTACTTCCTCGCTTTCGTGCACTAGGCTTTGCTGACTACTCTGCCCAACAGTTGATATAATATCCATCTCCACAGAAGCCCTGGATAATAAGGACCAAAATTACTGGTGTCAGTAGCCTAACTGGTCAAATTTTCAGCTTACCAAGCAATCAGCAACCTAGGACAGCTGTTTACGTTCCTAGGATATACAGAGCCCTTCCGATTGCACAATTCTGCACCTCAAACCTTACTGCGGTTAAAGTGGAAAGTCCAGATGGAAAAGGCAAATATGCGGCGTTGATACTCGCATCGGTCTACCTCCCTTCAGATGCAGCCACCCTACCACACATTTTCTTAAAGTTTGGATCCCATTACATAGATGTACTGCCTTTGGGATGCAGCAAATTCTCTTGTGCTGGACTTTATATGATCCTACTTGCTTTTTAAATGGGCAAAAGCTCTTGGTGGATTGCAGCTATTGAACTCATTGTGTTTGGTCACCCATGTCTGTTCCTGATGGAAATAACATATTTAGAAAAATCATCAATGTCTTTCTTATGAGTAATGTTTACTTCACCTTTTGGCTTGGAGTAATGTTGTTCGTGAGGGATTTATATTTTTAAGCTATTTTTACCGAATTCAATTCTGCTTCTGTTGTAAAATTTGTACCCCTAACTATTTTTCTATTTACTGCATCCATAACACTTTCTTTTAAGTTGAAGCTTAGACACGAATATGAAAATATAATACGAACATAAACATAACCATAATTCAATTGAAACAATCTTGAAACTGTCACTGATACCAACTTCTCTTGATAAACGTAATATCTCACTTAACATAAAGGAACAGAACAAAAATGTTATGAAAATCATTCTACTTTGAGAGAAGTTAAAGTGATAAAGTCACTTTAGCTTAAGTGAACTTCAAGCATTTGTTATGGAAACGGTCGTAAATCCTAATTGGTCTCTAGTTTGGGGTTTATTAGAGAACGAAGTTTACAAACATCGTCCTTTTAGGGACAGAGAACATTTTTTTAAAAACTGTGATTATAACTTGTATGAGTGCCATACAACTGGAATGCAATCAATGGTTGTGTAAGAAGAACCGAACTGTTCATTGCACCAACAAAAAATTAACCATAATGAACAGAATAGTTGTGTAACTTGTGAAATTACAGGCTTTTTAAATATACCGTCGTACACATGATGTTGTCTATTTATCGTTGTAGCAATATTTTTTTGATAGTCCCTGTTTTAGGAAAATTGCTAAAAAAATTGATCTTCTCTTTTTAAAAATTATGGTACTTCACTCTTGTCTCAAAGTCTAATTTTTGAAGGCCTCTCGTGTGTTTTACTATAGTTTGTTGGTGCATGTTTAGATTAAGAGGATGCCCAAACTTCTACCAAGAATAACTACTTTTTGCCTTACTTCGGGGATGACACTGTATGAAATAGTTTCAATGACTAGCTTATTCATGAGTTTTCACTCACAATATTCTGTATTTAGTTGTATTTAACGATATGAAATTAAATTAACAAATTTCGAATTACTCCTTTTAATAATCGTAGAACTATGAACTATAGTACAATGGAAGACTATGAATCCCTGGTACCACGCCACTGGCTCATCAAAATATGACAAAATTGATATTGTTCATGAGCTTTGAAAAGACTAGAATCTGCAAAAAATTTAAATTTGTATTTCTATAATGCATAGGTACCTATTTCATCTGCAGGCTTTATCAGTCTGTATCTCATAAACTAATTTTTCTTAACGATCTACCATTCCTTCAATTTACGAGACCCCTCCTGTATAACAAAATACAACTAGAATATGTGGAAGTTGAAAATAAAAATTTTTAAATTTTGAAACATCCTCTGATAACCATTTTCGGTATTCAATACCCATCTGTTATATTTAATGTAAATTGAATATTCCGTGATATTCCTGTAGATAATTTCCCTTCAAAATATATGGTAATATTAAAAACGTGGTAAAATGTATAATTTACGTCATAAAATAACTCTGGCCAAAAAAGGGTCTTTCGCTCGTGCGACTCCGGAATCGCTTACATTAAATTTATCACAAGCAACTTCCTTTTTTGCTTTTTCCATCAAATTATTTTTTGTTAATGTAACCGGAATGGGAGAGTTATCGACTTTTTACTGAAGAAGCATAATACGTACAAGTCGCTACGATAAAAGGTTTGGGAGTTATAGGAAAAAAACATGGGAATGTGTTATACAGGGAGAGTCAAAATAAGCTAGAGGTTTGATTATGACTCTGGATATTGTTTAAGAATGAATTTGGATAATAATTTCCAAGGATTGAATTAATAAGTCTGTCAAAATTGCAAAATTTTACATACAACTTGGGTACAAAATTTAGAACAAAATCAATTTTGTATCAGGGAAAACACTAGAGACTTGAGGAATGGGAATTTTTGGCATGATAAGTTTGGTATTCAAATTATCGAAATACCAAATAAACGAAATGAATTAATTTATTGAATTAAAGTTATCATAATAATAGTTCATTGACAAAAACGTCGTTGCCCAGCAATTCGTCATAACCGTAGATACATAACATCTCTTCCCCCATGGGAGAGTTCTCTTTTACAGGTTCAGACGGTCAGGAACCCTTCGGATTCGCGAAGATGTCCTCAAGAGCACTGGAGATGAACAAGCACTGGTTGGTTGGTTCATATCCAATTGAGCTGTCGAGGATCGGTGGGACGATGCGTTTATTCGTTGGTGGGCTGTGAGGTGAAATTTATGTTGGAATTGGCGTTGATGCTGTAGGCGGAGTATCCTCCAGGGATTCTCTCGGTGTCGGATCCACAGTGCTTTGAGAATGTAGTGGTGTGAGTATTTTATGTCACCAAGTGGATGAATCGCTTGGGGAATGTTGGGCTCCGGGACGATTTGGTCTCCTACTTTCTGCATTTGGTCAACATGTCATCTCCACATTTCTCCCTTGACTTGAACTGTGTAGTTCAAGTCTCAATCCTTGGCCAAGATCCGTCCAATGGCCCACTTTTTGTTCGGGCTTTGGTAGCTTCGAACAGCAACAATTTCTCCTGGTGAAAAATCTTTAGTATAGAATGAAGTTTCACCTTTTTTCGGTAACGGCTTTGATAGGGCCAGGTCTCAGTATGTCAAATTTTGATCTTATTTATCTGCCTAAGAACAGTAAGGCTGGGCTGTATCCTGTAGTGATGTTCGGAGCCCGACGGTAAGTGTAGAGGAATGTATTCAGGCGCTGTTGTCCATTAGACGCTGGATGGAATGGGGCACAGGTTTTATGGGATATATGATAACTCCGTAAAAATATCTGGAATTCGGAACCCGTGAAGCAAGCCGCATTGTCAGATACTATTGTCTCGGGTATACCCTAATGTGCAAACAAGGATTCTAAAATTTTACTATTCGATGAGCTACTTGGTACCATGAATGTTTCAACCCATTTAGAATGAGCATCCACCACAAAAAAAAATCGATCCCATAAAAGGTCCTGCGTGGTCCATGTGAATTCTTTCCCACGACCTTTCCAGTAATGTTTGCGAGTTTTAGGTGGGTTGGTTGCAGTCAGAATCCAATTTGAACAATTTTTCAAGAGTTGTTCGATGTCGCGATCAATCCCAGGCAAGTAGACGTGCAAACGAGCAGGTGCTTTTATTTTTACAATGACTATGTGCCCAAGATGAAGTTCTTCCAAAATTTGTTGTCTGAATTTTTGTGGAGTATACACCCTGGAACCGACCATCATGCAATCTCCTTGAAGGGACCAGTTCCGGTCAGGGAAAGCTCCAGTTCCCCCGTAGCGTGAAGCTGCCAGAATTTGGGATGTTTCAGGATTAGTTTTGGTTTCAGCTGCGAGTTGAGTGGACGAGATTGGTGTGATTTTTAGTTGTTCCAAAAAGAACAACGAAGTTTAATCGGGACTGTCTGGATCCCATCGTTCTAAATGGAAAATTGAGTTATCTTTGACTGGTACTTCCAAGTGTTCCAGGTTTGGAAGTCTTGACAAACAATCTGCATTTCCATTATGGGAAGACTTGCGGAACTTGATGTTGAAGTTGAAGGTTTGTAAGAAAAGAGCATATCGTAGAAGTCGACTCGCAGTGATTACAGGGAGGTCCGTCCTGCTTTTTACAGAATATGTGGGTCAAAGGAACATGGTCAGTATACAAAGTAAATTCTCGGCCGTAAAGATAGTGCACAAATTTAGATACTGCCCATTTAATCGCTAATGCCTCATGGTCTATTTGTGCATAATTTCTTTCAGAATTGTTCAGTACCCGCGACGCAAAAGAAATTGGTCTTTCGACTCCATCAATCAGATGGACTAATACTGCACCGATACCGTGAGACATGCGTCCGCTGATAGGATCAGAGGTAGTTCCGGGTTATAGTGTACCAACAATTTGTCTGATGCCCTGGAAACTACTTTCTTCTTTATTCGTCCACTTGAATCCTCCATCATTTTTTTAAGCAGGTCATATAAGGGTGTAGCTACGTGGTTCAGGAAGCGTCCGTGAAAGTTGACCATTCCAAGGAATGATTTTACTTCGTGAACGTCTGTAGGGGTTTTGCAGGCTAAAATTGATTGAATTTTCTCAGGTGTTTCATGAATCCCTTCTTTGTCTAATATGTATCCGAGGTATTTAACTCGATTTTGAAGCAACTTGCACTTGTCCTTATTTAAATGGATACCATTGTGTTCTATTTTTTCAAACAGGGTCACCAGATTCTCTGAGTGTTCAACATCGTTTTTACCCGTGACAATAATATCATCGTGGACGACAGTCACTCCTCGAAGATCCGCTGTTACACCTTCTATGTAAGCTTGCCAAACCGCTGAGGCATTACTGATCCCAAACAATAAGCGGTTCACATTGTAGAGGCCTAGATGGGTATTTATGGTTGAAAAAGTTTTTTTCGTCAACGGGATGTGTTAAAAAGCCGTCCGTACATCGAGAGTTGAAAATGTTTGCCCCCCTCGTAGTTTTTCGAGCACTTTCTCGAACCCCATGAAAGGATGCTGGGGAACGATCATCTGGTCATTCGCTGTACGTGAGTAGTCAGCACACAACCTGATAGTACCATTTGGTTTTATAATAGGTACAACAGGAGTAGCCCAATCGGATTGAATTATTCCTTCGTTTACCAATCGAGATAATTCTTGGTCTACTCGAGATTGTAGGGCGAATGGGACAGATCTAGCCCTTCTAAATCGTGGACGTGCACTTTTTTGAAGAATTTAGTCGTATGTGTAGCTCTTTTGAAATCTTGAGAGAAGGGGCTCTACACCCGGCGGGGTGACATTCGCAATATTATGAGATGCGCACGAACTTTAAAGGGAGCCCAATCCTTGACATCAGTCGCTATCGAGCGAATTCGCAGCATAACGAGCAGCGTTTTGCCTTGCGGCTGTGGCTACCGCTAATCCATTACGTTAGTGCCTGATTCATGTTTTCTCCATCATATTGAAGGATTTTTTTTGTTGGTGGCATCTGAAAAATAATATTTCTAAATCATTTGTTTAATAAAAATGAGATTCAGGTTTCAGTTTCGTAATGTCAGGTACTGGTTCAATGACAAAAAAATGAAACCTATAGCTGACACCCTTACAAATTATCTTGTTTTACTAACTTAATGAATTATGACCTAAAAATCATTTAGACTAATCATTTGCTTTCAGCTGGAGCAGCCATATTAATTTGCTAAACTGAATACTGCTTGCGTAAACAACTAATAGAGGGCACACCTAGTTATGGATTTAGCAAAATAAATATAATTTTTATGAGTAGGTACTTGGTATTTTTGATATTTGAAAGTCTATGTGTCAGGTATAGGTGTACTGGCGCTACTGCTGCCTTTACCTTAAATGGGCAAATATTTTAAATAGTATTCCCGGCGGAGAAAATCATTCATTGTCGTGAATGGATACGGAGGATTGCGTGGAACCCGGAAATTTTGAACTATTTCCGCCAGATCTAAATTTGCCACTAGCATATAATTAACAAGCGATTACTCAAACACAATTACAATTTGAAATATTTTTAACAAAAATAATATTAACTATACGCGCGCTATCACTTATAACTTTTGGTATAAATAATAATCTATGGTTATCACGTACAAATATGTGCTTGCTACATAACGAACACGAATGCGAATGCGCAAAACAGAGAGCTCTCAAGAATAGTATTTTAACGATTTCGTTAAGAAGCGAGTAACTTTGAGTGTTGCGAACGGGTCCAGTTCCTTATAACCAGTCTACATCCCGTCACTTTAAGAATTGTTGCTATTTGGTACTGAAATATACAACATGAGTCGTTTTGGTGAGGTTTGGACTCAGCAAATAACCAAAAATATAGAAAAATTAATTCGGCAATCCACAAAAAACACAAAAGCATCAATATGGAGACAATTTATGGAGTTTTCATAAGTCCAAAATTAAAAACCATCGGAAATAACACCATTACAATAAGTAGCGGATATATCAAAGAATTGGGCCTATAATATGAAAAGGAGGAATGAAGATTATAAAGAATATGTGGTTAAATCAATTTGGAATTCAATTCAAGAAAAATATTTCAATGAGTACAATATTAAATTAGATCGTTTCGCTGACACAACTTTTAAAAGAGCTCGTGATACAAGAAATAGTAAACGGAAAGGATTATAAGCTATTCCAAAGAAAAGAAAATATGTTATGTAGCATTGAAGATTCTTTCATATATCTTCTTATGAATTGTCTTGAAGGGGAGAAGCTATAAACTGTGAAATTGACAATTTCAAATAAAAAATGAAGCAAGATGGAACTCATACAATTTTAAAGAACCAAAATATTCAACACAAGAAGATAGCGACACAACCTCATCAATAACCCCTAATTTCAAACAGAGACTCTTAAACTGGGCCTGTAAAAGTTCGAACAGTTGAGTAGCTCCTTTATTCCGACTCCACATTAGAATTTGTCAGTCATTATTTTCGTTCTAATTCAATATGTTCAACTATATAAAGGAACATGTTATTATATCTTCCTATATTCTCGTTTTCCCTAAGCCCAGTGCAAATTATACCCTCTTAACATTCTCTAATTGCCCTATTACCCAAAGCAAGGCTTCCATTTTCATTTCTGAATAAATTAGCAGTTTCGGATTGACCAGTTAAGAGATGTTCGAGTAAATAACATTTTCAACAAATTTGCTTCATTTCATCGACAAGTAAACATACTTTGATGGAAACTACATCAGACGTTAAAATCGAATGAAAATTTTAAGGATAATTTCCTTAAGCTTGATTTTCATAAAAGAAAATCGTTCAATAAAAATATTTACGGTGATTAGTTCAAGAACGAGAGCGATAAAAATCATCTCACGCCAATATGATTTCCAAATACTTTTTGTTTTGTTTTAACTTTGGGTTTAAATTGGCGACTTTCCGAACTGTATATAAAGATACAAAAATACAAATTTTGTTTCGAATTATTCATTTTTCAATAACGTGTCCTGTCCAATTCCTTTGTATGAATATTCAAGTAGGTCGATAAATAAAAAATGGCATATTGTCGGGAAAGTTGTGACCGAAGTTTGTAATTTTATTTTGTTCTTTTTAAATCTTGGAATTGTAAAAAGACGTCCTTGGGGATGAAAAAAGTCGGCACTAATTAATGTACAGACTTAAAAAATTTTTTGAAACAAATTATTTCTTCTGAATTGCGAATGCCCAAGGGCCGCTTTAAAATATTGCGGTTTGGAGGTCTGCAAATGTATCAGTGAGTTTTAATAGGTATGGTATAGAGGAGCTGTGGAGGGAGTGTAAGAAAGAACGAAGACGGATGCTGAGGGGAAGAGGAAGGATAGATGGAAGAGGGGGATATAAAGAGAAGAAGAAGGAACTGGAGCGTAGAGTGGAGAGGGAAAAAAGAGGGAAGTGGGAAGAGTTACTGGGGGAATTGGAAAACAATCCATGGGGAAATGCGTATGAGATAGCGGTGAAGAGGATGGGTGGAAATAGGAACGAGGTTTTAGAGGAGGATTGGGAGAAGGAGATTATAGAGAAATTGTTCGAAGGGGGAGAAGGAGGAGTGGGTGGCAGAATTCAGGAAATCCAAGATACTAGGGGGGTAGCGAAAATGAGGGGGATAAGGCCGGTAGAGAAGTGGGAGGTAGAGGATTGGGGGAGAAACATTAAAGTGAGAAAAGCCCCAGGGATAGATGGCCTGAGGGGTGATATGGTGAAGAGGGAGTACATTTCAAAAAATATATTATTTTGGTATAGGTATGTAGATGACATATTAGCTTGTTTTGTAGGTAGTGAACGACAATTAGATATATTGTTCAATCATATTAATAATTTACATACAAAAATTAAATTGACTTTAAAGTTGAAGAAAATAACTCAATCAATTTTCTTGAAATTAAAATTCAAAGTCAATAATATACTTGATTTTTCAATTTACAGAAAACCAACACATACTGATGTGACTATACCATATAGTTCCAATCATCCCATGTCACATAAATTAGCAGCATATAATTCAATGATACATAGAGCATTTTCAGTTCCTATGAGCAAATATAATTTTGATAGAGAAATTAATATAATTAAACAAATAGCCACATCCAACGGTTATCCATTACATATAATAAATAAATTGATTAATAAAAAAGAGGAAAAAGTGGCATTACAATTAATATTTCCTGAAAAAACTAGGGAAATACAAAATTACAAAACCATCACATATGCTGGTAATATTTCTAATAATATTTCAAAGATAATATCTTGTTCAACAAATACAGCAACTTCTTCTAAAACAGAAAACAATGTGAGTAAAAAATTGTTAAATGTAAGAACAAAAATACCCCCATTAAAAAAGTCTGGAATATATAAACTTAAATGTCCAGAATGTAATGCTGTCTATATTGGTCAAACAATTCGAAATTTTGAAATTAGATACAATGAACACTCACGAGCATATAGATTGAAACAGCCATATAAATCACATTACGCAAAACACCTCCTTGACACAAAACATTCATTAACACTTAACACAGAACTAGAAGTACTGCATATTTGTGATAAGAAACAAGAACTAGATTTCCTTGAAGAACTAGAAATAAGAAGACACTTAAGAGACCCACAATATGAAGTTGACAATGAACAGATACATCTAGGGAGCTCTCCACTAATAAATTGTCTTCTTAAGTAACAATTGTAAAGATCAGCAGATATAGTTTTCCTTGGTTTCCTATATCATTGCACAGTTATACTGATCTTAAATGGGAAAAAGATATCCAGGATAACCCCATAGGGCTAATAATACCTAAGCTTTAATATTTGTAAAATCATATCTTCTCCTTTTTTCTATTCATATATATTGAGTCAATCACAAGATAGGGCACTTACTATTTGGTCTAGCCAAAATATTAAACATCAAGTAGGTATCACATAAAATGTAACTTCTGTCATTCTGACGATGATATGTCAATATCGAAATAATTATCAATATGCTTTAATAATTTTCATAAATTTTTTAATTAAATAGTGGAATTAATTATAAACAGTTAGTTTCATTTATAACATTAATAGAAATATTTGTATTAATTATTAAAATTAGAGTAGAAAAATATTTTGATTCTGTGTTATTTCATCGCTACCTTTCTAACGGATTTTTGTATTCACTTAGTATATAGGTACTTATTCACTAGTATTTGAAGTTTGATCACAAATTCGAGTAATAAAGTAACTGAATATGTTTTGGAGTTCCTTTCAGTGCCATGATGGTCTAAATGTTTTTTTTTCAAGGCACTCGAGCGCTCCGCGCACTCGTGCTCTTTTTCAACTTAACTTGCATTCGAGCATCTTTCCCAAAAATTTTCGATAATTTTCATTGCACTAGTTAAATTACAACTGAAAATCCGTTAATGAAAACTATACAAAACAAGTGCCTTAAGTTATTCAAGCTGGTAATCCTGGATCTACAAAAACACTAGGGTGAGAATTGAAGTACGTCTCAATCAATAAATTCTTCATCTTTGTCGCCGCATTTAGAAAAGCTCACCAAATATCGATTTTATAGCAGGACCAAATTTTCTATTTCGGTGCACGAGTTACACTGCTTTTAAGCGAAAAGTTTATATTTATGTTTTGCTTAGCTTCGATTTAACACAATCCAAAATAAACAATAGTCTCCAGATGTAATTTACATAATTCTACCAAGAATAATTCTAATCCTTTGATGAAGAAAACAACCCCGTTTTACTGACAAGGTGAAGTATGAAAATAATTCAAATCTTAGGTTTGTTTAAGCAGAAATACAAGAAGCTCATCTAAGAAATTGCATATTAACGAATGTTCCCATAATATTCTATTACGGACATTTACTCAACTGCTACAAAATCTACAGGTAAGATTTCTATTCGTAACAACCTACTAACAAATTTGTATCCTTAAGGTTTGTTTATAAATGAATGAAGTGATTCAAACGAAGACCAAGTACCTGATAAAACAATAATGATGATTTTTGAAGTGAAAACTTCTTTTGGCGCACCGCACACATATTTTTCCGTAGGTAGTAAGTTAGGTTGATCCGTTACGCTCTGAGGTGAAAGGCTCGATCGGGTGAACTCGGGACCGCCGAGTGTACCCGAGCGAGAAAGATATAGTCAGCTGCCCTTCACTGTTGTGTCGCTATTTAGTATATTCAATTCATACCTAATAATTGTCTTTGTTAATTTAATAGTTATTATTGGTACGTAATAATAATTATTGTAACAAAAAAGCGTGAAGAAGAAAATTGCGAAATAAACATTGATGACAATTCACCGCCACTACAAGTTCAAGCACATGCATCGGATGCTTCCACTTCTCAATTCAACAGATCATCGACATACAGTTTTCACTTCTGCCGTGCGGTCTTAAGCACACACTCTAATTTTTTTATTTAAACATACACAAACCCGCATCAAGTACTAAGAGTTATTAGCAGGGGAGACATTTACAAAAATAGTGTGGTACATTTATAATTTATATTTATAGAATTTTTAACAACAAAAACTAAATTTAAGATGTTAAGTTTATGTCTTTGTGATAAGATAACACTCAGTTTCCAGTTAGAGAAATAATTGAATTTAAAGTGTTTCCTATATTGTGGCGTCTTCTTTGATCTCCATTTTCTGGACATTCGAGTAACAGATGCTTTACTGTGAGTTGAGTCTGACATGTTTGTCATAAGGGTGCGCTTTCTTCTGTTAAGTGACGTTGATGTGTTATGCTTGTATGTCCAATTTTTAGACGGTTTACTATAACTTGTTCTTTCCTTTTATTTGGCAATGGGAGTTTAGTTTCATTTCTGGGCATGTTTGTCTCAAATTGGTTTCAGTGTCTTCCCAGATGAATTGCCACTTTTGGTATATCTATTCATTTGTTGAGCATCTGTGATCGGTGTGGGGAAATTTTATAAGGAGGGGTGAGTTATCAGTGAAAGTTGATTTTAGGGCTAAGGAGTCAACTTCCCCGTTACCTCCTATTTCCATAAGTGTAATGGTACCCATAAAAACGAGATGTTTCCATCTCGCAAGTTATGAAGTTCCTTTTTAACGAAATCATGTATCGGGTGTAATGGGTATAAATTTCTCAGATTTGTTAGGGTGCTTAATGAGTCAGAGATAATAAAAAAGTTGTTTTAATTTGCCGTTTTGCACCTTTTGAGGGCATGGACTATAACAAATGCCTCTCCAGTGTATATACAACAATTTTGTGGAAGACGCATAGCAATTAATTTTATTATCTTTGCATATGTAAGCTGCAGCATTTCCTGTAATTGTTTTGGATGCATCAGTGTAAGTAAATTAAAGAGAACTTGGAGAATTTCTATGCTAATTCATAAAAGGAATTTTGTATCTGTGAGGAAGAGGTCTGTTTTTGATAGAATATTAGGGATAAAACAATAATTTGTGAACCAAAAATAACTGTTCTTATATTATTATTAATAATGATTCGCCAAAATATTCACATGCATATTTGAAAATAAATTAATAATTTTTTATTATTGAATTAAAAATGATATTTGAAAAATGAAGAGATTGCCGAAAACTTTTAGGATTCACACCTCAACACTACTTTGTATTTTAGGGTGATTTATAAAGTATATATTTCACAATATTTCGTTGAGTCGGTATCTGCTCTTAAGGATTTAAAAATAAAAGTTTATAGATCCCTCATTGTACAGTATAGACCAGGCTAATTAGCTCATTTTTTGGCGAAAAAGGAAAAATTGTTATCTAAAGTTTTATTGGTGGAAGTTGTAGGGGGGGTTATTGCAGACAAGGGAAAAGTGAATGGGGGGTGGAAAAAGACATTATTGCGATTTCCGGACAAAGTTGAGGTCCTGGAAAAAAGTTGAATATGAAAGTTGTAGATCTCAAAAAGATCTACAGCTTTTGTATCGATGACTTTTTCACATAACCTCAAAATTGTCTCGAAAAACGCAAGAAACTAAATTTTTCGATTTTTATTTTTAGTTCCGGCAAAAATTGTTCGATTTTGATGAAAATTTGCTTCTATAGTCACAAACTATGAAAAAAAATTTCAAATCAAAACATTGGAAATTGGAGTTATGACGTTTTTTCGGTAAAAATTTTTTCCTTTTTAAAATTCTCGAAACAAGTTCCGCGGGTGCTACTTTTTTTCGTTTTTACATATACCTACTTCTAATTGAAATAAAAAAAAATAGTATTCACGATAGAAGAACATGCTCAAAAATGCAAAAAGAGGAAACAGTACGTTTTTCAAGTGCTTATTTTTGCGTAATTCTTATTATAATTTGTTTACATTTTTGAAAAAATCAAAGAACAAACTTCACCAGTGAATTCTACGGACATAAATACAAAAGAAAATGTATATAACTTATTTCAATAAAAGTTTTATTAGTATTCAGAAACGTTATTAACGTGCAATATGTTACATGGCTTCAAGTAAAATAAGAAAACCAACAATTCTTTTGTTGAAAAAAAATATATTTGTAAATATTGAACAAAATTGTATTTATATATGACAAATTATAAAAAATTATATGTTAATTTACATGAATATTACATTAATCTACATCTACAGTTTGTACTTTTGTTTTTCGGTTTTCTCAAAAATTAATGATAATTTAGCAAAAATGAGCACTTGAAAAACGTACTTTTTCCTCTTTTTTGCATTTTGGGGCATGTTCTTCTATTGTGACTACTATTTTTTTTTATTTCAATTAAAAGAAGGTATCTGTAAAAACGAAAAAAATGAGCACCCGCGGAACTTGTTTGGAGAATTCTCCAAAGGAGAATTTTCGTTTGAAAAAAAGTGTTTTTTATCGAAAAATATTTTCAATATTTTAATTTGAAATATTTTTTCATTGTTTGTGACTATAAAAGCTACCTTCTCCCAAATTTTCATCAAAATTGAACAATTTTTGCCGGAACTGAAAATATAAAAATTAAGTTTCTTGCGTTTTTCGAGCTAATTTTGAGGTTATGTGAAAAAGTCACTGATATAAAAATTGGAGATCTTTTTGAGATCTACGACTGTTACACTCAATTTTTTTTTCTAGGACCCCAACTTTGCTCGGAAATCGTAATAATGTCTTTTTCCATCCCCCAAATCATCCCTCCCACTTTTCATCTGTTTCATTTATTTTTCCCTTGTTTATAATAACCCCCTCTACAACTTCCATCAACCAAATTCTAGATAACAATTTTTTTTTTCAAAAAAGTTAATTCGCCTGGACTAGTAACAGATCCGTAGTCGGTAAAATTTGGGTACAAAAACTAAATATTATTTCACCAGCCAAATATTTCTGTTGTAAAATAATCATACCGTTAGGCATTATCTTTTCGAAGAGACGAGTTATCGGATCAACCGTGACCTGCTGTGGGTGTTTCTCTTGAATCAATCATGTTGGTGTTAAGTTAAATCGAAATATCTTGGAATGGAGAATAGAATTATTTTATAAATATATATTTTTCCTTTATATTTTCATGATACGTAGAATATTCGATACAATTTAAAAATCTAGACTGTGAAAATATAAAACAGCAGATATAACAAACAGAATATTCACAAATACTGAAAATAAATATAAAAATTCCAGCTTTCAGATATGAGAATTTATAGTGTAAATAAAAACTTAAATATTGGTTTAAAACATTGAATTTTGAATTTATTGCATAAACAGAGATGGAGTAGTATTGAGAGATCAATGGAAATGTAGAAATTACAAAAAATTATGATTTGTTATTATCTTTTAAGCAATTTTGTTTTTTCCGCTTATTCAGACCAAGATGGATATACTTTTTTTCCTTTGAAAATTTTCACAAATTTATGGAAAGGGTGAGAACAATACATAAACCTAATAATAAAAAAAAATGTACTCGCTTTTTATTGATAATAAAATTTCCGAATCTTAGAACATTCCAAATATAGAGCTAGCAAATACATTAGCTGAGTTTACTGTAATGTCATTTAGTGAATCAAATGTAGCATTGATATCCGATATTTCACAATATTTCCTTGACTAGATATCTGGTATTAAGAATTTAATAATAAAAGTTTATAAATCTCTCATTGTACAGTAAACGAAGTATCTCACACGGTAAACAAAGTTTGAGAAAATGAACGGATCCTTAAGTATTATTTACATGTAAATAATGCCAAAAAGGTGCGCTTGAATCGACAACTACAGTGATGCTCGCGGTAAAATTCAAAAATAGTTATAACTTTATTTTAAATAACGAATTAACAATTAAGACTCAACATAATAAAATTAAAAATCCTTACAGTACTTCCAACTACATTAAAATGTCCTTTTAAAGCTTTTCATTTGAATCGTGCCTAACGACATGACATTTTTTTCATGAATTTGTCGAATAGAAACAAGGAAAGTCACAAAAAATATGACATTTAATGTTTTTGAGCCAATATTGTGTGATAGAGCATAAAACATTGTAAAAGTCATAATTTACAATTTGAGCTTGAACTCTGACTTCCAATAACTTTTAAACGAGTTGACTTATCAAAAAATCATATAGACCTTCTTTGTTGATCGTTAAATTTCCTATAAAAATGTGTTTTGATTCTCACTAAAAGATAATTCGGTCGAGTGCATTAAAATTCTATACAAAAATAGGAATTTTTTTGCCCTAGGACGCCACATACCTACTTAATTTCAAAAACAAGATTACTTTCGGAGTAAAATGTTTATTACAAACTAAAATTTTGAGACAATATAGAAAATGATTATCCCGAAATCCCCACTTTCTATTTTATCTATAAATATTTTAATCCCATTATATGTAAATATAAAAAGGGCATTGGAAATAAAGTAGGTAGGTGCGATACAGCTCAGACAAAGGAAAATAAGCCAAGGAAGCTCTTTTTATGTTTACACAATCAGATTAAAATATTTATAGATAAGGTGGTCAACCATTTATCATTAATAATACTTTTAAATTCAAAAATAAAAATGAACTACTACAAAATGCTATTCTAATATTGTTTTTTCTACTACCGGAGTGTGTAAAGTTTAACTTTTTTTCACTAGTGGAAAAAAGTAAAATTTCCCAAAAATTGTAGATATCAACAAAACATAACTCCTTATTGTATATTACCATTTTACGCTATCTCTTTCTAAGACAAGTAAATTATTTTTGCTTATATTTAGTGTCCAATAAATTACGGTGGTAGAGAAAATATCGTATACCATTCGTGTGTAAAGTCCCTTTTTTGACTCATAATATTGTCGCATGAGCCAAAGGCGAATTCACATTCGTCAAAAAAGGATTACTTTACACTCTCTCTTAATATTCACTTCCCTTATACAATTTTTTGAGCTCCTTGATACAATAACTTGCTTCAAAATTGACATAGAATGTTATGTATTATATTGATTTTAATTCAGTCTCTTCTCCCAGGTCGTGGTTCAAAATGTTCCTGTTATTTTAATAAAATTGTCCAGACATTTTTTTAATATGAATTATATTGGTACAACGAAAATTATTTTACATAATCTTTGTATGGAAACTATTTACTCGATTGTGTATGTAGAACTATTATTGTTTTGTAATTGTTATTATCATAATTATTATTATATTATATTATTCCCACTTCAATTGTTTTTAGATTTAAATTTTTAAAATATCCAAAATATTATCAAATTTCTAAATGTCTAATTCCACACTATGTAATTGAATTTGATTTCCGGATTTATATAACTCTAGAATTTTTCCTACAAAGCTACTTCCCTCGATGATTTCTTCCTCTTGGTACAATTTTAAATCTTCATACTATGAAACTCTTTATCAATTATTTTTATTCTGTACAAGATTTTTAATTCCAAATATTTTTCTAGCATATTATGTTCTGCCTCAATCCCATTTAAATTTAGAATTCTGAAGGTGATTCTATTATTTCATTATTTATGATTCTACTTGATTTATTTGATTTTTTACTTTGATTTTTAAAATTTTTTCTGACTTTCAAAATAATTTCCAAAAATTCATTCCATTTATTTATATCGCAACGCCCCCCAATTTTTTTTCAGGTAAGGGGGCATCCATTAATTACGTGAGCTCAGAATAGGTGGGAGCGGCCCAAATCTCATTTAAACCGAGGGGGGGATAATCGAAAATCTCACGTTAACTTCAAAAAAAATAAAATATTACAGATATTAAAAAATGAAAAAAATTAGTGCGTGCAGTCCCTCCGCGCGGAAGAAGTTATACTTCGTAATGTGGAAATGGAAATAGAAAAGGGTAAAAATTGATTTTTAGTGAAATCATATTGTTTCTTTAAGACAAACTTTATTAACATTGCCTACAATTCACAATTGATCGCATCTTTTAATTATCATTTTCGAGTGGAGAAATATCCAAACCTATAACATTTCCAATGGGATCATGATAACTAAAGTAAATTATATGTGTATCAAATCAAACTAAAAAAACAAGTAAATGAAATAATGAAAATATTATAAATTAAAATACAACAACAAATCCGTATTTCAGCAAATTTCACGACGCTCACACTGTTTACTTCGCTGCATAGCAAGAATACCACGCGCATGTGCTTGGGATCTACCGACTCACTCTCTTTCTCTCTCCTACTTTCTACATTTGTGTATCTTTCTTTCTCTCTTTAACGTTTATCGCAACCTTGTTGGAAGTCGCATTAGAAGTATAACTTCAAAAATTATTTTGAGTGTCCATTTTGGCCGCTGAAATAAATCTCATGGCTATTAATATCATTAAGTACGGGAGTATTTATTTAATTTGGATAAATTAAGTATAGTATACCTGAACAATTTATTATTTTCCCGAATAATAAAAATAAATTAATATTTTTAGCGTCAATCTCACGTAAGGGGAGGGGGGACCAGGCAAATCTCACTAAATCTAACCTAAGGGGGGGAAAGAGTCTAAACTGTCCGAAAAAGAGCTCAGGTAATTAATGGATGCCCCCTAACCCTTCTTTTTAAATTTGGAATTGACTTTATCTTCTTTTTTAAATACTCGACAAAAAACTTCATCATCTGTCATATCTATACAATATATCCACAAAAAGACTACATCCAAAGAAATGATTTTAAACTCGTGAAAATTGAACGAGGAAACATTGCAAAACTGCAAAATTTTTCAAGCTCAAAAGAAAAGGACGGTGTCTGAAGAGTGATTTGAATTGTAACGTTTTCCACAAAAATGAAAAAAAATTCCCGGAAACTTACGAAATGCTGTTATACAGTGCCGAGAAAAAAATTTAGGTCACCTTAAGTAACTGGAAAAATTGCAGGAACTTTTTAAAATTAAATGTATTGGATTCATATCTGGACTGCACGCTGGCCAATTAAACCGCCTAATTCCTACTTCATCTAGATATTCACTTACAATCCTTGCAGCGTGTGGTCTTGAATTATCATGCATGAAAATGCCTTGCTCGCCTATTGTAACCATGAAAGGTACAACATGATCTTCCACGACCTCCGTTACATTCTCTACGAAAACCAACTCTGTACGTGCTTCTGCTCAAACCATAACAGACCCTCCCCCAAATTAACGTCTATGGTCAATACAAGCGGGACCGTATCTTTCTCCGGGCCTTCTCCATACTCGTCGACGTGCGTCTGGTCCATTGAGGCAAAAACACTCATATGTGAAGAGTACCTTGCTCCAGTCATCATCGTTCCATGCCAAGTGATTTCGAGCAAAATCTAATCTTGCAATTCGATGCTGGCGGTTCCATGTTGGTCCTGTAGCCATTCTTCTGCAAGACAATCCATCAGCATGAAGCCTTATTCTAACTGTCCATTCGCTAACATTAACATTTCTAACCTCTAGAAGCTGATTTCGCAGCAAAACCGCAAAAGCAAACTTGACATCAACAAAAAACGATCATCTCTTTGACTCGTGACTCTTTTTCGCCCAGATCCGGGTCGTCTGGTTATGAGACCATTCTCCTGGTAGCGTTGGTACACATTTTGTACAGCACAGAGGCTCTTACCAACCATTCTGGCGGTTTCACATTGTCCTCTACCATCTTGTATCTACGCTACAATTCGTGCAACGACAATAGGATCTAGAGGCATTGTGGCGTAGTAAATAAACACTGAGAACAATGAAACGTCACTGTGCACAATAAACCATATAACAAATAGGTTTTAGAGAAGAAAAAAATTACATTTAATTCAAAATAAGCAACGAAATATACTATACTAATTTTTGTTGTAAAGGTTGCAAAATACGGTGTCAGCATGTGACAGACGCCAACTATGACAAGTAGCATCCATCCAACAATATAACTTTTATCGCCTACTAGACCTATGACTCCCTGATTAGTTTTATTTTTAAAATTATTAGCAATTTCCTAAATTATTTAAAGTGACCTAAATTTTTTGCTCGGCAGTGTATTATTGTTTTTCATATCATCCCCTCAAAGATTATTCTAGCCCGACTAAATAAAATTTGGTTCAAATATTGACGTAAAATGTGAATATCCAGAAAAACAAAGTTTGCAAAAAGTTCCCAAACAATTATATCAATTAAACGTGGCAACAATAAATAACTTAAAAATGGTATTCTATCATTGTTTTCCAATATTTCTTTTTCTTAGCCATTTTTAAGCTCCTAAAAACTGAAAAAACTGCCTAAAATTCAAATAGAATGTCATGTACATAAAAAATACTGCCTTTATTGAAATAAAAAAAGGTGGGCAGTCGTCGGACCGCCGACAGAAGCTTGCTTCTTATGCACAATAGAATGTCCACTTTTCGAAAATTTTGACTATTTTTCGAAAATTTTGACCATTTTTCGAAAATTTTGACCATTTTTCAAAAATTTTGACAATGATTGACCATTTTTTCAAAATTTTTGACGATTTTTGACTATTTTTTCAAATTTTAACAATTATTGACCATTTTTGACAATTATTGACCAATTTTCACAATTATTGATCATTTTTAACAATTTTTCAAAAATTTTGACCATTTTAGACCATTTTTCCAAATTTTAACAATTAGTGCCCATTTTTGACAATTTTCCATAATTATTGACCATTTCTTTAAAGTTTTCACAATTTTTGATCATTTTTGACAATTTTTGAAAAATGTTGACAATTTTTGACAATTATTGACCATTTTTCCAAAATTTTTGACAATTTTTGACTAATTTTCCAAATTTTAACAATTATTGACCATTTTTGACAATTATTGACCAGTTTTGACAATTTTTCAAAAATTTTGACCAGTTTTGACAATTTTTCAAAAATTTTGACCATTTTCCAAAAATTTCGACCATTTTTTGAAATTATTGACCATTTTTGACAGTTTTTGATAATTATTGACCATTTTTTCAAAATTTTGACAATTTTTGACCATTTTTGACAATTATTGAACAATTTTTAAAAATTTTGACTATTTTCCCAAATTTTAACAATTATTGTCCACTTTTGACAATTTTTGAGCATTTTTGACAGGTTCTGACAATTATTGACCATTTTTGACAATTTTCCAAAAAATTTGACCATTTTTAAAAAATTTTGACAATTTTTAACAATTATTGATCATTTTTGACAATTATTGATCATTTTCAACAATTTTTCGGAAATTTTGACCATTTTAGACCATTTTTCTGAATTTTAACAATTATTGTCCATTTTTCCAAATTTTAACAATTTTTGACAATTTTTAGAAAATGTTGACAATTTTTAAAAATCATTTATCATTTTTGACAGTTTTTCATAATGATTGACTATATTTTCAAAATTTTGAGAATTTTTGACCATTTTTGACTATTTTTGAGCATTTTTGACAGGTTCTGACAATTATTGACCATTTTTGACAATTTTTAAAAAATTTTGACAATTTTTAACAATTATTGACCATTTTTGACAGTCTTATGATTATTGACCATTTTTTCAAAATTTTGAAAATTTCTGACCATTTTTAAAAATTTTAACAACCATTGACCATTTCTGACAGTTTTTCAAAAATTTTAACCATTTTTCAAAATTTGTCTCTCTCTCTCTCTATCTCTGCACTGATCGTACATTATAGCCTGCGTCTCTCTCTCTCTCTCTCTGCACTGAATGTACACTATGGCCTGCATCTCTCTCTATTTCGCTGTAGTGAGTCATCGCGTGACGAACGCTTTTTCGTAACATCACACGTTTCACGAGTTCACTAGCCTTCCCAAAAGTCCTATGTCGTGCAATAAGAAGCAAGCTTCAAAAATTTTTGTCAAAAATAAACGTGGCAACTCTGTAAAATGAAAAATGGCGCTCTAGTTTTGTTTTCCTCACAAAGCAATTTTTTTTAAATTGACATGTATATCCACAAAAAGGAATTCCTTCATTGAAATTTTTAAAAATTTGGCCAAAATTCGTGACAATAATGCAAAAGTTCAACCTGGTACTCTGGTATTGTTTTTCTCACCATTTTCTCTGCTTCGAAATATTTTAAACCATGTGTATCTACAAAAATGACTTCCTTCAATAGAAATGTGACAAAATAATTTTTTTAAGGTCCTCGAAACCGAAAAAATTGCCTAAAATTCAAATAGAATGTCATCTATATAAAAAAAGAGTTCCTTTATAAAAATAAAAAACTTTCCTTGAAACTCTTCGTCAAATTTAAACGTGGCAACTCTGCGTAAAATGGCGTTATAGCATTGTTTTTCTTACTCTTTTTCCCTTAAACATATTTTTAACCGTGTATATCCACAAAAAGGACTTCCTTTCATAGAAACATGATACAATTTTCCCTACAATCGTGAAAATTTAATAATTCTAGAATTTGTTTTTGAGCTCCTCAAAACGAAACCTAGCTTCAAAATTGATTTGGCAAACATAACTGAAGCTGTGAAAAGAATGAATATTAAAAGATGAACACTTTTCCAAATATGTTATGGGTTTCCTTCAAGCCGGCAACGTCGTGCGAAAATCATAATTACCACACCCTCCGGACTAACTCAATTGGTGAATATATATCGACCACCTGACTTCCTATTGGCAAGCGCGTGCGTGTTTTCTTCCCTCTCACTTCGACAATTGACTGACATTGATTATCCAGTGGCGTTTAAATTGTCAGTATTCACCTTCGTATTGGTATCTTATTATTTCGTATCCATATTGAATTCAAGTACGATTTTTAACATTATTTGATTTTAACAATACCTACCGTGTTTTGAAAAATACCTTACCTTTAAAACAAAGCATAAATCAGTTATAATAATTATTATTTTTAATACTTTTATAGAATAGGTACCGTACGCCATTGGTACGTTTATGACAGATAACGGTCACGTTTCCTCGCCCCTTACCGATGCCGCGTAGCTTCGGATAACTTGCCAAACTATACATATCTAATATTGATTAACTTTTTAAAACTACACAAATACATCCCTGCAAAATTGGTATAAACAAAATATTCAATCCCCTACACAATATTTAGAACTTCAACAAAATCAACTGATTATTACCGAAATCTCACTTGCCGTTACCAAATACCTTCTAATATCGTCCGCATTTTAATTGTCCTCTCATACGAAGGACCGAATCGGTGGTTTATATTTATTGGGGGTATTCCCTAGAGACAGATATAGAATTGCTGAACTGTTTCGTTTTACGATTTGGGTCTTGAGGGACCAACAGCTTGTTGCTGGGAATGTTTTATCTCATAAATTATAACGGAAAAAAAGTTATATGGTGAATTCTCACTGCCAAATTAAGGGTTTATCAGCAATCTGTTTTTTAAAAATGATAATTTGTAGATTATTACAGTTTCCTGTAAAATTGTCGTATTTAGTTACCAATAGATATCGAATAATAGTTTTTAAACTATTAACGCCTTACAAAGTTTTGAAAATATCTCCAAAAACGAGACCTTTCACTTAGAAGAAACAACTACTTCTCGGGCTATATGCCCCGACAGACATTGAATTTAACCAACCATTCTGGTTTGCAATTAGAAGAGACCATACTACAGAGCTCTCAGACGGAGAATATCTACCTTGTACTGATGAGGTGCAAATTCGCTGAAACCGGTCTACAAGTGATGTTGTCCCTTCTAATCGCAAACCAGAATGGTTGGTTAAATCTTGTAGACCATACCGACCCCATATAGCCCAAGAGGTAGTTGTTTTTTCCAAGTAAACGGTCACGTTGTTGAAAATATTGTCAAAACTTTGTAAGGCGTTAATAGTATAAAACTATTATTCTATATTTATTTAAAATTTAGCCGATTTTTTTTGGAAAAACGTACAAAATGACATAGGCGGGTTATTTTGAATTTGGCGGACTTTAACACGAAATTGACAGTAACGCCACGCGGCCATAACGGCAATCTATAATCTGTAAAATTTTGAACGCATCCATTTCATTCGTCTTGGTGTCATGGCCGATAACAGATATTCACACAAACGAACGACTGATCGGCAATCTTGGAGTACGAAGTCAATGAAGATGGCAGGAAGAGGCAGTTCGAGATAAGAAAATGGGCTGGTTATTGGCCTCAAAAACATTTGGTGTTCCTCAAGCAACTCTTCGCAGGTATGTTTTAGGCACTAATGAAACTTTGGAGTCAAATTCTGGAGGCGTTGGTTCTTGGAAAGCTACCTTTTCATCTGATATGGAAAGGCAATTGGTTGAGCATATAAAATTCCTTGAAAGTCGTTTGTACTTACCGACCAACAAGCTGAAAATTCATCTCAGGTTGAAACAACAAACTCCGGTGTAGAAGTTGTTTTAACTGCTGCTGCTCTTGATATTCCTATTGAGGTGCTTTCTCCAGAACTCGTTGATGTTGACTTGTACTCCTAACATGTTAGAAATGAAATCTAAAAATGAGCCCAAAGCTCCCCCAACAAAGAAAAAACGCAAAGCCACCAAAAAATTATTTGATGAAAATGATGAGGAAGAAGATTTTCCTAATATTTCTCATGATGATGAAGAGGACTGTGCTTGCACCTACTATAACGACCTTTATTCAAGTTCTAAGCCCGGAAAAGGCTGGCTGCAATGTTTATAATGTTCGCTTTGGGCTCACGCTTCTTGCGCTGATGTTCCAAGAAGAACTAAGCGTTTCATTTGCGAATTATGCCAATAATTTTGTAGCTATTATATGTATGTCATTCTGTCCATTAGCAATATGTCATTTTGTCCGAAGCATATACAGGGTGTCCTAGACTAATTTATCCAGGCTATATCTCTTAAACGAATAGAGATTTTGGAATGGGAAAAAACTGATCTATTCCTTTTCTAATACACTTTAATATGGCGTAGAAAATATCATGCACTAAATATTCATCCCTTAGTTACAACCCCTAACTTTAAATTTCTCAATAGCACCCTGTACATTTTTTTATAATTTTGGATGTGGTCTCCCATCGTCTATTCAACAAATTTTTCAAAATTAAAATGGGTTAATAAGTAATCAAGAAAATATCAGTTAATTCTTTATTTTTGTTAAATTAATCAAGAAAGCCTTAAAGGAACAATAAAAATAAATGTAATAGATATTACATGGCTTGAATCATTGCAGGAGTAATTTGGCGACATGCTTGTCTTATGTTTTCTTTTAATTCGTCTACATTTTGCGGTTTTGATTGATAAACAATATCTTTTATCACTGGTCCTGGTCCCACACTCAAAATCTTCCTCTTACTGGATGGCAACCAACAAATAATGAACCAACATCAACAACATGTGGCACACCTCCAATGCCAAAACTTCAACGTTGGCGCTTTCAATCGTTTGAGTGCAATATATCCCCTATGAGGGTTTGTGAAAACGGCTTCTAGAACAGGACGGAATTCTCCAACAATACGAACTCCCTTAGAACAAAATACTAAACCGTATATTCCACAACTAATTCTGAACGAGATCCTATAAAACCCAGCAGGGGATTACTTCCCAGTCATTAACAAAATTCAGATTCTCGTTCGATGCACTTTTGGAAACCAAGCCATCTAGTAGAAAGCACACAGCGGAAAAAAAGTGACTGAAACTTCCTCAACTTCAGTACAGAATACTACCATAGAGAAAGCTACCCGAAACATACATCCGAACTACACTGCTCACTACACCGAGCGTGTTCTGCACAGATCAAGTCATAAAGTGCTACACTTCCCTCTATGTAAGCCACGGCATTACAAATGAACGCTTTTATCCAAGACACGACTATCACGGCTAATTGACAATTTCATCCAACAAATAATTCCACTTTGTAAACAATGGACAGAAATAATAAAGTCTGTATTAAGGATTATTCAAATAAATTTGAGCAATAGATAGCACCACAATACCCCCTGCCAACGTAAACCCCCTGCCCAAAAGAAAGAGTCAAGAGGTGACAAATCAGGTGAACGTGCCGCCCACATAATTTCTGGAGAGTTGTTTGCTATCCAGTGGTTATCGAAACGGTTTTGTAGGTGGTCGCTAACGATTCTGGCATTGTGTGGAGGAGCTCCGTCTTGTTGCTTGTTTCTTGATTACTTACGAACCCATTTCATTTTTGAAAAATTTGTTGAATAGACGATGGAAGACCATATCCAAAATTATAAAAAAAATACAGGGTGCTATTAAAAAATTTAAAGTTAGGGGTTGTAACTAAGGGATGAATATTTAGGGAATGATTTTTTCTACGCCATATTAAAGTGTATTAGAAATGGAATAGATCAGTTTTTGTCCCATTCGAAAATCTCCATTCGTTTAAGAGATATAGCCTGGATAAATTAGTCTGGGACACCCTGTATAGACAAAATGGATTATGATGGATCTCAGTTAAATATTTTTTGTTTTTTTTTCTGTAGATTTTTTGCTACAAATGTTTATTAGTTTCGATAATTCAAGGACCACAGATGATTGATGTAAACTATGGATGTGCTGTGAACTACCAATAAACAGTTATCAGGGCCGGATCAACGTATAGGCTTAATGGGCTCCAGCACAGGGCCCCGGGTTCCAGGGGCTCCGAATAATAAAATAGTAAACCAGTAAAAGATACAAATAAAAAATAAAAAACATAGATAAAGAAGGTACCTGTTTATTTTATCTTCTTTGACCTAAGTTTATCATGTATTTTCGTTTGAAATGAAAAAAAATCTTTCTTCAATTTTCCCGCATAATCCTTTTTTTTTTAGGAAAGTGGCAAATATTTTAATTATTTCGTGGGTCCCCCGGATATCGTTAGCCTAGGGCCCCCAAAGGTCGCGGTCCGGTCCTGACAGTTATGATTCAAAAACAAAACTATATGTCATTTTGTACATATTTCCCTAAGTGAAAAATCTTTTTCTTTCAAAAATTTTTGATCGTACTACCATGGTCCATCAACTTGTGATGGGTTGTCACGTATCATTTTCATGAGAAGGGAAATGTTTTTGTTTCTATGAAGGAAGACTTTGTATATACATGACATTTTAATTCAATTTTTAGGCAAGGGAAGAAAGTAGCAAGGAAAACAATGCTTGAGAGCAATTTTGAGGTTATGTATTATTGCCACGTTCAATTTGGAGAAATTTCTATTAAGGCTGTGCTTTTTGTGGATATACATGTTATTTTAGGGTCAATTTTATAGAAAGTGGTTGAAAATTAAAGGCACGCTAAGAAATGTGGTTTTAATGTTCCGTAAATTGCAGTGGCGGCTCGTGGTAAAAATTTTAAGGTGTTCAGCAATTTTTGAAAAAAAGTTTACCTTGTCTCCCATCGATTTTATCGTCCTTTCTGCGCCTTCCGTGTTGAAATATTGGATTTCTGGAACGATTGTCAATTGCCACATAAGAAAAATAAGAGTCACGCACTAAGCACTACTTCGCTAACAAAAAATTATTTCTTATAAGTTTTTGGTTCGAAAATGTTGTAATCACTTTGTCATTAAAATTGTTAAGAGCTGTTAAACGATCTTCGGTCATTGAATTTATAAGAAATGTTTTAATTCGTTTCAGTGTTGAAAAACATCGTTCGGCCTGTAGTACGGACTTAAATCGAACCGTACCGTATGCCTCGATGCGCTGGACTAAATGCAGCGATTTTAAGAGGGTAAATCACGCATGATCACGGCTTAGTTTTAGACAGTCAAGGGGGAGAAGTGTGCAGAGCGGGTGTTTTAAAGTACTCCCAGAGCACTTTGTTATGGCTCAGCTATATAAAATATCAACGATCGCACGAAATAGGTTCGTTATTCCACTGGTTGACTGTATTTTCGCTTGTTTGTTATTTCAGATGAGGCTTCAGTGGCTTGTTTTTTTTATCAGTATGACAATGCGAATGCCTTACAAAATATATTATAAATTTTATATTTGATGAAAGGAAATATTTTAGTTGATTAGAAGATTTTTTGGGAGCTCTGCAGCACTGCAGCGCTTATGTACTAGCCGCCACTGGTTAATTGTATATAACCCAATTCCAATTCTATGACGTCAATATTACAAGGATCCTTTAAAATCATTAATTTTAATGGTGGTGTTAAATGAAGCAGTGTTGACAGATCGATCTTGATTCACTTGAACTATTTAGCTTGTCAAATAGAATGATGTGACTGTTGCAAAACTGCAACTGACAATTGATTTTATGAAGCTCATATGTGTGTGTTTGGTAACTGCGATGACCAAGAAAATATAAAGTATATAGCACTCGGAGATATTTATTAATAAATATTGATCATTGGCTATTTTATAGCTATTTACTACTGTTTCCCTAAAAAAGATTTGAGTTGTCAGTAACATATCATAACCTCCAAAATTAAGTTAGTTTCTAAGTGCGTTGCTATGAATGCGAATTACTTCATCAGTGAGACATTGAATATCAAAGTCATTTTTATAATTTACTTGAATTTTAATCGATTTGGTTATATTTGACAAAAATTCCAATATTAAAAATGCTCAACTTCTGTTCCCATTACTTGAAAATACCGACATTTGAATAACCACTCCACTTCCTCAGCCTCTTATCCCTCCTTGGACTAAACAGCTTCCTTTATTCAATACCTCTCTCGTCACATTCAATAAACATGAGTCGTCGAACATACTTATTAAGAAAGCATTCTTGGAAAAATTGCAAAAAATACCATATTGGTGTAGTTCTCTAAACAGATCTCAAAAGCTTCTTTTGGTGTTGGCTATTCAGTCACAACCAACCATGAATTAATAGGTTCCTATCGCTTGCCCTCAACATGTAGTGTTCACACTGGTGAGCTGAATAGCATTTCTCAAACTTTTAAACATATCTCTTCTCCTGAAAAGCACGTCGCCTTTTGTACCGACTCACTTTCTTCAATCAACTCACTTAATACTATCTTTACTAATCACCCAATAGTTCAAAACAGTCTGTTTATCTGGCTCCCATCTCACATTGGAATTACTGGCAATGAAAATGCTGACCACCATGCCAAAGTGGCTTCTCTTCAATCACCACAACAACGATCCAGCTCACAGAAGACATCAAACTTTAATTCGAAAAGTCTGTCATAGAATCCGAGCAAAATTTCTGGTACAACATCAAAACAGCTCTTAACGATATCCAACCTTTCATTGGCTGTCTCTCTCTCGACTTCTTAACCAGAAGAGAAGCTGCTCTCATTAATAGATTGCGGATCAACCATACCAGATATACTCACGGTTACTTGATGACTCCTGAAAACCTTCCCGTCTGCCGTTATTGCGATAGTGTTTCAAATATATTATCACCGACTGCCAGATATACATCAATACATACCAGCGCCTAGACCTGAAACTTTTAAACTGCACCGCTGAAATTCCGAAGAGATTGAAAATCCTCAAAGCAGCTAGTCTAGATCTGATCTGGGGACATGCTAAGGATTTCAGTGCTGCCTGACTATCTGAGTATAAGGATCTTTTGGCCTCTATACCCCCTTTCGATGCTCATTTGCAAACACGTGTCGATAGCGTAGATTTCTCCCTGGAATACAGATGCAAACTTCCCCAACGACGCGTGGAGATTGCACTTGGGTCTAGCACCATGGACTCCTGCTCCTGTTCCTATGTCAGTATTAGATCCGTCTGTGTACCACACCAACGTTCCTTCCTGACTGCATGCTTCCAACCCATCCCAGTTTAGCTGGATATGGTATGGTTGGTTGTTGTTAATTGTGGCCAAAATGTTATCACTTCTCATTCCAAGAAGCGACTTTGTGATAATATCTGTGATTCTGTGACTACGGGAATTGGTTCGTTCGTGCCAATTCCCATTGCATTCCAGCCTGTATGCAGCCATTCTCGCTTCCTCCTCAACATGCAGAGTAAGAGGCGGAAGATTGAGAATGGCTTTCATTGCCGCAGTCGGGATGCTTCTCATCGCACTCGTTATGCAAGCATCTGCAGTTTGAATAACTCCAGTTTGGCTTTCCTCTGATCTGTTTTTGGCCACCAAACTGAGGCTTCATAGGTAACCATGGGTTTCACCACAGTTGTGTGCATGTTCCCTTTATTGGTTTTGTCATGTAGGTGTGAATTCCAGGTTAGCTTTGCGTCCAGAATTATGCCCAGATGCTTGACCTCCTGGCTAAGACACAGCTGCACGTTGAAGAGGCTTGGCAGTTTCAAGTTTCCTTTTCTAGTGAAGGGAATGGGCGCAGTTTTTGCATGGTTCACCCTAAGGAATTCCCTCCTACACCAAATCTCTACAATTTCCAGAGCTTGCTGCATCAGCTTCGATATAACATTATGGAATTTCCCCAGTACAAGTATTGTAAGGTTATCTGCATACCCCTGGGTTCAATTTTTCCAGGAGTTCGTCTATGACAAGGTCCCACAGCAAAGGACTCCTCCCTGTGGGCATCCTTTCATCATCGATACCTCCATGGAATCTCCAAAAAAGGTTGTCGTTGCTGGCCTGTTGAAAAGCATGCTTTGCATCTACTGACAGTGGTGTCGTCTGCTCCACGCCTTGCAACAGCAGCTATCATGGAGTCAAAGGAGGTGTAGTCGAACGCTCCTTCTATATCAAGAAATACTTCTTCAACTCGTCGCCTTTTATGAATATTTTTATTAAAATTTTCATATTTTCTCTTACATTTGATTATAACCAATTTATTTACGATTAAGCCACTCCACTATAATCTATTCAAAATTTGAAGTGTTTTTGGATGGTTCCCTGGGAGAAAAGTTTCTATTTTATTATATTTTATCACAACTTTTGAAAAACTTTCACATAAAACTTTGTTAAGTTTTAGGAAGTTAATATTGTTACCTACCTTGTTATCCAAAGTAGGTCAAGTTCATATAAAATTGGCAGTGTCTAGACCTGAATCACTGGAATTATGGAGAAAATTGCATAACAAGCGAATGAAAAAAGACAATTTAGTCATTACTAGACTATTACGTGAATATGGCTAGTATTATATCATTACAATTAGAAGCAAGTTTGCAAAATGAAAAAATATACGAAAAATAAATTAGAGCAAAGATGAATAAAAAAATATATCACCCATAGACTTAAATAATATATATATATATATATATTTTTTTTTTTTGTAGCCCCTCAGTTTGAGCTCTTTTGACCCTGTATCTTGTGGGGGGTCAGCCCACTTTTTCTTGCTGCATATCTACAATTTACTAGATGTTTTTGCAGTTTCAACAATTGCTCTCCACGCCCTTCTGTCCTGCATCTGTCTCATCCCGCCTTGTACTCCCAAAATTTTTATATCCTCCACGACCTGATCTTCCCATCTAGCTTTTGGTCTTCTTGGTAATTTTTCCTCATTAGGTCTCCATTGTGTCCATTCTGTCCATTCTGTCCATTCTGTCCATTCTGTCCATTCTGTCCATTCTGTCCATTCTGTCTATTCTGTCCATTCTGTCCATTCTGTCCATTCTGTCCATTCTGTCCATTCTGTCCATTCTGTCCATTCTGTCTCCATTCTGTCTCCATTCTTACCTCCTGTCCTTTCTCCATTCTTTTAACATGTCCATACCAACGTATACTTTTCCATTCAATAGAGTTTACTATATCCTCATTTTCTAATATATTCCTAATTTCATAATTCATAAGTCTTCGGTACTCGTTATTCCCTAGTTTCACTGGTCCATAAATTTTTCTAATTATTCTCCTTTCATATATCCTTAGTTGCTCTTCGTCCTCATTTGTAAGTCTCATAGTTTCTGCCGCATAGGTTACTACCGGTTTTATCGCAGTCCTGTAGACTCTCAACTTTGTTGCTCGGCTTATTGTTTTACTCTGCATGATATTTTTAAATTTATTATACGCTCTATACCCTGATTGAATTCTTTGTCTTATCTCGCTTTTTGTGTCATTTTTGTTACTGATAATTGTTCCCAGATACTTAAAGGTGTTAACCACTTCAAAACTGAATTCATTTAACTTCACTGCTTCTGGTTGATAGACTTCCTTTTCTCTTTTCATTTCCATATATTTTGTTTTTTCCTGATTTATTCTTAGTCCTCCTTTTGCCGCCTCTTTTACAATTTTCTCTAGTGTGTCCTCGAGACTCCTTCGGTCTCTCGCTATTATGGTTAAGTCATCAGCATATGCTATTATTTGTTTTGACTTATTAATTATGCTTCCTTTGATATTACAAGTCCTAAGTATGCCTTGCACTGCTATATTAAACAATACCGCTGATATCCCATCTCCTTGCCTTACACCAGCATTTATTTCAAATTCCTCCGATGGACCTTCCCTAGTCATTACTCTTGCTCTAGATTTTTTCATCGTCATTTTTACCAACCGTATTATCTTTCGTGGTACATTTAGCTGCTCCATATCTTTTATAATTGTTCTCCGTTTCAGGCTGTCAAAAGCCTGCTTAAAGTCAATAAATAGCATTTGGACTCCAATATTGTGTTCAAAACATTTTTCTATTACTTGATTTATAGTATGTATGGCATCTACTGTAGATTTTCCTTCTCGAAAACCTTTTTGATATTCCCCTATCACTGATTCCATCATCTTTTTTAGTCTTTCATTTATTATCATTGTTAATATTTTATATGCGGAAGTGAGTAAACTAATTCCTCTATAATTGCTACAAATATTAGGATTTCTTTTCTTCAATATTGGTATAATCATTCCAGTAGACCATTCATACGGCATTGTTTCTGATTTCCATATTCTCTCTATGATTTTAAATATTTTATGCCTTAGATCATCTCCTCCATATTCTATTAGCTCATTTACTATTTCATCTGTCCCTCCTGCTTTGTTGTGTTTCAATTTGTCAATTATGTCGTTGCATTCCTCTTCGGTCGGTTTTTCTTCATTTTCTAACCCTGTATCTATATCACTCATATCATCTTCTTCTTGCTCCCCATCTTCTTCCGTTAATAAATTTTTGAAATGCTGGCTCCACTCTTTTTCTTTGAAGTTTATCTTAGTTTGTTTTCTGCTTTGTTTCTTTATGTATTGATACAATTTTACATTATTATTATTATCATTCTCTAATATGTCCATACTATCATTCAACCATTTTATTCTTTTTGTTTTTATCAACTTTGCACTCTCTTTTCTTACTCTTCTATATTCGTCATAATAATTTTGTTGCTTAGTTCGCATCGATCTTAGTCTGGCACCTTTTCTCTCTCTCATCTTTATTTTACATTCTTGATCAAACCATTCATTATTCTTTCTTGTGTCCTTCGTACCAATCACTTCCTCTGCTGCCGTTATTATACTTCTTTCAATTTCCTTCCATTGCTCATCAATATTATCCTGCTCTTTGCTCTTTTGTAGTTGCTTCTTTACCTCGTCCCTATATTCATTTTTACATCTTTTCAATTTTTGCACGTTCCATTTTCTACATTTTATTGTCTTATTTACTATATTTACAATTCTCATTTGCCTTTTGACTATTACTAATTGATGGTCAGTATCAACATCTGTTCCTCTGTATGATCTTACATCTTGTACCATCTTTGATCTTCTTTTTGATATCAGAACATGATCTATCTGGTTCCCCGTAGTAGTCCCAGGTATAATCCATGTGATTTTATGTTCTTTCTCATGCTTGAAACTAGTGCTACTAATATACATGTTGAGCTCCTCGGCCATATTACATAACCGCAGTCCATTATTGTTAGATATTTCATGTATAGTATACTTTCCTGCAACATTAACTAAATAGTCTTCTCTTCCTATTTTTGCATTCATATCCCCAATAATTATTAGTGTGTCATGTCTTGCGGCTTCCTCACATACCTTTGCCAGTTTCTCATAAAATTCATCTTTATCTCCATCTTCAGCTTCTTCCGTCGGTGCATAAATATTAATTATTGCAATATTTGCCATGTGGTTTTTTAATCTCAATTTTGATATTCTACTGCTTATAACTGTGTATTCCAGTATATTATTTCTCATTCTTTTACTCATCATAAATCCTGTGCCGTTCTTCCCTCTGCTTTCTTCCCCTCCTTAAAACAATTTATATTCCCCTTTGTTTATTTGTCCTGCACCTTTCCATCGTATTTCTTGAATTGCCAATATGTCTATTTTATATTCCACCATCTCTTTTCCGATTTCTTCCATTTTTCCCAATGCATTGTCCTGATTTTCCATGTTGCCATTCTCACAAAACTCTTGCGTTTACTTTTCTTATTTTTACCCTTACTCATTATCCATTTCATTGCTTTTTCTTCGTTTGTATCTATCGTATTTTCTTTATCTACTAGTTTTTCAGGTTCTTCTCTTTGTTGCCTCCTCCATGTTCAGGAGAACGATCGGCTGCTGTACGTTTCTCATCTTCATTTTCATTTTGCTTCTCATAAATAATAATATGCACAATTAAAATACTTAAAACTAATCCAATTAATTGGCTAATTGGTTGCTACCAAAGCCAAGTAGATTGAAACGTCGAAAAATGGATAGTTTTACAAATAATTTGGCCCCTTTTAAAAATTGTATCGTACGCTCATGATACAGACATTTTCACGAATAAATTAATACCTCATGAAATGTTTATCGTACGCCCAGAGCAAATGTAAATTTTTCCCAATAAATTAACCTATAAAATCAAAAAATAACAAATTCCACAACAAAAATATAACATAATATATATCACTCGACTGGTTGAACAAATAACATTTGCAGTGTCAGGAATGAATTATAGAAATTGATATTTGTTATTTATTGATTGAAAGATTCCATTTAGTAAGGGCTGATACCATTTATTTATTAAATTAACCCCATTTGAAATTATTATCACACGCTCATCGTAAGGAGAATTTTACAAATAAATTCACCTGCTTCAAAAAATCTATCATAGAGTTGAGAAGATTGGAATGTCGTCAAAATAGATAGTTTAAATAATTTAAGAAATTGCTAATAATGCATAAACAAAGCGTCTTTTCGAGAACATTCTCGAAAGCGCATTCACCAAAATTTACAATCGAGAGTCAGGGCCGGCTTTGAGTTGGTGATCTCGCAACATTGCCCCCTCCTTAAAAATAAAACTAATCAGGAAGTCGTGTATGGTTTATTGTGTATAGTGACGTTTCATTGTTCTTAGTGTTTATTTACTAAGCCGCAATGCCTCTAGATCCTATTGTAGTTGCACGAATTGAAGCATTGATACAAGATGGTAGAGGACAACGTGAAACCGCCAGAATTGTTGGTAAGAGCCTCTGTGCTGTACAAAATGTGTACCAACGCTACCAGGAGAATGGTCTTACAACCCGGCGACCGGATCTAGGCGAAAAAGAGTCACGAGTCAAAGAGATGATCGGTTCTTATTGATGTCCAGTTTGCGGAATAGAACAGCTTCTGCGTTTTGCTGCGAAATCAGCTTCAAGAGGTTATAAATGTTAATGTTAGCAAATGGACAGTCAGAAGAAGGCTTCGTGCTAATGGATTGTCTTGCAGAAGAATAGCAAGATTGGATTCTGCTCAAAATCACGATGATGACTGGAACAAGGTACTCTTAACAGATGGGTTGCGTTTTTGCCTCAATGCACCAGATGGAAGTCCCACCTTCTCTCCATTTCCTCCTCCATCCATTCCTGTATTTCCTCTTTGGTCGCACCCCTCCAGCGTTTATTCCTGGCTCTTATAACTGCTACCAACCAATGCTAAACGAACAACTGAACACACATTCAACAACAACGATGCGGATTCTAGGAAGGTACTGGGGGTGGGAGATTTCGCAGAGTTGCCAAAGTTTTCATATTACTAGAAATCGATCACACTGGGTCGCGACCACTGAAAGGATAATATTCCATCTCGGAATAATTTCATATTTGTGTCCCAGCTTTCCCGGACTATTACGTTCTCGACGACTTTTGAGAAGAGTTCCATTAATACAAATTCATGTTCAATATACTCTTATGAATGAACAGATAGATACTGTACGTGTTCAAGCTTTTTACCTCATTATATAAAAATGGAGAAGTTAAGAGGAGGGTAACACTTATTCCACAGCAGTGTATACAAAGGAAAAATAATGCAAAAACGCGACTTTATTCCCAGAATCTTTCTTGTCCTGGTAGATGCCCTTTTCCGCTTTATCAATATATAAATATTGTTATTTTGAAATAAATCAAGAGTTTCGAGTAAAAACCTTGGAATAGAAATAAGATAAGATTAACTTGTCAACATTCACTAATGCCGTAAATAAAATCAACACATCAAACAGGGAGTTCAGGTAGAGCTGATCAAACTTCAAGACTTATTTCTGTGAAAGCATGAACACATTTTTCCTTCAGGTTTCGTGTATTTATGTCGTCGGGAATTAAATGGAGAAATGGCATGATGGAAATTTTGTTTTTTGTTTTTGCTTGTTACTGGAGATATCAAATGTTCTGTAACGGATAGAAATTTCGGTCGTTGATTTTTTCCACTGAAAATTCCAGAAAAACTGTTTTGTCAAATTAAATTTGTAGTGTATGAATTGTTAATTTTTTTTGCTATCAGTTTTCGTGAGGAAATCCTGAACCATTTTGTCGATATACCCATGTACTCTTCTCTACGATAGAATTTTTGGAAGGGGTTGATTTATTCGCCAAAATTCCTATACCATGGGCGTAGGATAATATTTTCGAGACTGGGGTAAATTAAATAAATAAAATTAATAAAAGATATCAATTTTTAGAATTCACCCTGACGTTGCAAATGTTATTTGCGAAACCTGTCGAGTAATATATATTATATTTCTGTTGTGGAATTTGTTATGTATTGATTTTAAACAATTATTGAGGTTAATTTATTTGCAAAATTTCACATTTACCCTGGTCGTACCATGAAAATTTCATAAGGAATTTATTCATTAGTAAAAATTCCCGTATCATGGGCGTATGATACAATTTTTAAAATGAGTTATTATATACTGCCGAGCAAAAAGTTTAGGTCACTTTAAATAACTTGAAAAAATGCATATAATTTTAAAAATTAAAAGTATCAGCTTATATCTGCAAATTGTAAATTTACCTACTACATTTTCGTAACTTTTAAATATGGAATCAGATAACATGATTCATTTTTTTATGATTTATTCTTGAAAAACCGTAACTCTACATTTTGAATGAAGTTCGAATATTGTTATTAGGAACGAAATGGAGGAATAAAACTTAGCATTATTGAAAAATTGATGATGATAACGATAACTAATAACGTGTATCACCCCAAGTGACTGCTTGCATTCGACGAGGCAAACTCTGAATTAAATTAAGTATTACATTCTGATCCATGTTATTCCATTCCTGCAAGAGAAACTCTCTCAGTCAGCTGCTGGGCAGTTCTTGGGGCTGGTGTTTGCTTCCGGTTACGCTGCCCTAACTCATCCCAGACATGTTCGATGGGATTCATATCTGAACTGCACGCTGGCCAATTTAACCACCTAATTCCTACTTCACCTAGATATTCACATACAATCCTGGCAGCGTGTGGTTTTGCATTGTCATGCATAAAAACGCCTTGCTCGTCTATTGTAACCAAGAAATGCACAACATGATCTTCCAGGACTTCCGTTACATATATGTGAGCTGTTAGAGAGCCATTCTCTACGAAAACTAACTCAGTACGTGCTTCTGAAGTGATACCTGCTCAAACCATAACAGACCCATCACCAAATTTATGTCTATGGTCAATACAAGCGGGAGCGTATCTTTTCCCGGGCCTTCTCCATACTCGTCGACATCCGTCTGGTCCATTGACGCAAAAACGTGACTAATCTGTTGACAGTACCTTGCTCCAGTAATTCGAATGAGTTTCCCATCTCGACTCGGCGCGACCATTCTCTCAACGAGTAAGAACACGGAAAAACAATTTGATAATGCACTTGCCTGGAGTAAAAGGAGCTGCAAAAGATGCTAAATCCCCACTGCAATGTTGGCACCTTTTTTTACAGACGAAATGTTATCTTCGATAGTCAAAAATACAAACAAATATATCGATACTATTTCCGGTAAATATAAGCGCAAACGGTATGCCAAACATACCAACTTAGCAGAAATAAAAGCATCAGTTGCCAATAAAAAACAACAACCAACCACAACGAGTAGTTAACAACGAGGCTATCGAAGTTGCCGTTTTAGGACAACTTACGTTGGAAGAACAGCAGTCAATATAACAAATTTCTAGTACAGTTGGTGTTTATGCTGTTTTCAGAATTTTACATAAACACAAATTACATCCTTGCAAAAATAAATTACTCCAAGAGCTACATTGTGAATTGATGAGTGTACGACTGCACGATACTCCATCTTCATTGTACAATATCCGCTTTTCCGACGAATGTTCATTTGCATCAAATGGTGAAGTGAACAGATATAATTGTAGATATTGGGCAGAAAATGATCCACGCGTGAAGCGGGAGTTTCATAGTCAAACACCACAGAAATTGAACGTCCGGTGTAGCATTTTTGGCTACCATATTGTTGGACCATATTTTATTGAGGGAAACTTAAATGGTGAGTCTTATCTACAATTACTCAGAGAAGCTATTGATCCCGAAATAACATGAATACTAGAAAATTATGATATCATGTCAGAAGCTTTGCTATAGCGTTTCAACAAGATGGGGCACCTCCACATTACGCTCTCAATGTAAGACCGTTTTTAGACGAATCATTTCCTGCTCGGCGGATAGGAAGACAAGGCCCAATGTTGAAATGGTCACCTAGGTCACCCGATTCAACCCCCCTAGATGCTTTTATAGGGCTATCTGAAAACCAAAATTTTTGCCACTCACCCAGCATCTATAGATGATTTACGTCAGTGAATTATTCAAAAATATCGACAAATAACCCCAGAAATGTTACATAATGTTCGAAACTCATTTGAGGCTCGATGGTATCATTGCATGGAAACCAATGGAAGTCAATATGAGCACCCTCTAAAATAATTTAGTATTGTTTTGCTGATTTGTTACGGATTAAAATGTTACTATTAGTAAATTGGAATTATCCATAACTCCCAACTGATTGACTTTTCACTTATGTATTATACATTTTTGTACTCCTCTTGTAGAGAAGAATACAACAATGCAATAATGTATAGGGTGTTCCATTTAAAAAGTTGGGTGTGGTGACCATTGGAGGGAGGGGGTTGAAGTTATAACTTCTACATTTGAGCAAAAAGACGTCCATCATTATATGATTTTTGTCGTGTTTTTAATTGACGCCTTCAGAATTATGTGGGGAGGATAGTTTCCATTGAAATGCTCTGTATATTAATTATCTTCCATACACCTATTTTAATCATAAAGCACTTTGCTTAATAAATTTAATAATCTTTAAACTACTTCGTTATTTTTTCCAACGATTAAGGCTTCACAAAAATTATAGTTTCTTGTGGTCTCGGTATCGTCTTGAAAAACCGAAAAAAGACAAAACATATTCTAAACAAAACGTGTATCAAAAATTTTCATCAGAAAAATAAAAACATCTGCATGGTTAACAATACATTTGAATATAACAATCTGGTTAGCAACTTTGAAATCTTGTATTTTATAATTCTTTGTCTTTGAAATATTTTTAAGCCAAAAAGAAACGAACATCTCAAGAGGAAAGGAATATTAATGAAAAGTTTTCTCGAATTTTCTCTTCTGTTTTGAATTTTTGACAAAAACATTCAGCTTTGAGTTTTATGGTTTTTAATGAGTTAAAACAATTTACATGGAAAACCATAGTTTAAGAAGCTGCATACAAATAAAAAAAACATTATTAGTAGTTAAAACTTCATAACAAAAACCTTTTACTTGCAAGAATATCTATTAATGTTTATTCGATAACTTTTAACGTACAGCGTTGCTGAAAAGTCGTGTACCAAGGCATTATCTTTGAAAAGGATAAAGAGAAAGTTGAGAAATTCTAGGACGACTTTATTCTGCATATTTTAAAGCAAAGCAATTTGAATGCAAAACAATTTCTTAGATTTTCTGGTATTCAGTGAAAAGCCACATTTTGCCTGAACGGTTGTGTTAACAGACATAATTGCCGGTACTAGTTAAAGTTTAATCCGCACTGGTTTGAGGAGGTTTGTACACAGCGTTCACAAAAAGTTAATGTGTGGGATGGTTTGGTAAAAAACCATTTGATCGGTTCTTTTTTCATTGAAGGAATTGAAAATTTACTCCAAAATGAAATTATACCTAATGTGGACGCATACTTTAAACAAGATGGAGCACCCCCACATCATCTAAGAGACGTTCAGCAATTTTTGGAAACAATTTTCCCTCAGATATGAATTGGTCGAAGAGGTGCAATTGAGTGGCTGGCAAGATCCCCCAACTTGAGGGCACTTGATTGTTTTCTCTGGGGCTACCTGAAAGACTGCGTTTATGTTAACATACCAACTAACTTAAACAACTTAAAGGATCGAAATTCGTAAAATGAATCCCAAACGTTTTGGCGAATCATCAGTGGATGAAATAAGTAATATAATCATTGAAAGAGCATGTGAGACTAGCATAATAAGCACCGCGTCGATAAAAATTAAAATATAAAATCCTAAAAGTGATTTTGATTGTAACGTCAAAAAATAATCATATATTATATCCCAAGTCCTACGAATTCAATCGATTAAACGATTATAAAATGAATGGGTTTCAGCGTGTTCGGAGGCGTTAAAGATCCAATTGCTTCGCTTACTTCCAAACTTGATGCTATTCCAAAGTAGGATTGGAGAACTATCGATGGTTTATCGATATTTTTGACTATCGAAAAAAAATCGATAGTTTTCGGTACTATCGATAGTTGAGATGTTTAGGTGAACATATAATATGCGATCAAAAAATGGGACAGAGAGAGAGATAGAGATATAGAGATATGGGAAAGAGAGAGATAAGAGAGAGAGAGAGATTGAGGATAGAGAAAGAAAGATGAGAGAGATATGTAGGATAGAGAAAGAAAAATTAGAGAGAGATATGGAAGAGAGAGAGATGGAAGAGAGAGAGAAAGAAGAGAAAGACGGGAGAGAGAGTGTATTGCGTGTGATTAAAATCATTATTTTAAACTGTCAGAATCTAAGACGGATTCGGTAAGGTTCGCGACTCTAGGAATATTGTAAGCCTTTTTTTTCTTATTAGACCATTTTTGACAATTTTTCAAAATTATTGACCATTTTTGACAGGTTTTGACAATTATTGACCATTTTTTCAAAATTTTAACAACCATTCACCATTTTTGACAATTATTGAGCAATTTTGACAGTTTTTGACAATTATTTACCATTTTTGACAATTTTTCGAAAATTTTAAAAAATACTGACCATTTTATACAGATTTTGACAATTATTGACAATTTTTTACAATTATTGACCATTTTTCAAAATTTTGACAATTTTTGACAAGTTTGACAATTAGTAACCATTTTTCAAAATTTTGACAATTATTGTTAATTTTTTGACAACTTTTGACCATTTTAGACAATTATAGACCATTTTTCCAAATTTTGACAATTATTGATCATTTTTGACAATTTTGACAATTATTAACCATTTTTCAAAATTTTGACAATTATTGATAATTTTTTGATAATTTTTGACCATTTTAGACAATTATAGACCATTTTTCAAAATTTTGACAATTATTGACCATTTTTGATTTTTTTTTAAATTTTAATATTTAAAAAATCAGACATAAAATAACACAAATTAATAATACGAACAAGGTAATCAGCAGAGTGATAGATGTCAGATGTCCACTGTCCGATGTAAAACTATCGAAAATTATCGATAATAATCGATAGTGAAAATAGCAATATCGATAGTCGGGACTATCGATAGTTCTCCATTCCTATTCCAAAGCGAGTCATTGCGATTTTAAGACGTTTTTGAGAAACTTCAAAAGGTGGTTATTATCGCAACACACATTGTTGGACCCATCGAAAAACCGAAGTGATTAAACCACGTCGTCAAGCGTATAATCGGTTATCTATACGCCGTAACTATGATCAATTGGATAATTTGAATTTGAATCATAATAATCTATCGAATACCACTCGAGAGTTCGATAAATTAGATAATAATTCTCCAGGCCTTTTCTTAAACATGTTGCCACTTCTATTGCCTGGCAACAAGTTCTCTAAAATCTGTCAAATTGATTTCAATTTATTCTCACTCTTGTAGAAAGCGAAAGAGCCCTGTGATAATTGCACTGTAGAACGAATATTTCCCTCATGTATTAAAAATCCCATATGAAGCGGGAATTTTTCAGCGAAAATTGCCCGGTAGAATCCGAAAATTTCCCGCTAGCTATCGAAAATGTCCCTGCAGGTCCGTATCTACAGTAACGAGTGTTAAAATTGCGAATTTGTCATTTTTACATATGCCAAATTCTAAAATTCGTTGAAATGTCGCGATTTGGACAAGATTCTTTAAGTTCTATTCAAGAGAAAGTGACCGAAAGTGAACCCAAAAATACGATACTGAACCATAAATAAATATGGAGACAGTTTATGGATTTTATTAAGGAGAGAAGTTTTAGTTTACACGAAAACTACCCCAACTATCGTAATTGCTGAGATCCTCAAAGATTGGGCGACAGTCAAATTCATGTGGAATTCTACTGCGAAAACTATCCAGGAATTATACTTCATCAAACATCAACGTAAGATAAATAAATAATAATAAATAAATGATGAAACGTATAGCCCATGGTCTGTTATCAGTGTAATGTTGTTCTGATTGGTTGTGTTCAATCAAATGACCTCAAATTAACTGATTTCATTGGATATCTACTAGAATCTACGTTGCCATGAATACATTTTGATTTATTTCGATTTTGACGTTTCAAAATATTTAATATTCCAAAATGTCACGATTCTGTCATAATACTGACGAGAATATTAATCAAATTATAGAAGCAAATATACTCTGTTTTTTTCTATAATTAGCAAAAAAATTTCTATTCGAATAACCCTCGAACATTGATAAATGCTCAAAAATTTTATAACAACTTTCTCAAGCTTGTCGCTTATTGGCAACAGACCTCCACTTGCGCTTCCTTCGGTTATTACTACTAATAATTGCACAGTTCATATCCATAGAAATTCCATTGTACACTTTGATAATACAGCGATTATTTCTTTCGTCTATTAAATATCAGTCATCAACCAATCGTACTATCGTTTCCTGTTTGACAAGACCAATCAACGCGCTCTATTAGCGACTATTTGCTTGGTGCACAATAATAGTCACCGACTATTCAGCATGATACATATACCAAGAAGCCTGTGAATCTGACAGTACTCTGAATAAATACATCTTAAACGTCAAATTGAATCAATCGTGTTGAAGCTGTTGAAGTGTTTGGAAATGAATCGGTTTGGAGAAACCAAAAACGAAGAAATGGATAGGGTAATCGAGACTACAATATTTTGGACCATACTGTATACAAAAGTGTAGTTCCGAGTTATAATAAACGTTACGAAAAATTTCCAATGAATCAACTGAAGCTCAGGATCATTTTTGTCCTGTTCCGTTTAGTGCTGGTATCAAAATTATTGACAAAAACTTTGGTCAATAATTGGAAAAAAAAATATCGCTACAAAATAATATTTCTATGTTCGCTACCATATTGTCTACCGTAAACAATTCGACGTAGTAAATATGATGCTCATGATTAAATCCCGGCATATAATCATTGATGTTACGTACAGATATGAAACTTGAAACTCAATAATAGATGGCAAAATCCAGGCACGCCGCCATCAGTTTTAATTTCAATTAATGTCACAAACGTTCTAATAGGAAGCTAGCAATATTCGTCAAGTTATGAATTGCAATAGTGGCCCGGTGGTTCCAATAAACTGATGAGTTTATTGCCGACGAATGTTTTCATTTCGTCATTTCATTAGTAATTAGATTTCGGTGGGTAAACATTGATTGTTTTTTTTTTCAAACATAAATATTGTCAACTTATGAACGGGACACTTTGTTATTTATCCAACAAGTTTGTAAAGTAAGTAAAGTTTTGAGATGATATAGAGCTTGCCTCCGAACAACTTCGCAAGGCCATCTTAATCTCTTATCACAACAACTGCTCTGAGGATAAATTAACCTGGTGGAACAATGAGCTTACCAAACTTGAATCGAGAACACTGTGAAAAGTACAGGAGAAGGGGTAGAATATTTTTCCACTCTGACTGACTGCTTACAACAAACAGATCCGGAAGGCAAAAAGGGAGTGCTGGAGGAAATTCTGTGGTGAGGTGGAAACAACCTCAGAAACGATTCGACTCCAAAAATCCTTGCCAAAGATCTTATCAATCCCATACGCAATAATTTGAAACCTAATGGATCATACACGAAAACAGGTGGCGATACCCTGCAGATTCTACTGCAGGCACATCTACCAGACTCTGCAGAGATAGGAAAGTAACCATCCATCAGACCTCCAACTTCCCTAGCTCGTACGATGAAAGAGGATTGAAGTGCGGATGATAAAGTAATAACCCAGCGAAAATTGAACTGGGCTATTAACTCGGTTAAGCCATACAAAGCTCCTGGACCAGATGACATAATCCCAGCGCATCTGCAGAAGGGGCAAATACATTTATATCCAGTACTTTGTAAGCTCTTCAGAGCATCACTAGCAGCTGGATACATTCCAACAGCTTGGAAAAGTGGGTCCCTGTGCACAAGGGTATTGTAGGCAATGAAAAGGCATACACCCTAGCAAAGCTACGGTCTGAAACTGCATTCACTGGTCCTGAACCAGTATTTGGAATGTCAAAATCTGCTGCACGTGGTTAGTCATCTCGGTGGATTCAAAATAAACATCAGACGTTCTGGAGATACGTGCGAGAACAGGAACACAGCAATCTCCTGGTCAAAAAACCCTCGGAGTCACTCACTAACGAAATATTAAACCTCATCAGGGGCCAGATGAGGAAAGTGACGGAATTACTCACAGGTAACTGTACCCTAATGAAGCATATGCATACAATTGGCATATATAGGGAGGAACCTATCTGTCGGTTGTGCATGGACGAGGAGGAAACAGCCTTCTCACATTATATTTGAATGTGAAGCACTGT
This sequence comes from Lochmaea crataegi, assembly GCA_947563755.1. NCBI lineage: Eukaryota > Metazoa > Arthropoda > Insecta > Coleoptera > Chrysomelidae > Lochmaea > Lochmaea crataegi. The sequence goes on along the minus strand of OX387433.1, from coordinate 38,552,340 downwards.
CTCATTGGAGATATAGACTTCTGGGACTAGAGTATCCAAGGGAGAGTTTCTCCAAGAAGGACCTAGTGAAGAGACTGTTGAGCCTGATACTGGTCTCTTCACATAAACAGTATAACCAAGAGCACAAAAATCCTAAAGACTGAGGTGCCGAGCTCTCTAAGCCTTTGACTGGTGGTGCCGAACTAAGCAATCAATCAAAGTAACCTCAACAATCACATGCGTCAAAAAGTTTACACACGAATTTCACACAATCTTTTTTCTACTTCCGAAATTTTTATTGAAAATACAAGTTCAATAGTAATTTTATTTACGCACTAGTTTCTGGACAGCCTATATATATTTCACGAAAAAAGTGATAAACGTTTAATTATTACTGAACCGAACTCATCTACCCTAGTAGAGGGCTCAACCCCTACAAACCTACCAAATAAAGAAAGTAACGACCAAAACAATGAAAATTAAGAATATATTGTAATAAATATTAAATTTTAGTGGGAATGAAATGCACGTCTATATGATTTTATCGTAGTCTTAAAAAATGTACATGCTTGCATGGTGAGTGGGCCCTTAACAATATCCAAACGTGGATGATTGAGAGCTGCCTATCGGAATAATTTCCAGCTACATCACCTATCAACTTTCGTTATAAACTTATTAGTAGGGGAGCCCAAGCGGGGATTTTGCGTTTTACTCAGGCACGTCAGAAAACTATTTGGAGAGAAACCTTGCACCCTGTAATGTACACATGAACCCTTAATATAGGGGCGTGCGTTGAGGCCACCAATCAGATTAGTAAAAAAAATTCGATCTTTAGAAAATTTCGAGCGCTTCAGATTTATGGCCGGTTGCACGAATATCTATTCAAGGAAAGAATAGTAAAGAAGTCCATAAATTTAAGCCCCCCTTAAAATTTCATTTGTTTGCACCATCATTTTATGACTCTTCCTTAGCTTAGTATTTATTTCATTTGGCAACATTGTGAAAATTTAGTGAATTTGCAATATTTTAAATTTTATTTTGGGAACGTTGATCCAAAGTCAAAAAATATCGAATTAACGTCACTTTTTCCGATTTTTATTTTATTTTGCAAAATATAATCAAATTAATATACGTGCGAACTATTATACTAGTATACCTGATATTTTACTTCTTAACTATGAGTGAAAGTGAAAATTACATTAGAAGTATGAGCAGACGGTTTCCTCAGTTAGTCTGAATCTCCTAAAGAATCCCATAGGATCCATTTCTTCAAAGTAATTTGACCGATTATTATAATTTCACACGATTTAACGACATCTCAACGTGAAGTAAACGACATACTTAGAAGACATTTAAAAAGAGTCAAAAGTTCTGCAAATAGGTGTTATATCAAAGGTGCCAAACTATTCGTCGATAACGAAGTTCTTTCTGCTGAAGACATACTAGCCTATGAGGGGACTGAAACTGATGGCTATAATACTGTGCACACAAACAGCACTCCTAGTACCCCCACTGCAAATAACTTTGAAAATCATTCAGCACCTATCTTGCAAAATCAACCAGTTCCTAACTTAGAAAAACCCAAGAAAGGAGAAAATTCGAAAACTCAATTGAAGCAGCCAGACTCTACTCCCAAAGCAGAAGCATACAAAAATAACAGTGTCAAAGCCAGAACACGTTTTGATTCTACAAACTCTAATAAACAATAGATTTTTAGTCATTAGTAAAAAAAAAAATGAATGCATACATTCAAAATTATAAGCATAAAATTGTAGACACTAGTGTCGTTAAAAATATCTCTGAATTCAACACAGAATATTTAGAAAAGACGGTTGGCAAATTTAATATAATTCATTTAAATATACGTAGTCTCAGTAAAAATTTTGATAGTTTATGTATATTTTGAAACAGTTTTAAATTGGAGTTTGATATATAATAATCGTTTTAACAGAAACCTTTCAACTCACTGATTCTTTAGCTGTATTCTCACTGGAAGGTTATGATATTCTATATAATAATGGAAGAATAAATAGAAATGATGGTATAATTATATATATTAAATTTAATCATTAAATTATAAATTTGAAACCACATTCATCGCTGAACGTAGAGCAGCTGAAATGTATATTTCTTTAAAAGATTATAACATTTTTTTTAACTGCAATTTACAGGTCACCAAATTCATTTAAACGCCAGATCAGTTCAACTTGGAACTACTGAGATATTTAGAAAAAAACAAGAAACACCAGACACATGTTATAGTAGGTGATATGAATATCGATTTGCTAAGTAGTGAGGAACATGTTGAAAATTATAAAAACTATTTAAACACCTACAATTTCGAATCGTATATAAATAAAATTACAAGACCTGCTAGTAAAACATGTTTAGATCACTACTTCTATAAAACAAATAGGAATATAAAAGGAGAGCATAGTTTTATTTTTGTGAACGATATAACGGATCACTTTCCAATTGGATTAACTATACATACTCATCAAGGAACTCCAAATGAACAAAAGTTAAACTACAAAAGCTATTTAAATTATGTTAAACTAAAAACCGATTTACAGATTGAAAAATGGGAAGACATGTACAGATTAAAAAATATAAATGAAGCATTCGATTCTTTCGTAAATAAATCAAAGTATCATATAAATAAAAATACAAAATTGGTAAAAATAAAAAAAAATAAACAGTTGATAAGGAAACCATAGATGACGCAAGGTCTAGCCAATTCCATTAGGGAAAAAAATAATCTGTACTCATTAATTTTAAAAAACCCTGAAAATAAAGAAATTAAGGAAAGATATAATAGGTATAAAAATAAAATTAAATCCTTAATAAACATAAATAAGAGGAATTATGTGAATACTTTCGTACACAAAAATAAAAACTCTTCTTCAGCTTTATGGGACTGTGTGAACAAAATTTGTGGAAAGAAAAAACCTATAACAAAAATCGAAAAATTAACAGGAAATGGGCAAGAATTAACAGCTGCTATTGATATTGCAAATAACTTCAATAACTACTATACCGAATTGGGACAGAACTTGGCGAACAATATATTACCTCCAGATGACTTCGAAGAACATTTGGACATACTCGATAATACTATGTATATATTTACTTAATTACAGTTACCTGTAAATAATTGTCATATAAGTAAAGCGTGATCTATAGACGTCAAAAAATAATAGTTCAATACTATTAAACGCTTTACAAAATTAGAAAAATTAATTTCCAAAGAGCAGACCGTCCACTAAGAAGCAACAACTACTTCTCGGGCTATATGCCCCGACAGACATTGAATTACACTTCTAAAGTAAACGGGGTTGGTATATCTGTTAAGATAGAACCAACCATTCTGGTTTGCGATTAGAAGGAATAACATCACTTGTGGACCGGTTTCGGCGTTTTTGCGCCTCATCAGCACAAGGTAGATGCCACTCGTCCAAGAGCTCTGAGAGCATAATCCTGGACTAGAGACTACGTCGATACCACACCAACACATTAGCCTTAATAAAGGAAATGCTAAGAGTGCGATATCGGCGACATCCCTACATCTAATCACAAACCAAAATTCTATATCGACAAAAAACCATCTCGGTTTTGTAGGTATTTACTTAATTACAGTTACCTGTAAATAATTGTCATATAAGTAAAGCGTGATCTATAGACGTCAAAAAATAATAGTTCAATACTATAATAGTATTAATTAATAATAGTTCAATACTATAATAGTATTGAACTATTATTTTTTGACGTCTATAGATCACGCTTTACTTATATGACAATTATTTACAGGTAACTGTAATTAAGTAAATACCTACAAAACCGAGATGGTTTTTTGTCGATATAGAATTTTGGTTTGTGATTAGATGTAGGGATGTCGCCGATATCGCACTCTTAGCATTTCCTTTATTAAGGCTAATGTGTTGGTGTGGTATCGACGTAGTCTCTAGTCCAGGATTATGCTCTCAGAGCTCTTGGACGAGTGGCATCTACCTTGTGCTGATGAGGCGCAAGAACGCCGAAACCGGTCCACAAGTGATGTTATTCCTTTTGATCGCAAACCAGAATGGTTGGTTCTATCTTAACAGATATACCAACCCCGTTTACTTTAGAAGTGTAATTCAATGTCTGTCGGGGCATGTAGCCCGAGAAGTAGTTGTTGCTTCTTAGTGGACGGTCTGCTCTTTGGAAATTAATTTTTCTAATTTTGTAAAGCGTTTAATAGTATTGAACTATTATTTTTTGACGACTATGTATATACATAATACAACTGAAGTAGAAGTAAAACATGTAATATATACACTAAAATCTAAAAAAGCACCTGGTTGGGATAACATCAGAGCTGAAACCATTAAGGAAATAAGATATGAAATTTCACAACCGCTAACTTATCTAATAAATAAAAGTTTTAATGACGAATGCTTTCCAGAATGCCTCAAAATTGGAATTATTAAGCCACTATATAAAAATGGCGACAAAACATTGACCCAAAATTATAGACCCATATCGCTATTGTCAGTTTTTTCAAAAATTTATGAAAAAATACTAAAAAAAAAATAACCAAATTTCTTAATAAATTTCAACTACTAAATGATAATCAATATGGGTTCAGAGAGGAAAAATCGACAGGGGATGCAATACACGCTTTAATCTCTAAACTATACAATGCTTTAGATACGAAAACACCTGCAATTTGTATCTTTATCGACCTCTCTAAAGCTTTTGATACGGTATGTCACAAGCGTTTACTGGAAAAGATAAAATTTTATGGAATGCGTGGAAAAATTTATCGTATAATAGAAAGCTATCTAAACAATAGAACACAATATGTGGAAATTAATGGAGAATTTAGTGAACCAAAAACAATTATCTATGGCGTTCCACAAGGGACTGTACTTGGACCTCTTCTCTTTACCCTATATATTAACAGCCTGTTGACATTAAATACAAAAGGAGAAATAATAAGTTTCGCAGATGATACAGTCATAACTTACAAGTCAAGAAACTGGCAAACGCTGAAAATGGAAATTGAAGACGATTTTAAAGCAGTTAAAAAATGGTTTCAACTAAATAAATTAACGTTAAATATAGAAAAAACTAAATATCTGCCATTTATATCTTACATAAATAATTTGCCGAGTCTTGGTCCAATATATGTTGATGAAAACACTCAAATCCCTGAAGCATCATCAATTAAGTATCTAGGTATTATTATAGATAGGCATCTGAAATGGGATCTACAGGTCAAAAACATTACCAATAAACTCAGAGGGCTGCTACATAAATTTAAATATTTACGCGACTTTTTAGATGAAACCCAGTTAAAAACTTTATATCTGTCTCTGGTACAGTCGCATCTTACTTATGGAATTATTGGTTGGGGTGGTGTGGCAGATTGCCATTTGAAACAGTTAGAAAATATACAAAAATGGATAGTAAAGCTTATTTCAAAAAAACCAGTATTTTACCCCAGCGATGCGCTTTTTACTGAGAGTATTTTTTTGACATGAGACAGTTATACTGCCAAAACATTCTCATAAACATCTTTGAAAGAAATATAAATATACTTTTTCCCCAACATAATTACCCTACTAGACATAAATGTACATACCTCACAATGAGCTCAAAGATCGTTGGACAACGATGTACGACTTATTTTGCACCAAGACTCTTCAATATGTTACCAAATAATATTAAAGATATAAATAAACTGCCACGTTACAAATATTCTGTAAAGAACTGGATAGCTAGTAAAAACAGACATATTTTTAATGATTTAATTAATTTAAGGTATCTAAAATAATTTATTTAATATGATTATGTTTGGAATATTGCAAAATTTTGAATCCAATTTCAAATTGAATGTAAAGCTAAAAACGCTTGGTACCCGATTCAGACCTTAACTCCCGACTTCGACCACATCTCCCTATTAAGACTTATCAAATTTTGTTGTTTTTTTGTGTGTTGTTTATATTTTATTACAAGTTTTATAACTCGCGCCTCAGCGAGGTATCAATGTTTATTCTGAAAATATATTTTGCTAGGAAAACCTACTCTATATACTATATTTACCAAAAATAAACAACTTTGAAACAAAAACTGACAAATAAAATACCAAAAACTTCTTTGTTTATGTTGTTAGGAACGGACAAAACATAACCTTAAACTTAGAGGATACTCCAAGGGTGCGTTCCACTAAGCGCTCACAACGATCAAAATGCTCATTTAGCCATTCCACATGATGACCGCGGTCGTTGTGGTCGCGGCGAAAACGTCATTCATGACGTCATTACTTTCGCTCACACCAAGCTCACAACGACACATCTAAAGAGGTGGGTCGAAGTGGACGTTGAGTATATTTCGGCGCAATTTTTGAAATTGTTTTTGAAATATGATATTCAAAACCCAAAGATGGCGACAACCAAAATTACTTGATATGAGCTTTGGTTTCTGAAGCCGATGGTGCACGTGCAGAAACAGGTAAAATGATTTCAATAAAATTAGTTTTAGTTCATATTCAACAGGTACTTATACATTTTTGCTTGATTATTAATAACATAACCTAGTTTGACGAATGAACATATTTCATTGATTACATTCAAACTCGAACTAATAAAAAATTCTGCTAAATTGAAATAGAAACAATTAGATTGTACATTTTTTAAATATAAATCAAGTTAGCTGACAGTTATTAAAGTTTGTGCTAAGACTAACCTAACCTCTTTAAACTTCTACTTTATTTTTTGAAACTAGCCATTTGTACCTAATGTGTACATGAACCATGGAGACTATACAACATGAACACACAAAACGCTCCATAATCCATTCCACTTGAGCTCATGATAGTAACGTTCACAAACAAGTGGAACTGGAAAAACCGCGGTCGTGAGCGTAATCGTTGTGAGCGCTTATAGTGGAACGCACCACTTGTGATCTCTGGTAGAGACTTAGCCTCAAGGTGAATATAAGCATCGCTTTAAGTTACTTAGTGTTAAGGATTCCTTAAAAATATTGGTGCATTTGGGCATAAGACTAGGTAAGTTGATTACATGCAGAAAAATGTACATTTCAATACTATGACGATTAGAGCGTGACATAAGAAAATGGGCGAGTCACAAAGTTGTAAAAAAAAAGGTGAGCGGTCGTCAGACCGCCGACAAAAGCTTGCTTCTTAAGCACAATAGAATGACCATTTTTCGTGAATTTTTGACGTTTTTGACAGTTTTTGACGAATTTTGACAATTATTGACCGTCTCTGACAATTATTGACTATTTTTGACAATTTTTCGAAAATTTTAACATATTTGGCAATTATTTACCATTTTTTCAAAATTTTGACAATTTTTGACAATTTTTTCAAATTTTAATAATAATTGATCATTTTTGACAATTATTGATCAGTTTTGACAGTTTTGACAATTATTGATCATTTTTGACAATTTTTCGAAAATTTTGACCATTTTAGACCAATTTTCCAAATTTTAACAATTATTGACCATTTTTGACAATTTTGGAGCATTTTTGACAGGTTCTGACAACTATTGACCATTTTTGACAATGTTTCAAAAATTTTGACCATTTTTCAAACATTTTGAAAATTTTTAATAATTATTGACCATTTTTAACAGTTTTTCGAAAAATTTTACCATTTTCACAATTTTTCGAAAAATTTGACCATTTTCACAATTTTTCCAAAAAATTGACCATTTTTCTAAATTTTTAACAATTATTGACCATTTTTCCAAATTTTTGACAATTTTTGAAAATATTTGGCAATTATTAAACATTTTTTTCAAAATTTTGACAATTTTTGACGATTTTTCCGAATTCTTGACAATTTTTGACCATATTTGAAAATTTTTCAAAAATTTTAACCATTATTGACCATTTTTGACAGTTTCTGACGAATTTTGACAATTATTGACCGTCTTTGACAATTATTCCAAAAATTTCAACATATTTGGCAATTATTGACCATCTTTCAAAATTTTGACAGTTTTTGATCATTTTTCCAAATTTTTGACTATTTTTGACCATATTTAAAAATTTTTGACAATGTTTCAAAAATTTTAACATATTTGGCAATTATTAACCATTTTTTAAAGAGAGATTGCGCACAGTCGCTTGAATGAGTTATCGCGTGACGAACGCTTTTTCGTAACATCGCACGTTTCACGAGTTCACTAGCCTTCCCAAAAGTCCTATGTCGTTTAATAAGAAGCAAGCTTCAATTTAAATTTCATTGGATTAGTGGATTATTCAGAAATCTGGCAACACTGTTGCGTTACGAACCCTCATTCGCTTTTTCGTAACATTACACGTTTCACGAGTTCACTAGCCTTTTCAGAAATATGGCAACACTGTTGCGTGTCGGACTTTTCGTAACGGTTACACGTTTTACGAGTTCACTAGCCTTCTTACAAGTCCTATGTCGTGCAAAAAGTCTCTTCGAAATATTCAAGCGCGATTAAATCTTTTTTCCATTTTGAAGGAAACCCCCCAAGAAATACGGAAAAAATATAATCTGACAATTTTCACATGGCGATGTAGCTAAAATCATCAGTAAAGCGTGGAGAGTAGAGCTGCTGAGAACTGTGTATTTCCCACTCCGCGCCTCTCTTTCTTTCTCACTCCTTCTCTATCTCTCACCCTCTCGCACCGTCCCCACACTACTGTCTGCCGCCATGACTCCATCTCAGCTGTCAAATGACGTGTCCGTTTTTGTAGATGTACGACGATTAATCATCTTTAACAATTGGATGTAAGGCTTTACCATGTAGATAGTTATATAGATAAGTACAAGGCCGGATTAGTTATTAAAGAATTTAGTCAAAGAAGAGGAATTGAAAATAGTCAAACTTTCAGACCTGTAGCAAGATTAACTACAATTAGATCCATTTCAAGTATTGCAGCAAGTGAAAGGATGCATCTTAGTCAGTTTGATGTGTCTATTGCATTCCTTTACGGTTATCTTGAAGAGATGATTTATATGAATCAGCCAGAAGGTTTTGATGACGGAACAAACATGGTATGCAAGCTTAAAAGAAGTTTGTATGGCTTGAAGCAAGCACCACGATGTTGAAAGCTGGAAGATTCCTGTTGAGCCTAGGCTTTAAAGTTGGTGATGCAGATCCATGTTTATAGGAATGGTAAGAAGCTGCTCTTAGCCTTATATGTTGATGATGGATTGTGTGCTGGGAGTGATTAAAAAGATTTGGAGACGTTTCTTAAAAAGTTGAAATAAGAATTTAAAATAAGACCAAAAAATTACTTCTTAGGTATTGAAATAGAAAAAGAACTTGGTGGCAGTATTAAAATCAGTCAAAAAGGGTATGTACGTGAAATTTTAGAACGTTTCAACTTCTCAGGAGGTAAACCAGTTTCAACCCCTACGTTGAAAAATCAAGGAAAGAAGCCAGAAAAACAAGAATTTTCCATACCGAGAATCAGTAGGTGCACTAATGTACTTGATGTTGGGTACAAGAACAGACCTTGCTCACAGAGTAGGATTTACATCGAGATCTTTGAATAATTCATCTTCAGAAGACATAGCTTGATTGATTGATTGGTTCGGCACCACCAGTCAGAGGCTTAGAGACCTCAGCCTTTAGGCTTTTTGTGCTCCCTTGGATACTCTAGTCTCAGATTTGATGAGACAGTGCTTCACATTCGGAGATAATGTGAGAGGCTGTTTTCTCCTCTTCCATGCCTTCCTATATATGCCAATTGCATGCATGTGCTTCCTTAGGGTACAGTTACCGGTGAGTAATCCCATCACTTTTCTTATCTGGCCCTTGCTGAGGTTTAATATTTCTTTAGTCAGCGACTACGAGGGTTTTTTGACCAAGAGTTTGCTGTGTTCCTGTTTTGGCATGTGTCTCCAGTACGCCTGATGTTTAGTTTGTATCTACCGAGATGTACAACCACGAGCAGCAGATTTTGATATTCCAAATACTGGTTCAGGACCAGTGATTGCAGTTTCAGACCCTAGCTTTGCTATGGTGTCTGCCTTTTAATTGCCTACAATACCCTTGTGTCCCGGGTTCCACTTAAGAGTTACTCTATTATGGTTTGCCAGGGTTGAAAGTTTTTGTAGGCAGTTCCAGACCAGTCTAGATCTGATCCGGGGACATTATGAAGATTTCAGTGCTGCCTGACTATCTGAGAGTATGAGGATCTTTTGGCTTCTATACCCCCTTTCAATGTTCATTTGCAAATACGTATCGATAGCGTAGATTTCTGCTTGGAATACAGATGCAAACTCCCCTAACGATGTGTGGACATTGCACCTGGGTCTGGCACCATGGACTCCAGTTTCTGTTCCTATGTCAGTTTTAGATCCGTCTGTGTACCACACCAACGTTCCTTCTTGACTGCATGCTTCCAACCCATCATAGTTTAGCTGGAGATGTTATGGTTGGTTGTCGTTAATTGTTGCCAGCATGTTATCACTCCTCATTTCAAGAAGCGAGTTTGTGATACATCTGTGATTCTGAAATGACTATGGGTAGACATAGCTAGGGTAAAGCGATTTTTCAGATATATAGCAGGTACCATGGATCTGGGGATCTCAGAATATTCAGCGGGTCCTAAATTGGTACAGTGATGCAGACTTTGGTGGATGTACTACAACTGGCAGATCAACTACCTACTGGTTTGATATTACTATATGTGAATGGTGCTATTTCTTGGCAAAGACATGTATGTATGTATGTAAATTGGGGTGACATTCACTGAGACCTAAAAGATCTATTGTGCCCCCTTACTTCTACTTAGTTCCTGAGGAAAGTCTCAGTAGCTCTTTTAGTCCTATTTCCCGGAGGAATTTTAGGATATCTGCAGGCTTTAACTTAGGTAAATGTCCCTCTTCTATCCAGTAATCTCCAAGGTGTTGTGCCCTAGGATTCTGAATTGCTGTGCAGTTCGCAAGTATGTGGATGGAGGTTTTTTCTTCCATACCACAGAATCTACATTCTTCTTCCTCCACTATTTTCATCTTTTTCAGGTGCCCATTCAGGCGACAATGTCCCGTAAGGATGCCTGTTAAAACTCTTAGTGCAGTTTTACTTTGACTTATGCATTCATTTGTTCTCAACAGGTTGTAGTCACCCAGAAGAATATTTGATTGCGTAAGTCCTACTAGATCTTTCCAATGGTCAGATCTTCTATTGTCTTCGGTTTTGCCTATTTCTTCCAATATTACATTGGAGCTGATACCGCAAAAGGGTTCCGGCCCCCAAAAGGGTGTTCCAGTCCCCCTCTTTGCTAGTTCATCTGCTATTTAATTTCCTTCTATCCCTGTGTGTCCTGGAATCCACAGTAAGGTGACTATATTGTTCTCGCCTAGTTCATTTAGTTTGCCTAGGCATTCCCACACCATTTTGGAACTGATAACACAAGAGCTCAGTGCTTTAATGGCTGCTTGACTATCCGACATTATGATAATCCTTTGCCTTCTATATCCTTTATCAATATTGAACTGGGCACACTTTCTTATGGCGTGAATTTCCGCTTGAAAGATACTCGGGGTTTTTTTCTAAGCTTTCAGAGTGTTTGGTTCCTGGCCCGTACACTCCTATCCCAGTTCCTTCTATTGCTTTTGAGCCATCTGTGTACCATTGAATGGCATTATTTCCAAGTCTGGTAATGGTATTTGGATCCCATTCCTTCTTGTTGCTTAATTCCGTAACGAATTTCTTTGAAAAGTTATACTTTTTCATCATACCATCTTGTGGCATGTCCCAGGTTTTTAGATTTCTAAGAAGTAAGGAGGTGTTTTTTTTAACGATTCCCTCTCTACTTAGTCCGTATCTTGTTCTTTCTGCAACACTTTCCACCACCATATGTAGTGGTGTGAGGAACAATATAACTTGGCAACTTGTCAAACTTGCATGAAATTTTTTCGATTTTTTTTTCCGGAAAAACTGCTGACAGCTAAGTTGACAGTTGTTAAGTAATTTTTCCACTTAAAATTTATATTTGACATACCAATTCTTGATAGCGATTGGTCAAAATTAATAGGAAGGAAATAATCATATATAATACCACGAGAGTGAAAATTTTTTCGGCAAAATTTTTCGATTGTCATGAAAGTTTGTTGCTTGGCAATTTTGCGAATGACATTTTCAACAAAACCACGAGCCGTCAGGCGAGTGGTTTTGGATTAAATGTCATGACCAAAATTACCTAAAAGCAACAAACTTGAATACGACAAGAGAAAAATTTTACCTTACAAAATTTTTAATTGAGTGGTATTCGACATGACTATTTCACGAGAGAAAAACTAAAAAATCATATGTTTAAACGTTTTATTTATTGCAAACTTCAATTATACAAAGCCAAAAAAATAATAACATTATGAAAAAAAAATTACTTATTTATGTAAAAAGTACAATTATTATAATTGTACGTTGTAGCATTATTTTGGGGATTGTTTTGCATCATAATCTTCAAGAATTTTTGCTATAACTTGTTCAGGAGTATCCTTTTCTAACGTATAATTACATGCGTCCAGAAACATTCTAAACTGTTTCCACGCAGACTTTTTTGTCTTCATTGTATTTCGCGGTATACTTTGCTTAATTGTACTCTCTATTTCATTTATTGAATTGTTTCCAAATCTTGTATTATTCATGTTAATAATACTTATTTAAATTTTTGAAACAGTTTTAATAATTTTTAGACAGTTAAATAAATAAATAAACAACTTAGTTTCCTTAGAAACCACTAACAAAGATTTTATATTGAATTTTATCACAGAGTGATAGAATTTTATACACATAGATTTGATATATTAAACGTCAAAAAATTGCCGCGACAAGACAAAAAATTGCCAGTTCAAAACCTTCAAATTTTGTCAGTTATCAATTTACTCTAGTGAAATAGTCAGAGAAATAAGTCAATTAACAGATGTTCCTTTTCTACAAGTGGATAATTCTGCCGCAATTAATCGTGGAACAAAACATATTGCAGTGAAACATTTTTTTGTAAGAGCAAAAGTTACCGAAAGACGGATTGCAAGTTGCTGATATTTGCACAAAGGAGTTACCAAGACCAAATTCTTTGTAACAAGATGGTTTTCAAGTAACTTTAAATTAACTAAGGAAAGAGTTGAATTAATTGAATTAACTAAAAGATACTGTCTTGTTGACTATGTATAAACAATGTTCATGTTATGAGGTTGACAAATAATTAAGTATTTTATAGATGTCATTACATTTTCTGCAATTGTATATTTATTGCGATTAAACCATTTAAAACGACGACTGAGTTTCCCAGAGTTAGTTATACAACAATAAAAAATAGTATATTGTGCAACAAGGGGGGGAAGTTCAACTTTTCTCACGAGTGTGCAAACACACGAGTGAGAAAAGGCACTTTCCCCGCATGTTGCACACTATACTTTTTCTACAACTGCACAAATTTAAAGAATACAAGTAAAGTAACTTAATATTTATTTTTATGGTTAGTAATACAAAAATAACACTGAAGTATCCCATCTCTATACTGTTATAGTATATTGTGCAACCAGTTGGGAAAGTTTAACTTTTCTCACGAGTGTGGAAGTTTGTGGCCCGAGCCCGAAGGGCGAGTGCCGCAAACACACGAGTGAGAAAAGTACTTTCCCCACATGTTGCACACTATACTTTTTCTACAACTGCTCAAATTTAAAGAATACAAGTACTTCGTAACATTGAATATTGTGACCAAAGTGTAGACGCCTTCAATTTTTTTGACAACTCTTCAAAATATACCAAAAGTACACTTTCCGAAAAAGATTTTATTTTTGTATTTCTTTTTCACTTCATAAATTTTTGTATGCCAATTCATACTTTTTTCTTGAAATTTCCGGCAACAAATCTAAAGTTACTTTTGCAGCTTTTTCCAATATCTCTGGCGGAGTATTATTAAAATCGTCACTACTGTCAGTATCCATATTATTTATTATAAATAAGTATATGTCTTGTTAAACTAATATTTAATGGAAATTTGAATTTTTATCAAAGCACGATTGAAACTTCCTTTTAGAATTTAAAAACTTCCAATACAATCTGACAGTTTTCTGACAACTAAGTAGGTATTTAAAGATACAGAAGCCTACTAAGTTTTTGTTCATTTTATTTGATTCTCCATATAAATGTATGTGGCGTGGGCAAAGTGCCGTGAGAAATAATATTTCTCACAGTATGAGCAATATTTGGTTTTGAAATTAAGTAAGCTATGAGAAATACGTCAGTTTTCATAGCAGTTGTAGAAAAAGTACTTTTCCGGCTAGCGTGGAAGTGAAGGTAAGTAATAAGTCACTTACCTACCGTTTTAAAGGTGAGAAATGTCTATATTTTTCATTACTAGCCTCTAAACCTTACTTTATTGACTTTTGTTGAGGTAGAAAAGTTGTTCATTATTAACCAACACTGTTTGGGTGTTCGAACATGAGTTTCCCATCTCTGCCCGAAAAAAAAGGTAGAAAAATACAGAGCCTACTTGATTAGAACTAAATCTCAATCCATTTGATAGAATGTGAGGTTAACTGATGCGAATACAAAATGAAAAAATATTCTTCCTTACTTATTTAATGGTCATATCCACCTACCTATTCAAAAATGAAAATCAATTGACTTATCCATGCAGTTTTCATAGCGATTTTTACCAAACAATATTTATTATGAAATCAAAGCAAAAATTATTAGATAAATGTGTTGCCTTCGTTGTGCACTGCTGTCATGTCATGTGAAACGGGAGTTGACAAACTAATATTTAAAAAAATAAAATGCCAGTAGTGAAGTAGTGGAAAAAATGCTATATAAGCCACGGTAGAAAAGTGTATTATTGCTTCGCTTCTCGGTCTTTAATGGACCTCGACAATAATACCTCACTTTTCTGCCTTGGCGCATAATTACTATTACCAACCGATTGTGAATAAACATGTTCTACACGCCACTATATACTTAGGGTCTGAAAGATACTCTTGAAAGACTATAGGAACAGCTTGGTCTGACGATAAAAAGAGAGCTTTCGCAATCTAAACATATTGGTTGGCGTACGATCGAGCTCTAGGACGTATAGTTGAGACTAAAATTAATTTGCATCCTTTCATGTTAAAATATCAGTGCACGACAAGGTGTCTGTGAGGATTAAAAAGCCCCCCCAAAAAAGCCATAAATCATTTCGAGTGTTGACCCACCCACAACCGAAAAATTGATTTCCATTGGCGCAATGTAGCTTCCGATTGGTATATGAAAAATTTACTTCAACTGTGATTAAGATTTTGGGTGATTGAATTATTTTATTGATTAAGACTATTTTGTTGGTAATTATCAAAATTATGGCTTTTTGGCGACTATTCGAAGAGGCAGATATTGTTATAGGTATATATTTTATAAATTTGGACAGGAAATATTTCTCCTTTTAAACTAAAAAAATGTAACAAAATTAGGTTCTAATTGTTGATATATTGTGTTTTAGAGCCTGGAATAGTTCCATCTGCTGATAATGATGTGAGCTGCAGTAAAGATAGTGAGTTGATTGATTGTTGTATATACAAAACAAGAATATTATATTGTTGAAAATTTTTACTCAACGTTCTGAAAGTGAAGAGGAGGGATTTGAGACAATAGACAAAAAGAAATTTGGTATGTTTTTGTCGCCATCTACGCAAAAAGTGATACAAAATATGTACAGGCAACTGAAACAAGAGAATAATGGATCAAAACATGGAGTTGCTGAAAGAATACACAAATTGACAAAAGTTTCAAAAATATCCATTATTACAATTATCGGTGAAACAACTATTGCTCATCGGAAAAAGAGAGTACAGAAATCGCTAGTACGTGTGGATACCGCAATAATGGAAAATCTTAGAAGAAAAATATATGAGTTTTTACGCCAGTAATATCGTTCCTACATTTAAGATGATTAAAGAAAAATTAAAGGAAATTCCTGGTTTTCCTTACAAAGCAGATTAAACCATTGAAAATATCTTGCTCTTTTGTGGGTTTTGGTTTAGAAAATTAGATAGCCGTCAAAAAATTATGGAATCCTCGAGAATAATAGAGCTTCGACATTCTTATTTAGAAACAATTACGCATAGTAGACGATTACAGAAAAATACAATATATCTCGATGAAACCTGGTATGATACCCATGATGTTATCAAGCAGCGTGGTCATGAAGTGGTTCGTTTACCCCCTTACTATGGTGTGTTTAATCCCATAGAGTTAATTTGGTCTAACATCAAACAGGGAATAAGAAAAAAAATGTTTCGCCAACTCTATCTGAAAGTGTGATTAAACTTATTAGAGATATTTGTTCTGAAGTGAGCCCCAATGTGTGGTATAATTCCATCAAGCATGTAAAAGATGTAGAAGAAACCTATCGACAACATTTTCCTGTTCATTCGTTTGTAATTGAGCTGGATGACACATCGAGTGAGAAGGGTCACCGGATGATTAACTAATTTTTATACTATTATGGGTACCTACCTATTATACTTCTTGTAATATTTTCTGACATTTGGCTATCATTTTTCGCAAATTCACATTATGAGTCTAAAACCGGCTCTGCTTCTAGATTTCTTTGATCGCCGACAAATTGTGAAATGACGCAAATTAATTTTACCTACAATAGCGGCAGAACGACAGTACGATATAAGTGCTTGGTGTGAAAGGAGTATTGGTGTAGTTAAAGTATTCTATATTGCTCTCTTGATTACTGTAATTTATTGCAAGTGTGAAATTAACTATTCAGTTAATATCAGTGCACAAAAGTAATGAAATGAAATTATTGAACATCCATTGACTGCGATGCCGAATTAATTCACTCTTGTAAGAGGTACTGGTATATGTTTGCGAATCATAGGTATAATATAATGACAATTGTATACCGCCAGGACTAATTGTATAATCTGCATCTGTAATTAGTTGTTTGACTACTATTGTAGTATTAAAATTTGAGATTACTAGCCTACAAGTTTTTATTTTGAACGAGATTATTGTATTTCTCAGATAGTAGGTGAACTAGGAGTGGACAGAGCTGGAGCTGACGTTGAAATCACAACAACAACCCCCATTTCTCCTACATTCACAAATAACGGATTGTACGTCCCATGGTACGAATGGGCCAATGTGTGAATAGAAATAATAATAATAATAAATGCATATTTAAATGATTTTACCATACGTCTGATGTATATCTTCATGATATTGCTTCTAACTCTTACCTGAAACAAAATGTAGCAATTAATAAAGTTGACTATAAAATCATGGGAATATTTCATTTAATCCTAACAAAATTGTTAAATTGAAATTTGCTAGTTATAAATGTTTAAAATTTTTAACGAAAATCAACCCCTACACTCCATCTACCTCAACTAAAACTAATTAACGCAACGAAAACACACTTCATACTGATAAAAGTAATTATTATACAGGATGTTACAACAATCAAGAACGCTACTTGGAAATAGAGAGAACGATGTATTCTCGAAAAACTGATTTTTGCAATCTTTGACCTTGAATATCAAAGGCAAATTTGACTTTTGAGACGACATTTGTTATACCAAAATAAAGCTTTGTACAAAAATTCAGCTTATTCCATTAGATTCCGAGATGAAACCCTAGGATGACTGGAATATACGTTTGATCTCTTTGAATCTGATGAAAATAATAATATCTCAGGAAATAATATTGCGCTTATATTGAGTGAGGACTCCAGGCTGGATAAGCCATTTGTTTGACACTCACTTCGTCCAGATATTCGTCAACTATTCATGTGAAGTGCATTAGCAAGAAATCGTTTCCGATTAAAAGCGACCTGTAGCATATTTTTTTTTGATATATCGATGTGCATCTCGCTCTTGGCAATCAGAAGAGAAAATCGCGATTCATCTTTGAAAAGAATATCATTTCATTGCTTCATCACGGAATCATGGAAACGCGAAAATTCGAGATGCGCTTGACTATGTTTTGGGAGCAGCTGGAGACTTGTGCACGTCATACAGGGTGATTTTTTTTGGATGGCACATTAGGCATTATGGCCAAACTGGTTAGAATGAAAATAATATGTGGTATATTTGTTGTATTTTGAAAAAATTTAGTGAATTTAATGCAATAAGTTTCATATGTACTACAATAATGAGTGATGTTAGTGTGAAATGTGTATTTTGTGGATAATAAACTTGTGGAAAAATTATAAAATTCCCAATAGATATCGAATAATAGTTTCATACAATTTTAACACCTTACAAAGTTTTGAAAAATATTTTTCAAAAACAGAAAACTAAGAAGAAACAACTACTTCTCGGGCTCTATGCCCCGACAGACATTGAATTACACTTCTAAGTTTCTTCTAAGTGAACGTTCACGTTTTTGAAAATATTTTCAAAACTTTGTAAGGAGTTAATAATATAAAAATATTATTCGATATCTATTGGTTACGCGCATTACTGAATACGACAATTTTATAGGAAACTCTAATAATCTATAAAATTTACACTGGAAACATTGAAATAATGAAAGTGACCAAATCGAAACGGACTTCGATGATGAAGATTAAGATACTTATTTTAACCATTTATTCTCATTAAACTATTTTTATATAAATACATTATAAAATTTTCCATATATATGTATATAAAAGGAATTTTTGTGGGGATGTCGCAATAATACCTGAGTGTACTCTCTCAAGAATTTATTTCCCAGCTATTAAATATCATAGTATTGATTATCAAGGAACTTCTAGGCAAGATTGTTGGTAGAATATTGCGAAAAAAGTAATAAATTCTAACATTGGTATATAAAAACTCAAAAAACAATATAAAATATAAAATTTGAAATATATTTGATTTATTTATTATTGCCATACTTCCACAAAAATTCCTTTTATGCAAATAGTTGGCAAATATTTATTCTTAAATTATATGTAGGGGAAGGCAGGGCAGAACGGGGTACTTAACGTTTGATGGTTTACTGTCACTACAATATTAACCAAAAAAATTTCTTTTTGCTATCGGTGTATTAAAGTTCGTTTCAAAGGAGTTGATAGCACAGATTGCCTATAATAAACGGAAAACGGAGGTCGGGTGTCTCAAAAAATTGTATCTCTTATTTATGGTTTACAATGTATCTAGACTAAGAAGAAAGAAATTGTGACCAGGCCACCCGGTAATCGGTCAAATAACAATAGGTAATAAAATGCAAATGAAGCATACGCAGTGAACCAAACGGTCCATAGTCGTAGAACAGGGTTAGGGTTTATTTATGATATTATAATGAAAATACGAAGTAATTGTGCACTAAGATTTATATATTCACATATTCTTGTAAAAAATAAAAAAATTATAACAAATTATTGCAGGTGAACATTACATTAACTATAATATATACAGCATTATTAACTAAATTCTTCATCAGAAAAATCTGGAGAATCGTCTTGTCCTAAGTCGATAATTAACGGTTCGATCTCTGTACTTTCGTCGATTAAGTCATCAAGATCCCACATTTTCCCCTCCTCAGCTATAGCATGCCAGTTTTCGGCAGTCACATTCGCCAATGAATCCATCAAAAGTTGCCGTACTTCTTGAAATTTAAAAGTTTTGTTGTTCCTGGCAACATAACCTTTGACTTGTGCTCATATAAGCTCTATTGGGTTCAGCTTACAATGGTAAGGGGGTGAGCGATTTATAATAATACCTTTTACTTGTGCCATCTCATCGATTACAAATTTTTTAAACTTTGCCTTTCGGTGTCTAACAATTTGCAAATAGTATTTATGCGCCAAGGTAGAAAAGTGAGGTATTATTGTTGAGGTCTTTAATGGATCCGAGACATTAATACACTTTTCTACCGTGGCTCAAATAGCATTTTTTTCACTACTTCACTACTGGCATTTTATTTTTTTAAATATTAGTTTGTCAACTCCCGTGACATGATCTACAGCTGTGCACAATGGATTCTATTCTATTAAATGGATTGAGATTTAGTTATAATCAAGTAGGCTCTGTATTTTTCTACAATGGTTAATAATGAACAGCTTTACTACCTCAACAAAAGTCAATTAAGTTAGGTTTAGAAGCTAGTAGTGAAAAAAGTTCTTTTTTCACCATTGAATCACCGAAATTTAAGGATTTACACTGCAACCACTCAATTATCGCCGCTTTTTTCCATGAAGCTTCTCTACTAATCGAGAATGATAGCTGGCGTTATCCATTACAAAAACTGAATTCTGGGGAATGTATTCGATCATTTGTTGGAAATATTCCTCAAAAACGTCAGCTGTCATTTCTTCGTGGTAGTCTTTGCTTGAACTAGATTGAAATTCCAATAATCCTTGATCCAAAAATCCGTTTTCACTGCCTATATGGGATATAATAAACCTGCGTCCCATCCCAGAGGGAAGTCTTAATCCTGTTGACCAACCCTCCATGACAGCTTGTCGGGAATTCAGTATATTTTTATCTTGCCAGACTTTCGATACGGTGTGTCCTTAATTTAGCCAGGTTGCGATATTTTCGGATTGACCTTAAGTATTCTCGTCTCCAGCAAACATTATCCAGCCTATCAATAAGAAAAGATTTTCTGTTCTGTTTTTCCCACCGAAAGTCCATTCCATGAATAATTCTCCATACTCTAGTTCTTGATAGTTGTGGCAGGTTTTCGTCATTCTGGGCGGCTTGCACAATTATGTTCAATGTTGGTATTTCTTTTGTGAAATACCTACCATGCACTATTCTACGAACACTGTTTTCAACATCGTCGTAAATTTTTAATGGTTTCGTCCCCGGGTGTGGAATAGGTTCACCGATGTTCCGGCATTTTCTCTCACGTAAAAATCTATAAATCGTTGATTCTCCTACCCCTATCATATTGGCACAGTACGTAATTATGTCGCGAACAGAACTTGTGGGGTTTTGGTGCACAAGAGCATCATGAACGTTCAGGATTAATGTTTTTTCCCGCAAAGAATATGCACTTTTGCTAACTCGTTGAATGGGAAATTGGAGAAAAACTTGAACTTGAAGCCATCTTAATTAGACGAATAGACGTTACTTGCTAGTTGCCGAATACCAACTACTTCAAATTTTATTCTATACGGGTACTTAGATTTAAATACTAACAGGAAATTGGGTTGTACCTGTATAGGTTACGGGGCAGGTAGTTCCGTCGCGCCTATGGTTTACAACTATTTTATGGTCCGTACCTCCGATCCGTGCTATCAACTCTATTGGGACAGACTTTAATTACTTAATATGTAAATTAAGCATTCTCCCCTTTCTCAACAGTTCAAAGAAAATACTTATGAGAAACCAAAAAAGTGCATTTTGCCCCACTCCGTCCCATGGGCGGGTCATGATGGGGTTTTCATAAATTTTACCAGAACTCATTAATATCTGGTTAGATTTCCTGATATATAGTGTTTATGGTGGAAAATGGTGTTAAAAATATTAAGTACACACAATTTCATTATTTGTTTTATTTAAATAGCTAAAACCTTTAGACAAAATCAGACAAAAATCCACTTAGTTCTAGCACTTCTCACAAACAAGCTGAAACTCGTCGTCATCGCTATCAACGCCGGCATAGGCATTATGTGCCCATTTGTGACACGCTGAACAGGCAATCCATCCTTCAACAGACTTGGACCAGTATTCACAACAGCAAAGACATTCTACGTCACTATTTCCGTCTGAAGATGAATTATAATCTACCTTTCCAATCGACACTTTCCTGGAAGAGTTTCGCTTCTCTTTCGTAGTGCTACTTGCTTTATTGTCATTGCCATTAATTTTTCTTTTAACGCCTTCTTTCTTCTTTTGCGAAACATTTTTTGCAGCTGCTGCTACCCCTAGTTCTTCCTTATACGGAGTTAATATTGCTGTTTTACCTCTCCTGCGATTAGCTCTCTTAACTGTTTGTTGAATTTTTGGAATAGGTGAAGCAGCTTCTGGCGACAAGCAGGGATAAGAAGACTTCTTGTTGACATCGGAGGAAGCAAATTCGTTTTGAGTTTTCCATGAAGAGCAACCTGATGCAATTGAAGGAGATTTAGTAGATTTTCTTACATCCTTTTTTTTGTAGCAGAAAGTGCTATTGAAATTGAAGGTTCCGTTGGCGTCTCAGCTCTTGGTGCAGTAGAGGGATCATTGGCTGATGGATGGACATTGTTTGTAATGTCCGTGGTAGCAGCTGGTAACAAATCAACTTCGTTAAAAACGTTTTCATTGGGAGGAAAAATCCCAGTTTTGCGAAATCCGTTTATCGCTGCTTTCATAGTGGCTGCGTTTGAAAAGGCACTACCAAAAAGCGTGGAAATTTGAAATATAGTTACCACCTTTCCAACGTCCAACGGCTGCAGTCTATGACTTGAGTGCGGTGGAAAGCATAATTATATTACACCATTCTCACGTGCATGCAAAATAAGGTCAAGATTTTTGTTATGAGTAGCAAGCCTAACTCGAATGACTGTTGCTTCCGTTTTCTTGGAAAAATTAGCATAGGTATGTTCCAGCAGCAGAAAAACAGATTTCAGTCGTTATGGTTTCTCCTCGTTCGGCGGAAGTTAATGTGCCTACCTGACGTTTTCCTTTTAAGGCTAAAATTTTGGTATGGCCCTTTGGATTCACAGTCAACCCCGTTTCGTCACAGTTATAGATGCGTTCACCAACTAGCTTATATGTGTCTACCGTTTCCAAAAGAAGGCGGAAAAATTGTGACACCGCAACCCTATTAAACCCCATAGATCGACCTCCCGAAGTTGATTCTGGTTTTCGTAACATCAAAGTAGGGTGGCATTTTAGAAAACATTGCATCCAATCCTTCCCAGCCATTTCAGATGCAGCATTAAATTTATGTTGGCACTGACTTCGTATAGCCAAACGTCTGAAGTCAATCATGGTCAAGCCAAAAAGTCTTGATTCCATTACTCTTAAATAATCAAGTTCTATCTCCCGTTCTTGTGAAAAAACGCAGTGAAATCAACAACAAAATTTTGGTGATCTTTTTTTCTTGACTTATCTTTCTAAAGTTGTTTGGGGCACACCATGTTATTCTGCGGCCCTCCTGTACTCCATTTGTCCAGTAATAACGGCATCAACTGCTGCATTCATGGATTCGGTACTCCATCCCTAACGCTTTTTCTTCCGAACATAATTTCTAACCATCTGAAAAAATACTAGATCAAGTACGACATTTAACGGGGCAGAACGGGGTACCCCATTGTACCCCTCCCCACTCCGCCCCAGGTGCAACGTCTACTTTTAAAGTTAAATTTTTGAAAAAAAACATGACCTAGGTTAAAGCTAAAGTGATAAAAAAGCTGCTTAACAAACATTCTTTGCATTACATAATTGAAATAGATTTAAATTGGATAACCAAATTAGTTACAGTGGTTAATATATGGACGCCAAAGTAACAAATCTACACGAAAATTCCAGATGTTAACGAGACTAACCTTTTACTCGACGTTTTTCGGACAACTGGCGTACGTACATTTAACCATGCTTTTAGTTGACCTTCAGTGCAATTTCGTATATTTCCGTTCACACGTTCGGTTTTTACTGGCGTACCCCGTTCTACCCCGCTACACCGTTCTGTTCCACCTTTCCCTATATATTGTTTTTATCACATTCAGTAATAACAAAATGATAATTTTTTTTCAAATTGTCAGATTATCAAAATTTCTTCATATAATTATATTCTAGGACGACTAGGACATCAAGCTGAACCTTCTGTATAAATATCTGACGCACTCGAGTATTTTGAGGTCACGTTTCTTCTTACATTTTCAAAAATCGGTTACGAGTTCTGTTCGCGTCCAAATCGTCAGTCATTTGGATATGACATTTTTTTTGAGTTCACTCAAAATTTCCCCCAAATATTTCAACCCCTTTGTAGGACCACAATCAACTAACGAAACGTCAGAGTAATATCTCTTGATTATCAGAAAGACGAAGGGCTTATACAATATGAATGTCTGATGCGCTCGAGTATTTCTATGACTATTTTTTTTTCATTTTTGAAAATTTGTATACGCTCACCCTCCTACCAAAAGGGCATACTTAACATAAACTTTTTTTCGTTTCAGTTCCTAATCTTCACAATCCAATAGGTCCCCTTAGCGCTTTAGTAACTACCCATTTAGCATCCCCGGCTCACCTACTATATTCGGTTGTAAAATCTGTGAATACTATCATCATTGAAATATCATCCACCAGCGATTAAATTTAAACATCAATTCCATTGCATAAATATATTTTCCGGAGCTTACATCCTTTTAAACTTTCGAACGTTTGTATAATCCGGTATCAGAATCCGGCAGATTATTATAGAAATTCATAGGATGCTCTCTCCATCCTGAAAAGTTACAATCAAAACCCTTAAATGGAAATCATGGAAATGATCTCTCTAGAATCCGTACGTTATGAATAGAGGTTGTTAAACGTGATATTCGAATCCCGCAGAATGTAAATTACAAGTATTTTGAGGTTTTCTTCCATTACATTAAACATACCGAGATCTTATCTCGGAATAGGTACGGAATGAAATGTGTCGCTAAGATAGTTAGACTGATTTTATTAGAAAAAATAACAGAATTTCCAAACCATTCTTTGCAACGTCAATTCCATATTATGCTATCGTCCCAGATCCCATTCGATAAAAAAACAGCAAGCTGTACAATCGGAGACATACCTCTTTTTCTAATATCAACATATACATGTATTAAACAAATTAATTCTTTCAACCCTCACTACGTAGAATCTTTCCATTATTATTAAATAGAAGTAATAAATAACAAACTTCACAACAAAAATAAAACCCATATTACTCGATCGGTTTCACATCTGCATCGTCAAAAAAACAAGTAACTAAGATACCTCATTTATATAGGTAACCTAGGATATATGTCATATTAAGATACTTTATGATCTAAGATGTCACACACTTATAGTAAGAATACATTCATATGCTATCTAAAAGACAATCTACCAATGGAGAATGTAGAGTATCTATCTGTTCATTTATAATTTCGACAAAAGAAAGCATTTGTGAGCGGTTCCGAGAACATGCCTGGGTGTCTTATTGAGAGAAGTAGCCCGCTGTATCCATTGGACGTGATATATAGAGTCATGAATAAACGCTGGAGGGGTCTAACCAGAGAGGAACTACAGGAATGGATGGATGAGTAAATGAAAAGAAGAAATGGTAATAGGAGCGATTGGGAGTAGGAGGTATTGGATGGAGGTGAACTACTTCTTGACACAGGTGCTGACTGAGCATGGGTCGAGAGAAGGGTACCTCGACAAGATTGGGAAAAGAGAGACTGGAGTGTGCGAGAGGTGTGAAGTGGAGGATGGTATGGGGGGCATGTGTTTAGATGCTGGAGGAACGAGGAAGTGCTGAAGAAGCTGGAGAGGAAACTAGTGGAGGCAGTGTATTGGGAGAACATAGTGGAGATAATGTTGTGGGGGGAGGAGAAATGGATGGAGGTAAGCGGCGTAGTGGACAGAAGTACTCGATATGGGATGAGTGGCAATAATATGCCAAGGAACAAAAACAAGTTCAAATTGACTGGAGACATATTTGTTTTGGCTAAAATCGTGGAAAATTTCGAAAGAGACTGAAATGCTTCAACAAATTATATGAATGTTTAGAAGCGCACACAAAACGCGACCGTTTGAGTATATAAAATGGCAGGTGCACCCCTAAACGCGACGGTAGAACGCCTAGAATGGCGATTGTGTAAGCTAAATGTGACCACTGGTTATATAAAATGGCGATCATACCTGCATAGGTTATGAAATATGGTAGATGCCTAATTTCACTTAAAAAATTGAAAATTGGCTTCCTTCATGCCCATTGTTGGGAAAAATATTTGAATTTCAAAATACGAACATTAAAATGTAGGAAATAAAATTGCAGAGCGGACAGAGAGGGATACTGCTGAGGTTGGTGCAGGGGTACAGGACAGTGGTTGGACTGGCAGCAGCGGTGCTAGCAAGGTCCTACCACTAGGACGTGATGGCTAGATCCAGGAATAAACGCTGGAGGGATGCGACCAGAGAGGAAGTACAGGAATGGATGGAGGAGGAAATGGAGGGACGGTGGGAGGAGTATGAGCATGAGGGCGCGCTAAAAGGAGGAATTGAGAATAGGAGGAAATTCGGGGAGGTGAACTATTTCTTGCCACAGGTGTTCACTGAACATGGGTCGAGAGTAGGGTACCTCCACAAGATTGGAAAGAGGGAGACTGGAGTGTGCGAGAGGTGTGAAGTGGAGTATGATGAGGGGCATGTGTTCAGATGCTGGAGGGAGTGCTGAAGAAGTTGGAGAGGGAACTAGGGTAGGTGTATTGGGAGAACATGGTGGAGATAATGTTGATGGGGGAGGAGGAATGGATGGAGGCGAGTGGCATAGTAGAGAGCATGGTTAGGGGGAGAAAATGACTCGATATGGCATGAGAGGTAGGAGTGATATATAGGGAAAAGATGAAGGTGTGAGCGGAGAGTGTGGAGAGTTTTGCCGTACTGCTCAAGAATCTCAAGTAACGCTCGTCATGAAAAACAAAAGGGCCTATAATTTTACTATCTTAAATCCGACACCATGCGTTATCTGACCAGCGAACCTGGTTAAAATCTTGCTGTGGAGTAGGAAACTTGAGAATAATTTGCAGCAGTTTCTGGTATGCGAGTTTGTATTACAGATTAATTTTTTCCTCTAAGCTGTATGATAAATACTTTCTGAGATACAGCGGGTTACCTCTCTTAATCAGACATCCGGTACAATGTAGCAAAAAAACCATTGATCACTGGATACCTAAAATTGGCTTTTGGTTTGAATAAACTAATAATCAAAACCAAATTCATATCCAACCTAGAGGAGCCCAGTTACCATTCACCATTCCATGTTCTAGCTGGTCTAAAACAGAATTACCAGATTGGACCGAGTTTAAAATCATCAATATTCAAGGGAGACTTATGAAGTTCCAAATATGGGAAATGATAAATCAATCTCACCAAAAAGATAGTATTATTTGGACTGTTATGCAGAATCAATGGGTCACAAAACTTGAAGATGACCGCCATATCATTGCCAGAACAGCAGCAAGAAATTATTAACAAAAATGGATCTCAAAATGATGTAATGCCGGGCTTGGGATGTAACACTTGAAAATATTACCAAAAATCATTGGTTTCATTACATTTAACATTGCGACAAAATAATTTTTTAGACGCTTCCGATATCGATCCACTTATAATAACCGACGATGGCAGTTCATCGTAAGAAGATTTTTTAGATGAAAAAGACAAAAGACAACTGATATTTTTTGTTGAATTTTTCGTTTTGATATATGTGGGGAAGCGCCGGGTTTGGACAGCGGGAGGCATTGGACACATTCAAAATTACCGCCAAATTAAAGAAGGGGTGAAAACATAAACGTATTTAGAAGCGCATTTGAATGTTCTTAGTATCTATATAGATTGGAAGAAAGTAGGTCGTATCGTTTCACGGCACTGCCATTTTTTTCATTTATCTACGTGTTCATTCTAATATTGAAAAGTTTTAAGCCCTGATTTACGAAACAATCTTTGAGTTTTTGGAGCGGCTGATTGATTACCATTTTTAAGGTAAGCTTTAGAAATCGTAGTGTATAGTTGCTTTTAAGATATATATGTGAACTTTGATACATTTTGGGTTTTATCAATCGAACTACGTTGCGGGAGGGTATCGACAACTGCCTAAATGCTCCCGTAAGTGTCCTAACCCTCCCTAAATTATCAAATTGTTACATGAAACATGCCTCACAAGCACAAAAGGTTGACAAATAGACTTTTTTCCGCTAATTAACGGTTGGTTCACAGAAGTATGCTTACAGTGTGATGATGATGCTGAGTTGCATGCTCTTGGTCACTAATTTCTTCTTAGAGTTGCACTCACTATATTTTAAAACTATTGCGGCATTTTTAGCACTCTATTCACTTTGTTTTTAAAAATAGCACTTAAACTATTCACTTTTTGTTAGTACTCACTTTTCCCATTCAACTTTAAAGTTACTTAGGTACACTGTGTTTGTTACTTTATTCTTTTTCGCAGAATTTTATTTATTTATTTATTTTTTGGTTCTTCTTATTAACTTGTAATTTACTTCAGATTCTTTTACACAGAATCTTTGGATACTTTTTTATGTGGTTCGTTTTGAAACTGACTGAGCCAATTAAGGGTTGGTTCACTAAAAGTTGTATTACAACTTCTTTTATATAGTAATATAATATGCTGATAAAATATTTATAGAAAACTATTTAATAAGCTAAATATTGTTGAATAGCCTAAATAAAGGATTGAGAGTATTCGTAATATATATATTTAATAATCAGGAATCAACGAACTTAACTCGCTGTAGCCATGCGGAATGCAACGGTCGGGGTATTACCCGGAAAATATTCTATTAGAAAAAGTACCCAAGAACATGAAGTTAAACAGTCAACTCTAGCGCGATATGTGAAAACAGAAAGAGAAGTTGGAATTGAAAATACGTCATTTTTTCCCATTTCGTCACATGTCAAGTATTTTCTGATGAATTGGAATCCTCGCTTGCCTGCTACCTCAAAATATATTCGAATATGTACCACGGTTTAACGCCGAAAGCATACGAGTTTGCAGAAAAAAATCATCTTAAATTTCCAGATTCTCGGAAAGCAAATAAATCAGCTGGAGAGGACTGGTTCACCCGCTTTTTAAGTCGACAGTCGAAATTGTCCATAAGATCTCCGGAGAACACAAGCTTGGCGAGAATTTAAAGTTTTAATCAAACTACGGTCGGGAGATTTCAAGATAAGTTAAAGGAAGTTCTGAAAAGGCATGAGTACACTGGATCAGACTGATTCAATTGAGATGAGACGGGTGTTACCACAGTTCAAAAAACACAAAAGGTGGTTGCATCAAGTAGGTAAAGTCGTTTCGCGAAAGCGAGAAGAGCTGGTACCCAAGCGAGAATTATTGGAGCGAACGGAATAGCACTTCCTCCAGTATGGGTATTTCCGAGAAAAACGTTGATAAACATCGAATGTTGAATGGTTTTCCAGAAGAGTACGGTGCAACTGGCTTAGTTCATTCGTCTGCCTGGTTGACCAGATAATTTTTTAAAGGTTTTAGAACACTTTGCAGCTAATGTTCGTTATTCTAATGAACGTCAAGTCCTTCTTATAATGGACACTCATAAATCCCATTTATCTGTGCCTGCAATTGATTACTGCGAAGGAAATGGGATAAAAATTTTAACTTTTCCACCGCATACATCTAATAAGTTACAGCCATTAGATAGGACTGTTTTCAGCCCATTCAAAAGATGTTTCAACCAAGGAGTAGATGACTGGATGCTCGCTCATCCAGGACAGACAATATCCATTTATGATCTGGCACCTATCTGCATGAAAGCTTGGGATCGATCTGCTACTTCCTCCAATATAAAATCTGGATTTCGATGTACCGGAATTTGACCATTCGACAAAAATATTTTTGGTAAGGGTAGCAAAAGAAAAAGACCCCTACAATGTGACTCTGTCAAATGAGGTTTTCAATAAAAATCCAGATTTATCATAGCAGCCCGGCCCCTCTACACAAGAGCAAAGGTTTCTATCTCCATCCAAAATAAGACCGTATCCAGAGGCTCCCGAAAGAAAGACAACTAGAAAAGGACCAGTGAAGAGGACGTCTACAACTGCAACCGATACTCCAGAACGCGATAAAATTGAAGGAAAAAAAAATGAAGCAGAACGCACCAAAGTTGATCAAAATAAAATAGAGAAGGTAAAGAACAATTGTATGAGCGAATCTTCTTCTTCCAATGAGGAAGATGTTATTTACAAATAGTCATCTTCAGAGCTACATTTAAAAGAAGATGAGGACTTGGTAAATCTCACTAAACTTGAAGTTAACAATTTTATAATTTGCAAAGTGTTTGGAAAAAAATCTGCTAGACATTATGCAGCTAAAATAGGAGAGGTCGTTGAAGATTACTTTAATGTGAAATTTTAAAAAAAGCAAGTGGCTTCCAACCGGTTTAGATTTAGTGAAGAGCCTCCAGCATTTGTGTCATATGAAGAAGTTGTTTTGAAACTACCAAATCCATTGACAGACCAATGTGCGAGATATTTGGACATGATATATTTTAATGTTGATGTTACCGAGTATGGCTTATGTTAATGTTGAAGTAATAATTCAATAAACAATTTTTAACTAAATATTTTATTTGTGTTTTTGGAAAAATTAATGATTTGCATAATATATGTTCTTAATAATTGCTTGTCCAAATCCTTTCCACAGTTGGGGAGGGTTGGGACAGATTACATTAAAAAAAATATATGTATCTATCAATAATTCTCATCGTCATATTTAAAAAAAAAAAAGTATATGTAAGAGACATGTATCATTTAGTTATTCCTCATCCACGTCCACGGAACAATTAATTATTCAAATATTGTTCATACCCTCCCGGCGCTCCCCTAATTTCTTTAGACGACCTCAAGTTTGACATTATTTTTCTTTCAAATAATTCATATATAATACTGCTTTATTCTACCTACAAATGTAAAAATAAAATATATTTATTCACGTTGAGCTATTAGAATTAGCTTTTTGTGACGAAATTTAATCAGGATTCTTCCTTCATCCATAAAATACGAGTTATGGAATCAAAGCAATAACTCAGTTACAGACTAAATCATTAGATTGTTTAATGAAATGGAAGTAGAACATTCGAAATTGCTTCATATACGGAGTGATTCACGTCAAGTGTTCTATTGGAAATTAATAATATCTCAATTTCCAACAATATCATACATGATATCACAGATACGTAATCTGTCTCCTTAAAACTGTGTGACATTTTTTTTGCACACTACTACTTCGACATATTAGAAATTTTCAGTCCCATTTTGTCGAACAAGCGACAACAAAGCAGAAGGTTTTCTCATATCTGTCATTTTTGGCCTCACGAGAAGCAGATAACAACAAATCGACAAGTTCGCAACCACAGACAAGTGAAGTTGACCATGATTTTTGTCGAACAATTACATTTTTGTGTTTGCACAACTTGAATTCAACATTTCCGGCCACTTTAGATGAGTGTTCGTAAAATTTGAATCAGTGATAGAATTGACATGTTTCGGTTGTTGGCCAACCCTTAAAAAATACTAAGTTGGGAATTCTGGAGCCGTTGGCGATATTCGATACCGAACACTAACATTACACACTTTATACCTTCGATCTCTGAAGAAGACGAAAACGAATTTCGCATAATTTTGCATCACAAATCTAAAATGTACGTTCTGTTGCTCTACATCTATACTTTTCAATACCGTTTTAAAATTTAAAACCGGACTATCTATAAAGCCTCCAGACCTACTGCAAAATATTGCATTAAAAAATTGCAACAAAAGTAGATGTTCCATGGTACCTGCTCTTCGCGCACATAAAGTGCATACAAAGGACTTGTTTCCTACGAGGTTTCAAAGCTTCAACTTAAAAAACGACGAAGATATGAATTTTTGAAAAAATTACTAATTTTCTTCACACCTAATTATCCAATAACTTCGCCAAAAAATGCGTTGTATTCGTATTTTTATTATCTACAATTCATATTTCTGACACCATTTCGATTACTCAATAAGCTTTCGTGCTATTAACAAAAAACAAAAAAAAGAAAGTTTTTTCGGGGGTAATATACCTAATGCATTTATTTTTTCCGGAAAAATTCGGAAAAACGAGTTTCTAAGTAATTTGTTTTAACAAATAGCATGAGCGAGAGTGGTTTTAAAAATCCAAGTCGAAGACGAGGGGTTTTCCACTTTCGCTCATGCTATTTGTTAAAACAGATTACTTAGAAACGAGTGTTCCAATTTTTCCACAAGAAAAATTAGATTCACGAGGGATATTTGGTAAGATTATTTCCTGAGTTAAATAAACATTTTATTTTAATACAACATTTTTTTAAATTAAAATAATAAGAACAATATAACTTTCAAGCTAGGAAAGGTAATTACTTCAAACTCATTTTAAATTACAATTAATATAAAAATTACAATTATTGTAGGTATTGCTTCCAGATCGATGTGTGAGTCTTCTGAGTATTTAGTGGAACACTATTTTCAACAGCCGCAATAATTTTACTTTCGGAAACATTTCCAAACCGATTCATTTTGAGTTTCAGTTGAAAAATTAATAAATTCGTAAGCGTTGTTTGTGATCTTTGTTGTTGGTAACGGTACATAGCAAAACAGCATAGAAACCATCAAGTTTGTTTTTACAAGGCAACTTGTCAAACTTGCATTAAATTTTTTCGATTTTTTAATCCGGAAAAACTGCTGGCAGCTAAGTTGACAGTTGTTGAGTAATTTTTCCACTTAAAATTTATATTTGACATACCAATTCTTGATAGCGAATGGTCAAAATTAATAGAAAGGAAATAATCGATTTAAATCTTATATATAAACATGAATCTACGTGATGTATGTACGCGCATAACTTCCGAACGCCGGCAACAAATTGGATAATTCTTTTTTTGTGTGTTCGTTATTACCACGGCAAGGTTTGTATACAAAAAAAATGTAAAAATCGATCAAATAATTGAATTAATAGTACCAAAAAATGTGTTATTTAGGTTCCTCTAAATGGCCTAAAAATGGCGTCGATTTGAATGTTTATGTTTGTCATGATGACAAAACGCTAAGTAAAATGTCAGATGAGTGCAATCTGCAGAGCCATTAGCGGAAATATTTAAAATTAGCGTTGGAAAAACTACTAAAACGTAACTTTTATTACGTTTTGATAATAGTTTAGAGATTAAATCGTGTTTTGTGTGTTTGGATGTGAGTTTAGAAGTTGGGACGTGTTTATTGTTGAAAATGCTACCAATAAAACGTCAAAATATCGGTCGGCGTACGCGTAACGCAGTGTGCAGTCTTCGAGATAATGAGACGGAAGAAGAGCGATGTCAGCGTTTGGAGAAAAATAGGACTTCAAGCGAGAGGCGATCAAACAGACGATCAAATGTTACAATTACGTTTAGCGTTTAGATATGATGCAACAGTCGATTACGCTGGTGATGAATCGGTTGATTTTGGAACAATGAATACTATTTGTCGATGTTGCAATGCTTTGAGGTTTCGACTGGAACCGACAGGATTATGTTGCATGAATGGAAAGGTCAAATTACCGAAACTAATGACACCCCCTGAACCACTCAATTCATTACTTACAGGGCAAGATCCTCTATCAAAGCATTTCTTGCAGAATATACAAAGTTACAACAGTATGTTCCAAATGACATAATTTGGTGCAAATGTTATTGAACATTCTAGTTTCAATCCAACTTTTAAGGTATTGATTATTCTGTAAATAATATATTAATATACACATCCATTGCTACCTATTGTATGTAGTTACACGTTATGATAATTCTATTCCAGATTCAAGGACAAATTCACCACCGTGCAGGAGCATTGTTGCCATCAGTTGATGGTGAATACAAATTTCTTCAAATTTATTTCCTAGGAAATTCTGAAAATGAAGTAAATCAACGTTGTGCTATCAATCGTACAGCTAGGACAGATATTGTCATGCAGCTTCAACTACTCTCACATGAACATAATCAGTTGATCCAATTGTTAAAAAAAAACAGCCTTAGAAATGATGTTGTCGGACAATCATAAAGTAGTGATCAGAGCAGACAAAGACCTGTAGGAGAACATGAGAGACGCTTCAATGTACCAACATTACCATTACCATTACCATCCCGGTTGTTGGAGAGAATATGGAATCTCGCGACATTGTAATTCAACGACGTGATGGTGGCAGCCTTGAGCGTATTGGTATGATGGATTACAATAACCCTTAATATTTTGCAGAGGAGAAGACGGCTATCATTTTATGATCAAGATGATTAATCCAGTGAATGTTATGTGTGTAATCTACATGGATATGTCATAAAACAAAGTCTTTTAGGAATTCAGAAAATATGGCGATACGAAGTTCACCGGTCAGCTAGTGTTTATAATAATTTCGTGAACAACATTTTCGAGTCGAATATTACATAATGGCTCAGTCCGGTATCTACTAGGACTTTTGTCAAAAACCCACTATTTTGATGCTCTATTGCTTGACCTATTCCTAATTGACGATTTTCTTCAGTTCTCAAGGAAAATTCTCCCATTTCCAAGATTTTTCACAAGTAAAAGAGTTGTCTGGCTTATCATCGTTAGACCGCATACAAAGCTAGAGCTAGCTATTTTTATTTGATCATATGGGATCTGGGATGTTGACCTATATTTTACTAAAAAACAACAAACAAAATCGCTTTGTCTACGAAACCATTACGGGCCGAATCCGGTTCTGTTTAATCAACCGACTTCCGGTCGTTAACTACTACTCATTTACTCCTAGTTCTACGCGTTTCCTAGCTAGCGTGTCAAAGGACCTCTAGTTTAGTCATTCCATAATTGTAGGTATTGATTCCTTCATCCCTTTTACTCTTCTTGGATAAACCAGTATGTATTTGGATCTTTGTGTTGCCTCCAAAGGAATGGATTGTCACGGATGGTTGAGTGATTTTTTCTTTGTTAAAGTGGTAGGGTGAATTTCAGGTAACTAAGGAAATGGAAAACTGTTGCCTACACTGAGATAAATGTCGCGTTGTACCGAATAGTTTATTGTTTTGACCATTTAATTTCCGCTAATCACAAACGCGCAATTTTGAATTACAAATGGCTTCTAGATGAAAAAACTGTATGACAGCACCTGTCAGCCGTTTTTCCGAGCTTACCCGCGACAAAACTTCACCAAAAATTACAATACCTCTGATAACAAGTAGTTATGGTCTCCTAGGACACCAGATAACGACGTTCAGCAATTTTTCTGATTTTATTTTCAATAAATTTTGTAATATTGTTTTTAAACAGTGCTAGTCAGCTTATGTAGTGAGAATGAATCGCTTTGGAAGTGATTCCATGACTAATATTGATCTGGCGATTGAGAAAAGTATACCGTACAATACCGTTAAAACCCATACGTCAATATGGAAACAGTTTACGGAATTCTGCAAGGCAAAGAAATAGGAGCTTTTGGAAACTACAAGTTTAAGACAACTAAACCTAATCCTGATGATTGGGCTTGGATGATGAAGTAAGAAAACGGTGAAAATTACAAAGAACTAGTTGTGAAGACAAGTGGAACACTGTGGCAAAAATATTGCAAGAGATGTATTTTATGAAGTGGAAAATAATGTTTGATCCATTTAAAGATATCAACTTTAAGTCTAATAGGGAAGCTCGTAATGCGAAACGAAGGATTTTGCAGATGTGCGCCAATAGAAAGAAATCGAGTTCTGCCTAATTAAAATTGGAAGAATACTACGCAATGGTTTTATTATGGGTCGAAGACACTCCTGCAAAAATTTTACCATATCGTTTCAATAAAACTTTCCTGGAGAGGTGGAGAGGCAGTCAATTGCAGAGTTCATTATTTCAAAGAGGAATTGGATAATTCTGGGATTAAAACAGGTGGATAACGTAGTTACATATTTTTTAGAATAACTGATTTTCAAAAATCCTACTATTTAGGAAAAGTAGAATATAATCCTATCTTCAATAAAACGGCCTAGGGTGGAGAGAAAAAATGGATAGTAACCAACACGAAGAACCCTACCTTTTGTCCAGGCCGTCTTTTTAAAATTCTAATGGTTAAACGTTTATCTAGAATAACAACAGATTATTCTTAACAGTAAACACATTATGGAACGGAGAACAATCAAGTGGTTGGCACGAAAACACTTCAGTGGGAAGAAACGAATATTCGGAATGGACTAAAGAAGCAGCAGAGAAGGCAGGATTAAATACAAAATAAAACAAAAATAACAAACCACTTTATGCGGTCGACAGCAGTCAGTAACCTGGCTAAAGGAGGGGTGGGTGGACAACAATTACTTAAAATTACTGGCCATAGCTCTTGCAGCCACTTCTCGAGTTTCTCACTCTACAGCTGGACCCAACAACAATATCAATGATTTACCTACACCCATCGTTATCGATGAGTTAACAAAGATTTCAAACAATACTCCTACTGTGTACCAAAATTGCCATTTATATTTCAATTGTACCATAAATAAATAAGTTTGTGGTATTTTGTGAATAAAATCGACAAAACACAAAATAAAGTAATATTTTTTAACAAAATGCATTAGTGCAGGTGTAAAAATCCTCGGATTTTTGTTGCCACCAGCACTCATGTTTCTTGTAAAAAAAATTATTTAGCAGCGTGTTTTTTTTTCGATTTTTTCGGAAAAATCAGATGCCCTTATGATATCACTTAAGAAAATAATTCTGGGAAATTTAGAAACATACAAGGTTTCAAAAATTATAAGACACAATTCAAAGAATAGTATTATATTTCTCAGGTAGCTATAGTTATTCAAATATACCGTTGGCTTTTGATTGCAATAATTCCCCAAATTCACCATATTTTGAATGAATTATAGGTAAAAAAACAAAAAAACACGCTTTAGAGGTAATCGAACTAAAAAGGTAAAAATAATTCTTAATTTAAGAATAAAATGATTAACGAGAAAATTAATGTCATTGTGGTAATAGCGTGGGGTGCCCAATATAAATTGTTACAATTTCTTACTAGTTCTATTCCGAAATGCAGAGTTGTGTATAAATGTAGTACAAAGCACCCCACGCTATTACCACAATGACATTAATTTTCTCGTTATCATTTTATTCTTAAATTAATAATTATTTTTACCTTTTTAGTTCGATTACCTCTAAAGCGTGTTTTTTAGTTTTTTTAACTATAATTGATTTTTCACTTTTTAGTACTATATAAAAAACTTTCGAATTAATCTGAGCGTTTAAAGTGGGTAAAAATCTAGTTTCAAGGTTGCATCATTATAAATGATCACCCTATATTTTACTACTATATTGT
This sequence comes from Lochmaea crataegi, assembly GCA_947563755.1. Classification (NCBI taxonomy): domain Eukaryota; kingdom Metazoa; phylum Arthropoda; class Insecta; order Coleoptera; family Chrysomelidae; genus Lochmaea; species Lochmaea crataegi. The sequence continues at coordinate 38,515,378 of OX387433.1, read as the reverse complement.
ATTGTCATAGGTGCTTGCCGTGTGCGCAAAATTTCGAATTAATCAGAGCGTTTAGTGACTTAAAATCGAGTTTAAAGGCTGCTTTATAAATTAAACACCCTATATATTTTTCAACACGCAAAAAAGAATTTTTTAGCCGTGAACGGAATTAGAACCCACAACCGGTGAATCCGACGTCATCGAAGACGCGTGCCTTAGCCAGCTTGGCCAACGATCGTACTTATATTGTTTGGATATACTAACAGTTGTAATACAAGCCACTTGCTAGGAGAGTTACAAACAAGCTCACAAACACTCAAACTCACAAACTCACATTCAGGTGAAGCTAATATAAGCGTGTTAAAAAGGGTCGCAATTAATCCTTTTTAATATCTATAAATTTCATACCTGTCAAGTAGGGGAGGGCTGGAAGGGTATGGACAATATTTGAATAAATAATTGTGGCGTGGACGTGGATAAGGAATAACTAAAATTTTGTAGCGAGGATAGTTGATACATGTCTCTTACATATACGTTTGGTTTTTTTTTGAAAAAATATGACGATACATATTAGTTATTTACGTAATTAGTGGGATATGGACATCATTAACGCACGCATGTGAAGTTTGATTATTCACATAAGTGCGTTGATAATTCCTATCCCACGTGTAACGTACAAAATTTTATCTACAACTGTTTATTAGTATTATTAACAGCAAGTATATCATAAAATTTTATTTAAAAAAAAAATTTCAATCCAACGTATTGTTAATAATATTGTCTGCAAACATAAGGTACTGTAGATCATATTTTGTGACCATAGCGACAAAGAAAAACAAAGCTGTGGAAATAAAATAAATTAGTTATGTCATCCAATTGTCAAAGTTGAATAAACAAAAATCAATAAAAATGAGTTCAAGCGACAATCTCCCTTCGGATATTGAAAATGCATAATATATATACAGGGTGGGGCAATCTTCTGACATCGGAGGATTACATCGTTGTGGTACGAGATAAAACCTTGAGGTTTTGCGTGAGCTAATACAGTTACTGAGGGCACATTTTGAAAATACTTTCGATTCTACAAGGTGTTCCAAAACCACGTAGCAGCACAAACTTACATTTTTTTAAATGAAACGTACTATATTTTGTTCAAGAATCGAAAAGATCTCACCGAGAGCGTTACAAAAATATAGCATTCTAATATATTATATGGGTGTTTTAAAAAGATATGGCCAATTATTGGCAAAAAAGACCTCCTCTTTAACACTCTGCTAAACAGTAAATCAAAATAAATCAACAGGTCTTTGTATTCAATTGTCATTCACATATCATTGGCTGTGCTCAGTATTAATTACTTTTTTTATCTGTGGCTTCTTTAATACAGGGTGAAACAAAACGCAAATCAAGCAATATCTCAAAATTTTTAAATGAATCACCCTATAAGTCTTTTCACAATTTGTTAGTACAATTAATAATCTTTCAAACGATATAGTACATTTAGGGTATAAGTTATTGGAAAACCGTAAATATTTTATGATAATGGTCAAAAACAAGTATTTTACGTACACAAATTAAATGGTATTAAATTTTTGCATGCAACGTCTAAGGCATACATTTTAATCGTAATGTTGGATGCATCTAAAATATCTTTCACTTTTACTCTTACCATTAGAGGAAGGAAAGACTTAATCGGAATTATGTTGGAAGCATTTTTATGGAATGTCAATGTTTATTTATGTAAATGTAAGTGTTTTTATAATGTTGGTTTCCATAATTGTTAGTTTTTTAAAAATAGAAAAAGTTGGAAAATAAATACAATCTTGCATCTTACATAACTAAGATATACTGTTTGTGATGACTTAATTATTTCGTAAAGACTGCAAACTGCTTTTATATTTATTAGTCCTAACGTAACCTAACCTACTAACAGTAAACAAAAATATTGCTTCCAACATAATTCCGATTAAGTCTTTCCTTCCTCTAATGGTAAGAGTAAAAGTGAAAGATATTTTAGATGCATCCAACATTACGATTAAAATGTATGCCTTGGACGTTGCATGTAAAAATTTAATACCATTTAATTTGTGCACGTAAAATACTTGTTTTTGACCATTATCATAAAATATTTACGGTTTTCCATTAACTTATACCCTAAATGTACTATATCGTTTGAAAGATTATTAATTGTACTAACAAATTGTAAAAAGACTTATAGGGTGATTCATTTAAAACATTTGAGATATTGCTTGATTTGCGTTTTGTTTCACCCTGTATTAAAGAAGCCACAGATAAAAAAAGTAATTAATACTGAGCACAGCCAATGATATGTGAATGACAATTGAATACAAAGACCTGTTGATTTATTTTGATTTACTGTTTAGCAGAGTGTTAAAGAGGAGGTCTTTTTTGCCAATAATTGGCCATATCTTTTTAAAACACCCATATAATATATTAGAATGCTATATTTTTGTAACGCTCTCGGTGAGATCTTTTCGATTCTTGAACAAAATATAGTACGTTTCATTTAAAAAAATGTAAGTTTGTGCTGCTACGTGGTTTTGGAACACCTTGTAGAATCGAAAGTATTTTCAAAATGTGCCCTCAGTAACTGTATTAGCTCACACAAAACCTTAAAGTTTTATCTCGTACCACAACGATGTAATCCTCCGATGTCAGAAGATTGCCCCACCCTGTATATATATATATATATATATATATATATATAAAATAAATATTTAATTCTGGTATTAATATTTTTCTTGATTTTTATTATCGCACTAGGGCGGTAATGTATTCAAAAACGCACTAGTGCGGTAATATACGTCATTATGACACTGAAAATAGTGTCAAATCGTACCCGTTACATGACAGTTGTGGATAAATTTTTTTTATGTAATTTGTCACAACCCTCCCAACAGTGGGGAGGGTTTGGACAAGCAATTATTAAGAACATATATTATACAAATCATTTATTTTTCAAAAAACACAAATAAAATATTTAGTTGAAAATTGTTTATTGAATAATTACTTGAACATTATCATAAGCTGTACTAGATAACATCAGCAATAAAATATTATCATGTCCAAATATCTGACACTTCGGACTGTCAATGGATTTGGTAGTTTCAAAACAACTTCTTCACATGACACAAATGCTGGAGGATCTTGACTAAATCTAAACCGGTTGGAAGCCACTTGCTTTCTCAAAGATTTCACAATAAAGCCATCTTCAACGACCTCTTCTATTTTAGCTGCATAATGTATAGCAGATTTTTCTCCAAACACCTTGCAAATTATAATATAAAATTGTCAACTTCAAGTTTGGTGAGATTTACCAAGTCCTCATCTTCTTTCAAATCTAACTCTGAAGATGAGTCTTTGTAAATAACTTCTTCCTCATTGGAAGAAGAAGATTCGCTCATACATTTTTTCTTTACCTTCTCTATTTTATTTTGATCAATTTTTGGTGCGTTCTTCATTTTTTCCTTTAATTTTATCGCGTTCTGGAGTACCTGTTACAATTATAGATGTCCTCTCCACTGGTCCTTTTCTAGTTGTCTTTCCTTCGGGAGCATTTGGATTCGGTCTTATTTTGGATGGAGATAGAAACTTTTGCTCTTATGTAGAGGGGTCGGGTTGATGTGATAAACCTCATGTGACAGAGTCACATTGTCCGGGTCTTTTTCTGTTGCTACCCTGTCTGTAACAAATGAGCAAATAAAGTATTCCTCACTAAAAATATTTTTGTCAAATGGCCAAATTCCGGTACAATGAAATCCAGATTTTATATTGGAGGGAGTAGCAGACCGATCCCAAACTTTCATGCAGATAGATGCCAGGTCATAAATGGATATTGTCTGTCCTGGACGAACGAGCACCCAGTCATCTACTTCTTGGTTGAAACATCTTTTGAATGGGCCGAAAACAGTCCTATCTAATGGCTGTAACTTATTAGATGTATGAGGTGGAAGAGTTAAAATTGTAATCCCATTTCCTTTGCAGTAATCAATTGCAGGCACAGATAAATGAGATTGATGATTGTCCATTATGAGAAGGACTTGACGTTAATTAGAACAATGAATATCAGCTACAACTTGTTCAAAAACCTTTAAGAAATTATCACTGGTCATCCATCCAGACGAGTGAACTAAGACAGTCGCACCATACTCTTCTGAAACACCATTCAACATTCGATGTTTATCAATTTTTTTTTCGGAAATACCCATACTGGAGGAAGTGCTATTCCGTTCGCTCCAATAATGTCCACTTGGGTAACCAGCTCTCCTCGCTCTCGCGAAACGACTTTACTTACTTGATGCTCGCCTTTGATCTCAACCACCATTTATGTTTTGTGTACTGTGGTAATATCCGTCTAATCTAATTTGAATATATCTGATCCTTTTAAGAACTTCCTCTAACTTATCTTGAAATTTCCCAACCGTAGATTTATTAAAACTTGACATTCTCGCCAAGCTTGTGTTTTCCGGAGATCTTATGGGCAATTTCGACTGTCGACTTAAAAATCCGGTGAACCAGTCCTTTCCAGCTGATTTATTTGCTTCACAAGAATCTGTAATTTTTTTCTGCAAACTCGTATGCCAATCTGCGAGTAACTCTTGACGTTAAACCATGGTACATATTTGAACATTTTTTGAGGTAGCAAGCAAGCAAGGATTCCAATTCATTAGAAAATACCTAACATGTGACGAAATGAACAGAAAATGGCGTATTTTCAATACCAACTTCTTTTGCTGTTTTCACATATCGCGCTAGAGTTGATTTTTTAACTTCATGTTCTTGGGCACTTTTTCTAATGGAATATTTTCCGGATAATACCTCGACCATTGCATTCCGCATGGCTTCAGCGGGAAAAAAGTCTATTTGTCAACCTTTTGTGCTTGTAAGGCATGTTTCCTGTAACAATTTGATAATTTAGGGAGGGTTAAGTCACTTAGGGGAGCATTTGGGCAGATGTCCATACCCTTCCCCAATGTAGTTCGATTAATAAAACCCAAAATGTATTATAGTAATATATATTAAGACGAATTTATCGTCTTAGAAATTTGAAATTAAAAAAAATCTTTAAGGAATATATCAAAAATTATATTATAGTTATGATCTATCTAATAATAGATACTTTTGATACACTCTGTATTTATTTTAAAGCATAACAGGTAATCAAAAGTTGAAGAAAAGTTTAGGAATTAGAATATAGTAAAACGATACAGTCAAATAAAGAAATAGGCCTTCTCAAGCTCCTGAAAATTAAATAATTCACAAGTAGTTAAAAAAACTAATTATATTTGCTTATTCTGAAAATGTTTTATACTGTAGATAAGAAATGTATGTTTAAATATTGGAAGGTGAGGTAATGTGACTTGAACATACATAATTATGTTCTAAATTAGTGTTTTTAAAATATTATTGAAAGGAATATGAAAATTAAAAAAAGGTTAAAATTGTGAACTGTCAAGTGCGGGTGAAAAATTAAAGTTTTAGAGTGAACTAGGAACTTGTAAGGAAAAAGAAGACTAGTTCCAGAATCAGGAGCTCAAGCTCTATAAAATGGGGCCAAGCACAGGTGTCCTAGCTGATATAAAAAATTTTGAAAGTCCTCATATTTGGTGGTTATGTCATCAAAAAGTCAAATTCAGTTTGTATTTTGATGTTGCCAGAGGAGCACGTTAATTTTTTGCTGTGATAATCTTTTGTTTCTGAAACTACAGACCCAGGTAGCTAAAATAAATAAGGAAGTGTCAAAAGGAAGATTCTGACAGAAAAATTTTTAATGGTCGTCAGAAGTTTTTTAAAATAAGAAATTTTGGAATTATACAGAATAAAGGTAGTAATTAATTATATTTTAAAGAAAAAGTACTTGGATACATACCTTTAGAGTTGTCGAAAAGGCTATGAAGCTGTGAAATAAATATAATATGCTATAGCTCGGAAACTAATCCCACACAATACATGGTTTATGGATGAAGCAATTCCTTGTATTTAGAAGATGTAAGGTAACAAACATTTCATTGGAAATAACCTCCATATTATCCTAAAATTTTAAGAAGTGATAGTTTATTTGTTTGAACAATTATCAGTGCACATTTAATCTTGTATATAAAATAGACTTACCGAAGGTTATATTCCACAATATTTGATCGGTAGATGTATAACAAATTGTCTTAAGAAAACTTTTCCCACATCATTATATTTTTTTTTACAAATTACTCATTACATTCCTATATCGCATTGTATGTATTTGTAGGTTAACTCAGTTAAGTTTTTTTTTAATAGAAAGAATGCATTCTACGCTATTCAGTCAATAGGCAAATATAATTAAAGGATCATTGTATATCATTTAAAAAATTAGTATGTAGATAAATTTATTTGATCCAATATTTTAAGGTAATTTTTGAGAAAGATCAAATTCGTTTTCAATAAATAAACTTATATTCATGAAATTAGTTGTTTCTACAGTAGATACTGTGTTGATAGTTCTGTGACGACTATCATAAATTTGAAAAACCATAAAGATAGAATCGTACGCCCAGAGTGCTGACGCTCAAGAGTTCTCAAGGTAAAGTAAAATTAAATCTTTATAAATTCATTAAATTCTATTTATATAAAAAAAATAGAATTAAACAAAAGTAAAAATAAATATTAATTAAAATTTCATAATTGGCGCCCAACATAAAAAAAAGTGAAATAAAATAAATTTCAAATAATAATACAAATAGGAAAATAAATAAAAAAGAAAATATCGTCACAATATATATATATATATATATATCTTAAAAGCAACTATACACTATGATTTTTAAAGCTTACCTTGAAACTGGTAATCAATCAGCCGCTCAAAAAACTAAAAACTTGTTACGTAAATCCGGTTTTGAGACTTTTTAATATTAGAATGAACACGTAGATAAATACAAAAAAGTAGAACGTGTCGCGGGACACACGGTAAGAACTTTAGTTCCTCTTAATGTTGTATGACCTTTTTAATATTTTTATATATATTTTTAATTGACTGATTGAATCAATAAATAAATACACAATGATGAAATAAAACAATTTAATTTGTTTAAATCTTCATTTTATTTTGAACTAACGTTCAAATTAAATTAGTGACGCGTTTCGCTAGACAGTAGCTTTTTCAAACTAGTGAAGATACAATGAAAAACTTCTAATTTATATAGTGCCTTAATAGGGAATTCTAAGACATTGACAAAAGTATTATTATATTTAAATCGGGATAAGTACAAAAAGTGCCTTAATACGGAATTCTATGAATATTACAAAGGTATTGAAAAAGAGTACCCACCTGGAAAATTTATTCACAACCATCACATCTTCTAGGTAAAAAGGTTTAATTTTTTGCTGCGCGACCCCCCTCGCTCCAACCTAACATAAGAAACTAAAGTTCCAAAATGGCAGTGCCGCGAAACGATACGACCTACTTGGTTCCAATCTAGATAGATATTTAGAGCATTCAAATGTGCTTCTAAATACGTTTATGTTTTTACCCCTTCTTTAATTTGGCGGTAAATATGAATGTGTCCAATGCCTCCCGCTGTCCAAACCATCCCGGCGCTCCCCTACATATAACTTACGTAACATTAGTTTCAGATAACCATTAGAAGTACACCTTATAGTCTTTTCTGGTCCCCCTCGTACACGATATCGCTGAATATTTGTTATCTATTCAGTGAAAAAGGAATTAATTTTTATATTTCTACAAAAAACTGCATTTTTATCAATAAAAGACGCGATCAATCCTGATTCAAAAACAGTGCACATTTTGTGTACTAATAGCATCGCTTGGAAAAACCAAAACAAAACCTATTTCTGCCTTTTTTGAATAATGTATACCTCTGTTACATAAGACTAAAGGATGACATTCAATTTAAATTATCCCAGTTTGCATAATATAAACTTTTAAGCGTCTTGGGACTTCACAAATCTGTTTAAATATAAACTTGAAGCTTTTTTCATGCAAAACAGCAAAAAATTGCGTTGAAACTTCCCCTTATTTGAAAATAATGCCTTGGTATTAGTCTACCAGTGGAGGAATACAAATATCGGAGTAATCAATAGCTGCGACACACACTACAAGGTGAATGACATTACATAAAGTAAATATCTCGACAATGGTAATTTGCTTTTCTCATAGGCCAGTTTACCTACTCCCAAAACTATATATATATTAAAATTGTCTGAACTGTAGAAACAAAACACTTATGGCTATAATCCTTCATTCAGGAATAGTAAATGGTTTGTTGACATAATATATAACAGTATTAGTTGTATACCTCAAAGTTTACACAGCTTGTAAGATGTTAACTCTGCCTTATTAGCACATGCAAATATGGACTTAAGTATTAAATGTAACATACGTGTCAGTGTGTACAAAAGGGCTGTTTCAATGACGTACATGGTGTTGAGAAATAACTCAAGATAAACGATGAAAATTTTATAGTTTTGAACTAATTTTAAGTCAGCAGAATATTTTTGGGATAAGGAGTCTAACAGCATAATGATATTAGGGACCTATAACGGAGGACCTCTTGCTCCACGAAATATGGAGCTAGTGTCGAGGTGTAGGAGAAGCCAGGAATTCCTGGAATGTTACCTTAAAGTTTGTAGTGGTGTGATTTAATTAATAAAATAAGCGGATTCAGAGACATTGTGGAGTTCTGTAGAAGCTGATAGACTTCGAGCTAAAGAATGGATTAATTGAAGTGGAAGTCCTTATTGCTTGATTGTGTGGAAGAATATGTCAGAAGATACCAGATATCCGATACTATCAGAAAAAGGAGAGGAAATGGAGTGGGTCAAGGAGGTTCGCACTACGGAAAGGAAAGGGATAAGGATGAATGCAGAGGAGTTGATCTGTCGGATGGAGGGAGATTGTAGGGAGTAGAGGAAGGTGTTTGAGCTGATGAATCGACTGTTTGGGGAAGTGGGGACAGCGGGGACAGCGTTGGGCTCCACATACTTGAGCATGTAGAGGTGGAGGTGCTGAGGAATATGGTGGCGTGGGTGAGAGGCGATGAGACGGAGGCAAAACTTCATACAGATACGAAAAAGGAAAAGGAGGGCAGGAATGGGGCGTTAATCCTAAAGAATATCGGGAAAATCAATCAGGAGGGGATTGAGAGAATTAAGAAGGGATTGGGGGAGATGAAAGGGGAGTAGATGGATGGACTCATAGTCTCAAGAAATAGGGATGTGGTTATAGATTAGATTGGGGTTGAACAGGGTAACTATTATAGAGAGTAGAGAGGATGGCAGATGCTTTGAATGGGGCACGAAGCAGCAGGGTGCAAGGTGGAGGAAGTTAAGGAGAAGAGTAAATGCTGGCTAGGGCCAGAGACTGTCGACAGTCCTTCCTTTGTAGGGTATGTGGGGAAAGAGGACACAAGCCAGGGGAGATATAATGTAGTAGGGGAAGGAAGGGAGTAGATGGGGACGCTGGAAAATAGGAGGACAAAAATGGTAGGGGACCCACTGGATCCTTCAGAGGGTCTGGTCAAATAGGAGGAAGGGAAGAGCAAATGTAGGGGATGGATGGGGGGTGATACAGATAAATTTAGGAAAATGCCGAATCAGAGAGTATGAGGAAGAAAATAAGAGAGGAGATAGGAAGGGGATTTGGACATGATATAGATGCATTGTACGATGTGATACAGGGCTGTAAAAGAGAGGGGAAGAGGGGCAAAAGGTGTGAGCGGAGGGCTAGTTACTGGTGGAATGAGGAAATAGATGAGCTGCGGAGGGAGTGTAAGAAAGAATGAAGACGGATGCTGAGGAAAAGAGGAACGATAGAGGGAAAAGAGGGATACAAGGGGAAAAAGAAGGAACTGGAGCGTAGGGTAAAAAGGGAAGTGGGAAGAGTTACTGGGGGAACTGGAAAACAATCCAAGCGGAAAGACGTATGAGATAGCGGTGAAAAGGATGGGTGGAAATAGGAACGAGGTGCTAGAAGAAGATTGGGAGAAGGAGATTATAGGGAAACTGATCGCAGGGGGAGAAATAGGAGGGCGGGCAGTATTCGGAAGGCCCAGGATACTAGGGGGTAGGGAAAATGATGAGGATAAGGCCGGTATAGAAGTGGGAAGTGGAGGAGGGGGAGAGAAACATTAAAGTAAGGAAAGTAAGATGGCCTGAGAGGTGATATGATTAAGAGACTGTTTGATGACAATGAGGAGTACTTCTGGGAAATATTCAACAATAAAGAATAGGATTGAGGAGGAAGTTGGTAGAAATGGGAGTGTTAGGGTGAATCAGCACGGGTTTGCGAAGGGGAAATCATGCATCTCGGCGCTGGGCAGGGTGATGGGCTTGATGGAAAGGGCTAGGGAGGGCAACTGGAGAAACTCCTACTCTACTCGTTTTCTTCGACGTCGGGAACGCGTTCAGCAGTGTTAGCAAACGGGCGGTGTTGAGCGCGTTGGGCTTGGAGTAGGGTTGGTGAACCTAGTAGAGGATTACCCGACGGGGCGTGTGATAGTAGACTCTAGAGTGAGGAAGTATGAGACGGAGGCTGGAGTGATCCAGGGCTCGGTTATGGGACCAACGCTCTGGAAGTGTGTGCTTGATGAGGTTTGTGGGATAGTCTGGAAAGAGAGATGTGAGATCGATGGACGATGCGAGGGACCACCGTCCGTCTCGAAGTGTGCTGTGGTGGTTATTTCGAGGCGGGGGTAACGTCAAGTTTGAGGTGGGTTTGGTTGGTATGCATCCCCTTTGGGTTGAGTCCAACACTGTTTGGAACATGAGTTTCCCATCTCGACCCGAAAAGTAAAAGGGTCTTTCCGATCATTCAAAACTATTTTAAACAAACATTACTTAAAACTGTACCCCTTTTCACTCCGAAAAGGGACATCTTTGTTTACACTACCCTTTTCACCTTTGATTCAAGTTAAAGTAAATCCCAGCCAAAACAAAAGGCAACAAAAGCTTAAGGATATCGCAAATACGTCACGTTTTCACATTCGCGTCGTTATTTTAGAAAATTAAGAGCCGCGATAGGAATCTATGTAATTAATAACCAATTAACACGATGTTTTTTCAATTTTTTTTTATATATTGTTGAAAACTGTGTTTTTTGAGAATCCTTTTTTAATGGTAATATTGTCAATTTTTTCGTTAAAAAATGAACTCTCCTTGTCTTGGAAAATATACAGAGTGAATCACGCCTATCAGAAAGTTCAATAATATGCAGGGTGACCCATGAGAATAAATGTAACTTTTATTTTCGACATTCCATTTGTACATTCTGTATATTTCAATAAAAGTTGAGAAAATTCATAAATTTGGGGATTCTGTTTCAACAAATTACGATTTTTGGTCGCCAAGTGTTTATATGTTATGAATTGAATGTTTTCTCTTTTATGCAAGCGTTTGTTTGCCCTTCTGTACCGAGTGTCTGATTAAGAGAGGTAACCCGCTGTATCTCAGAAACTATTTAACGTACAGCTTAGAGATAGAATCTGTAATACAAACTCGCATACGAGAAACTTTTGGAAATTATTTTCAAGTTTCCTACTCCACCGCTAGAGGGCGTAGTTCACAATAATAACACAAAAACAACATATCCACATAATAAAAGCTACCGTTATAGTACCACAAAATTACAATATTCGTAACCATTAGATCATGTTACATGCGTACTTTTTCCTCTATCTTGTGATATAACTGGTAGGGGTGAATGGGAAAGCTGACACAATAAAACTGTTGTAGCTTTTGTTCTGATCTATGGATTTTGACAAACTTAGTATTATTTGAAAGAGAATTCAATGCCTAATAAGATATTATATCATTGTTCCCTTCCAGTGGTCTCAACGGTCGCTAGGTGGTGAGGATTAAACAATTATTTTGTTTTCAACTGTTGTTGGTAATCGTTGAATACAATGCTATATTTTTAAATCATTTACTTGAAAGACGTTATCAATAAAAAAAATGTGAAATCCGCATCTCAATATCTATTTTCTATATAGGTAGGTATACTTAAAAATAGGATTTTGACAAACTCAGTAGGTGTCATTGTAACAATAACCAAAAATTAATTACGAAAGAAAAATAAACTACATTGACCTAGTAAAGTAACCTGAAGATACTGCTTTCCACCTTTTTTGATACCGACATTTGATCTCTTCAAGGTAGAAAAGAGAGCAGCTTCTATTTCAAGCCTTGGAATACTGTCAATAACGTTTTGTATTCGTTGAATAAGATTTGCTCTATTTGCAGGTCTTGTCTAAATCTTTACACAGTAAGGTAGGAAGATCTTGGCGGCCACCTCTTCTATCCGGCTATACTCATATTATTTGTTTCAAAGATGCTTCACTTCATTTGTAAAGTGGGCTGGGCAGCCATCTTGTTGTATCCACATATTTTAAAGTACTGCTAAAGGAATATCTAATAATATCAGCAATTCATCTCTTTAGAATGTTAAGTAACGCCCGCCATTTAAATGCTCATCAAAAACCTAAGGGCCTGTAATTTTACCATCTAAAATCCCACTCTATACTTAAACTGACTAGTGATCCTGGATAAAATCTTGTTGCATCCAGTGTTGATTATGATTAGACCAATAGTGTGTATTATGTATATTTATAGATCCATTACTGGAAAATGTAGCTTCATCAAACCACATTATATTTGATAATTACGTATTTCCAAATTACTAATCGTTACAGGTTCATAAATTCACTCTACTTTGATTTATCTTTAAGTTATCAACAATTTATGACATCTGGACGCATACTACATTATGTAAAATTTTAAATTCACTTAAGAATAAAACTCGATCCCCTAGTATTTCTATTGAAACAAAAGTACCCTCTCGGCATTGGGCGTTAATAAAAAAAATGAATATTTAACATTGAAGGTTCTAGCCAAACTGATTTTAAAATTTGGAGATAACAAAGCCAGTTCACAGGGCTTTGACACCTTCGGAATTAGGTTGAATATAGATATAATAAGAAAACAAAGGGCGCCACTAATTTTAGTTAAAAAAAAATTAGAAAAAGCTCATTTTAAAAATCAGCTAACTTATAACTGTTGATTATCTGCCTATAAAGAATACTAAGGTACACTAGAGAAAAAGTTGTTACAGTATCTGTGGGTTAAATAAAACTTACTAGATGAAAAAACTTTTACATTTAAAATTTTGCAAAGATGGGTTAGTATTTTATAGTACAAGCTGAAATTACAGAATTTAAACAATAAGTGAAGCTATAAAAATTAACAATCTACTTCCCTCAACCTGTATCTGGGAGCTGAATAAAGGAACCTCGCGTCTGGGAGCTGTGTCTTGGAAGTCAAATCAAGAAACTGTCTTTTTTCAATCTTTTTTTTCTCCGCAACGGTATATACCAGACATGGTATAACCTAGGAACTTTTTGCATGAGTTTTTTACAGGATCTTTATACAGGAACTTTCTTAGTCCTGGAAAGGTATCTTACACAAACTGTACGCCCAGGAACTGAATGTAGGTACAGGAACTGTCTGTCAGGGAAACTGTATATCAGAGGAACTGTATGAGCCCAGAAACTGTATGTGCTCAGAAAAGGTATAATAGTGTCTCCCAGAAACTGTGCTGAAATTACATTCTATATTACAGATAATGGAAAACTATAATATGTCGCATTTTGGGATATCTGTCCAGGATAAATCCATGAATCATATCATTCTACAATTATTTAATGGTTCGTTCTGGACAAACATCTATTTTAGTTGAAGAAAATTATAAGCAAGTGAGAGAATAATATATAGAAAAAGTGAGTTAATAGGATTTAAATGATGTGGCATCCCAAAAAATTAGTAGCCATTTTGTGTAATAATTTATGTATCACACTATTATTTCAATCAATAAACATCTACAAAGCTACTCAATTAAAATGAAACTGTTGTGACCTTCCCTTTTTCCTTCAAGACAAATGGTAGTCTACAGGGTTACATGTAAGTCCAGTTGTCCCGGTGTCAACCTTTAGGGCCTTCAGCTTACTCAGAACGGTGGCAGGGTGTGAGTATAAAATTTACCAGGAAATATTTATGGGCGCCAGCAAAGTTTAAATGACCTCAAGAACTGTTTTCCCCCACCCTAAACTTGCAAAGGGTACATGAGGAAGAAATTAGACTAAACCTTACCTTACAATAGAGTCTTTAATTATCTCTAACTAACATCAACCAACTTGCAAGTCGCGACAAAATTTTTATAATAAAGAAATTACAGAGTATAAGTATCTTCACGCTGAAGAACCAATTTCCATTGAGTACTTAAAATTCAATATGATGGTACACAACGAACTGTTATTCCTGAATTGAGATTAATACAAAACCTACCCTTTTACAACCCTTATTATTATCAACCCAAAATATACATATATTTACTTGCACTTATCAGATACAATAAATTCACATACGCAATATCATAAATCAATGATCACAATGAGTAAGACTCAAAAGAAGAAACCGAGGCGCACGCCTATGTTGGATCCAAAACAACCGCATGCTACGCAAATAAATGTCTGAAAGGTGATAAATAGTATTCACAATAATGTATAGCCAAAGTGGGCCAAGAACCTGTTAATGACATTTATTTCATAATGATGTAAATCTAGAGAGCTATCTGAATAAGTCTTTCTGACCATAGACGACCAAATAATATTTGCGTAATAATACTGAAGTACGCAAACAAAACGAAATTACTAAAATCCAATAATCCCCGTATATAATAGTTACAATAAAGAAGTGAACCTAGAACCATTTGTTCTACTATATGTAAAACGACACCTAAAACTAGTAAAATCATATACCCCCCGTAATAGTTACACCGAACTAAGTGAACTCAAAACCATTTGTTCTTTATCAAAAAAAATATATCCTAAACCTAATGAAATCCAATTAACCCCCCCCCCGTAATAGTTACACTAAAATTAGCAAACTTAGAACCATTTGTTCTCTTATATATAAAAAAATCCTGAAACTAGTAATATCCAATTAACCCCCCGTATTCAGGTTCTTGCTCTACTGTAGGTAAAAACTATAATCTAAATAAGAAAAAAAAATTACAAAAGAAAAATGAGATGGGATTACAACGCATTCCCTGTGACTATCTTCCTCCTAGGATCTCCGTTGTATCCACTGTCTATCATTCTCATCTTGACCATTCTACTGGTCCTTGCTTGCTCCCGTTTCCAAAAATATCCACCTGACCAGGAACGTGAACGTGAACCCTTTAAAAACAATATAACCCATTACCAAAATTGTATAAAATCTTGACAATTATTTTCAAGTGTCCCACAAAATTAATTTGACAACTCCCATTTAAGACAAAAGTTTCAAAAGGTTCTCTACCTTTCTAGGAAAGCTAAACTAATCCTCCATCAACTTCAATAGTTACTATAAAACAAGCTGAGCTTAAAATACTAGGTAACCTACTTGATTGTTCCAACTTACACGAATAATAAAGTAAATGTATAAACCCTAAAATATGAATTTTGATTAAATACCTAATGTAGCCTATACTGATCCTTTTGTAGAATACCCTGTATGCTAAAGAAAGTTCTTATCTAAATAAACATAACCTAACCAATATACATAACTAAAATGAATATCTTATATGAAATAATAAATCAGGCGTTACCTGTTTTACTTGATGTGGTTGTTACATGCTGTAACTGAAATCATAATTGACAGGAATATAATAATTAGTTTCTTAATTAATGGCTGAGGTGAATACTACAAAACTACTTTTAATGCAAATTATATCAACTTATCAATTCCCTTGCAGAAAGATGGGCAAACTCCATCTATATTTTAATTAAAATTTTACTGACACGTTGACTAACTTTATAAAATATGACAATTAAAGTGTTCCTAAGAAGGCGTTTATATTAGTCTGAAGGACATGCCTTTAGCAGAACTAGTAGTAGGACCGTGGACTATGAGTCTCTACAAGTCCCTATCTGAATGTAACTTTATTCCAAAAATAATAAGTAAGATTTACTAAGTAATTGACTTATTATGTGTATTTCGTTCAATAATGAAACTGTCGGAAATAAATACTAAAGTACATAAAAAAACCAGTGTAGGTACTATAATTACAATGACAACAAAATTATCTACACTGTTATGTACTGGAAAACTTTTATATAGATACAAGTAACTAACTTTAGTCATGTAAGCAATGTTACTAACCTTCTATCGCGGAGGGTTCCAACAGACCAACAATCTCCGACCCCAAATCTACTCCAGTAGCCTCACCTACTCGGCCTAGTCCAATTACAACAATTATCACCAAAACGACTATTCCCATCTAGAAATGTAAACGGTACTATAAAAAGGGTCTTTAGATAAGACTACCTTTAGTTGCCAATTGGTAACAGATCCACAAAAAAAATTCCAAAACGGCGTGGGTAAAAGGATTGCACTCCACTTCCTTCAAAAATACGTCCAACACCCAAATACCACTTAAAATGGCAAAGAAAATAATCCCGAATAATATCGGATGGCTTAATGCCAATATAAGATTCTTGCAGAATCCTTATTCTTCACCCAGATCGTTCACCAAACTGCTTCTTACCACTGAGTAGCCGGAAGATAACTCCTTCCACTACCCAGAACACCAAACGTCGATAGCGACTTCTGTTAGGGAAATGGTCGCGAACAACAAATATATAAAAGTCCCAGTAACTATAACGGGCCAAATTAGGCACTATCTACTTAACATATAACTATCACTAAAATCCAAAAACCAACTATATACCCTCCCCGTATATACATCAAATTGACAGAAAAAGAAAAATAGGACATCGATGGATTGAAAATTAAGACTATCTCTAGGTATTTTTTTATGTGAAGCTTAAAACCAAAACCACAGAATCTAGTTCATACCAAGCCACTACATAACCCATATATGAATCCAATGTAGCGGTTGAGTAGTATACTATGTTCTACTTGACACGTTAGCCTCGTAAAACGGTTCTACTACACCTAAAAGACAAACTAAAATTCCCATCCCACAAAGGCACAAAGCTAAAACCACTCTCTTCATTCCTTCCACATAACAAAAAAAAGGTGTTGCCCCTTTCCAACAATCTAGAAAAATCAACATTTTAAATCTTAAACCATCGCCCATCCGGATATGACATTCAAAACAATCGCAAGGTCATCGATCTTTACGCTCCAAATTCACTCACAACCACAGATCGGCAATGCTAATTCATCAAAATTAAGTTCACAGACTAACCCATTTCATTCGTAGAACCATCACTGACTACCAAACTCTATTAGATAAAAACGAAGAAGACTCGCCCAAAAATAGTTGACATATGATAATGTAAACAAAGTTTGATACACTCAAGTACCTTGTATTCCATAAATTATGTGATCGATACCAATTAACTGAACTATCCCCGCATAATATAATAAAATATGCCCACCCTAAGGTATTTAGTAAGCACACAGGTATGTAAATCGCACAATTACGGCTAGAATACGACACGTTACTTTTAATTTCCAAGTTATGTTAACTTGAATATGTAATAATGTCTTTACAATATCTAAAGACACGAGCATTCCTTATTCTTTACAAAAGCTCTAAACGATTTCATTTCCTTTAAACTTGCTATCAAAATAGTTATTGGAGATACAGCTGATTAATTACCATAGCACTATTTCTGTAATCCCTTGACATGTCAATGAATGTATCATCCAATGGCGTATACAAAAATTAAGAATTGTACAAAATTAGTAAAATGATGGAGAAGAAAAAAAAGAACTACAATACTAATGAAATCCCCAAAATATTCTACTAATTCAATACTATATATATATACAAAAAAAAACGGAACGTTACACTGTATAACATACCAGTAATCCTTGTGAAGTTTAGCTTCTTTGTAGACCCATATTTTTAAGAAAAGTTAAATATTAGGAGGTACTGCACAGTTCCAAATCTCAATGCACTCTCCTTCAAGGCAATTGATAGAAAGCAGACTGGAAACCTCTCCATTCATATTTATATACGTTCAATTTATTTTAAATTTCGCGCTTAAGTTAACATCCGAAACTATTATAATTATTGATTTTTGGTCCGAATACACTTGCGGTCTATTCCACCAAAAGAAAATATTTGATAAATTTTCAAATAATTTCATATCAGAGTGGACTTGATGTCTATTCCACCAAAAGATTAAATATGAGAAATTTTATTTATGTATCCAAAATGTTATCGGCAAAGATAACGTTTCACTTTTATTTCCTGTATCTTCGCTGAGAAAATAGTTATTGAGATGCGGTTTTCACTATTTTTTTCAAAATCTTATCCTCTTTTAAGTCAACGATTAAAAAATATAGCATCGCATTTGGAGATTTCAAAAAAAAGTTAGAAACAAAACAATTGTTCAATCACCGCCACCTAGCGACCGTTAAAACCACCGGAATAAAACGATTATATAATATTATATTAGGCATCGAATGATACTAAGTTTGTCAAAATCCATAAAGCGGAACAAAAGCTATAACAGTTTTATTGAATCAGCTTTCCCACTCACCCCTACCAGTTATTTTATAAGATAGAGGAAAAAGTACTGGAGCAAACTTACGTGAAATGATCTAATGATTACGAATATTTAAATTCTGTGGTACTATAACGGAACCTACATTTATTGTAGAAAAATTATGTTTTTGTGATATTATTGTGAACTACGCCTTCTAGCGGTGGAGTAGGAAACTTGAAAATTATTTCTCCTAATCAGATACCCGGTACATTTCAATTTTAGCCATTCTCAATACATAAAATACTATAGTGAGAAAAATGTTAAAACTTTTACTGTTTCGCTATAAACCTCCGTCCCGTTGGTCGTAATTCACTCTGTATAATTTGTTTTAGTTTATTCAAAAGAAATTGTCAATTGGTTTTCAAGAATATACTTTTATTTTACCTGAAAAATCAAAAACTGTTTAATTATCTAGTCTTTTCGGATTTTTTGCTAATACTAGAAGCAAATTCAGGAAAAATACCATTCAAATGATATATAATTAAGACAACGAGTTTGACGAAACGTTGGTGTCGACTCATGAACGATATAACTGGAAAACACACACTTTTTTTTATGAAAAAACTAAACTCAACCTAAAGTTTAAATTGAGTTAATTTCTCCTTTTATATTGTAATTAGAGAAACCAAATGCTGATTTGAATATTTTTAACATTTTTCCTCTCCATTTTACGGTTACAGAAAATTCATATTTTCAAGTCCAGATTATCTTGAGTGTCTGGCAACTGCTGGAATGAATTCTGGAAAATGTACAGTCGTTTTTATAAAGCGCCTCAAGCTAAAGTTTAATTTTACTGAGCTCGAATAAGTATGATTTGAGAGATAAATTTTAATCGAATAACCAAAAGTGGGAAATATTCGGTTTAGAGATCTTGAGGTGCGGAAATGTTGGAAATTTCAATGCAGAAGCTTCGAGATTTCAGTGTATCTAAAAGAGAGTCTATGGAATACGTCACAAAATCCATAAGAAGTTTAGAAAAAATTTAAAAATAGCAGAGGAAGATCTGTTTGGTTCAAGGAAGGATGTAAGAAAAAAAAGGTCATTAATTATATGAAAAAAAGATTTGGTGAGAGCTTATATGTGATAGTTCTTACCATAATTGATGCTCAGTCGATGATATGACGATAAAATAGTGGTGAATGTACGAACGACTCACTCACCCGCATAGAAAATGATTTTGAAAATGAAATTATCGATGATCAGGTAATATCAAGTATGCTTTAGTTTATAGCGTATATAATATAGAAGTCAGCTGGCAAATTATAGGTGAAAAGACCGTCTGCTGACAGTGAGAAAGTAAAAGAGTAAAGTCATAGATTTTCAATAAAGTATTATAACATTTTCCTGTAAAATTGTCGTATTCAGTAAAGCGTGTTACCAATAGATATCGAAGAATAAATATATTATTCTAACGCTTTACAACAAAGTTTTGAAACATATTTTCCAAAAACAGTGACCATTCGACTAAGAAGAAACAACTACTTCCCGGACTATATGCCCCGACAGACATTGAATTACACTTCTAAGTTGAAGGGGGTCGGTATGATTCACAAGATTTAACCAACCATTCTGGTTTGCAATTAGAAGGGTCAACATAACTTGTAGACCGTTTTCCGTTACTTGAAGACATGTATTGTTTATGATGTGTCAACTGAGACTCTCCGACGATAACATATAACTTGTACTGATGAGGCGGAAATACGCCGAAACCGGTCTGCAAGTTATGTTGTCCCTTATAATTGCGAACCAGAATGGTTGGTTAAATCTTGTAGATCATACCGACCCCGTTTGACTTAGAAGTGTAATTCAATGTCTGTTGGGGCATATAACCCGGGAAGTAGTTATTGCTTCCCAAGTTGAACGGTCACTGTTTTTGAAAAATATTTTTCAAAACTTTGTTGTAAAGCGTTAGAATAATATATTCATTCTTCGATTTATATTCATAGACTTTCCGTTAAAATTGAAGTATGTGGTTATATATGTGTGTCCGAGCAACAAATATCCCACATTTGGGTTACTTTTTATTTGCAAGCATGGTAAACGATCTTCGTATCGGCTTCTTCGTGTGCATTTATTATCTCCTGTTCGTTGAACGCATTCATCTATTACTTCAAATTTATAGCATCTGTCATAATTAACGTGAATGTGCCTACTGCCAATCAACTAAACCATGTTAATTTTTTGCCCAGTCATCAAAGGAGAAGTTGATTAAGGCTTCCATAAAGATTATAGAGATTACTGGTCAGTAGGACCACGAAGACAAAAATTACTTCGACGCAATCCTCTCTTTTCATGCTCATGATTATTTCTATACGGAAATTTTTTATAAATGTCAAATGCTATAATAACTGTTGAAGCTTGATTATTGAGAAAGCGTTGAAATACTTGTTTTGAAGTATGTCCGGATGTAGCTGGCAATTGATGAAGAATGAAAAATCCATTAAAATAATCAGTATTTTCTGGAGCTCTGCTTTCATCTATTTCTTTTTCTAATATCTTCAGTCAGTCTTACAAATACTTCCATCAGCGTGGGAAACTCATGTTCAAATGGGTCCAGGTTCCAAACAGTATTGGACTCATCCCCAAGGGTATGCCTACCAACCAAACCCATCTCAAAATCGTCGTTACCCCTGCCTCGGAATCACTACCCCAGCATACTTCAACACGGGCGGTGGTCCCTCGCACACTCTCCGTTCACACCGTCGTCTTCTCACTTTCTCGCGGTCTACGAACGATCTTTGCTTGTTTGTAGGATTAATAAGAGAAAATATATTTAGTCAGAAATAATATGCCAAGGAAAAAAGCAAATTCAAATTGTCGGGAGATACATTTGTTTTAGCTAAAATCGTGAAAGATTTCGGAAGATAATGAAATCCGCCAATAAATTATATAAATGGTAGGAGCGCACACAAAACGAGATCGTTTGATTATATAAAAAGGCAGGTGCACGCCTAAACGCGGCGGTAGAACGCCTAGAATGGCGATTGCGCGAGCTAAATGCGACCACTGGTTATATAAAATGGCGATCGTACCTGCACAGGTTATGAAACATGGTAGATGCCTAATTTCGCTCAAAAAATTGAAAATTGGTTTCTTCCATGCCTATTGTTGGGGAAACATTTGAATTTCAAAATACGAACATTAAAATGTGGAGAGAGAAACAATTGTAGTTTGTGATTGAAACGATATTTCTTTCTGGCAACGTCGCGAATGATTCATTCATTTATTAGAATGAACAAGTATGAATATTATTCGTGAAGTTGTAAAAGATGTTGCCAGTGCTAGTATTTTACTTTGGAAGAGATTAATGAGGTATATTTATGAAGGATGTTTTTTATTGGATGTGAAATCACAACTACTGAAAATCCCTCCAGCCAAACTAGTGACCTTTATAGAAGACACGAAGCTTCTGGAATGGAAGTAGATAACATGGGAAATGGTACAAAGATTCAGATCAAGTGCCTGGGCTGATGAGCACAACCCAAATTTATGAATTAATGATGAATGAATGGATGTGAAATGAAAATCGCAAATTCATTCCACATTTTCCATATAGTCAGTCAGGTATTTTGTCATAATTTTCATTAAATATGGCTACACTGTGATTGGGAAAAAAAGGACAAGAATTAAAGATGGGGCGATAAAAAATGTAAGCAATTAGATCTCTTGTTTATGTAGTCTAGGGTATCATACGAAAGAACGGAATTGACTTGAGGAAAATAAGACTTATGGACATCCTATACAATAAATAGAGGGCGATCATCGGCACGGAGTAGCATAGCACGCAGGATACAGTTAATATCATACGATTTTAAATGGTTGAACAGTTTGTAGAATTATTAAGAGAAAACATGTTAAGTCAGAAATAATATGCCAAGCAAAAAAAAAGAAGTTCAAATTGACGGGAGACACATTATATAAAATGGCAGGTGCACGCCTAAACGCGGCGGTAGAACGCCTAGAATGGCGATTGTGCGAGCTTAATGCAGCCACTGGATATATAAAATGGGGATCGTACCTGCATAGGTTATAAATTATGGTAGATGCAAAATTTCGCTAAAAAAATTGAACATTTCTTTCCTTCATGCCCATTGTTGGGAAAACATTTCAATTTCAAAATACAAACATCAAAATGTGGGAAATAAAATTGCAGAAGGTGCAGAGAGTGATACAGCTGAGGGTGGTGCAGGGGTACAGGACAGTGGTTGGACTGGCAACAGCGGTGCTAGCAAGGTCCTACCCATTGGACGTGATTTCTAGAGCCAGGAATAAACGCTGGAGGGGTGCGACCTGAGAGGAAGTAACAGGAATGGATGGAGAGAAGGTGGGATGAGTATGAGGGTGCGCTAAAAGATGCGATTGGGAATAGAAGAGACTGGATAGACCGGAAATTCGGGAAGGTGAACTACTTCTTGACACAGGTGTTCACTAGATATGGGTCGTGAGTAGGGTACCTCCACAAGATTGGGAAAAGAGAGACTGGGGTGTGCGAGAGGTGTGAAGTGGAGGATGATGTGGGGCATGTGTTTAGATGCTGGAGGAACGAGAAAGTGCTGAAGAAGCTGAAGAGGGGAGGCGGTGGGAAGAACATGGTAGATATACTGTTGATGGGAGAGGAGGAATGGATCGAGGCGAGTAGGGAGCAGGACTCGATATGACATGAGAGGTAGGAGTGATAGTTAGGGCGAAGACGACGGTGTGAGCGGAGAGTATGCGAGGCACCGCCACCCGTCTGGAAGTATGTCGGGGTAGTGATTCCGAGGGGGGGGGGTAACGGCGAGTTTGAGGTGGGTTTGGTTTGTAGGCATCCCCTTGGGGATAAGTCCAACACTGTTTGGGTCCTGGACCCATTCGAACATGAGTTTCCCATCTCGACCCGAAAAAAAAAAAGATTTAAAAACTTTGATTGTCAAACTCAGTTCTAAACAAATTCAGACTGTATCAAACTCAAAAACCGTTATTAATGTTAAAACCGAAGCAGAAATCTCAATTTCACTTTTACGGTCTGTGAATGATAAATTAGGGTGAGATACAAAACGTGTCTCGTATTTTGAAATAAAATTTTTCCAACAGAAATATTATTTAATGTTTGTTCCGAGTACTTTTTTTCACGTTCACACGGCATCTGCGTTACAACCGAAACTCAGCAGTTGAAACCATTACGGAAAAATTGTTTCACTGAAGTTATAAATTTTAAGTAATTGCATTGAGATGGCGAAACAGTTGTATGCATGAAATATTCATTTTAATGACTGCAGCATGCAAAACAACAATTTATATTTACAAAGACAACATAAGGGATGTTTTCAATTTTAAAATTTATTTAGTGGATGTTTCCGGTTGCGAGGGAGTGGAGTGAGGTAGACATTGTTTTTGGCGATTTTCGGCGTAAATATCAATTCTATCAAAAAAGTTGAATAGAAAATTATTAGTAGATATCTAATTAAAAAATGCACTAAAATTGGCACACTCGCAGCTTTTCTGTATTTTCTTCGATAAAATATTATTTTATTTCAAATTGAAGTACTGAATATTATTATATCTAATTAAAAAATGCACTAAAATTGGCACACTCGCAGCTTTTCTGTATTTTCTTCGATAAAATATTATTTTATTTCAAATTGAAGTACTGAATATTATTCAATTGCCTCAATAATTCATAAATATGATTATTTATTATGTTAATTTCAATTAATAATATACTACTCTGTATAATGAAAGTCTCTATTTTTCAGTTTTTTGAAATTGAAATTTTTACATAGGAAAGGTATATTTTTATTGTTTTATATGAAACTTGAAGCCTTTGCGAAAAAAATAATCACCGGATGAGTCATGAATTTCTCGAAGACAACTTGACTTACAAAAAAAAATTCTACTTTTTTGGGATACAATAAGCTGACATTTTGTCAATTTTCAGTTTTTTGAGACAACAAGTATTTACGCTAAAAATTGGAAAAAAACCATTTTCTACTCTCACTTCTCACACTGCCACAAAGCATTAATAACCCAAGTACTAGTGATCACTATTTTCACCATTTCCCCATGAGTTGAACTTGTAAGAAATTCAGTCATAAATTGACCACTTTTTAGGGTAATTTATCTAAACTAAATTCCACGCGTAGGTAACTACCATATTCACAAAAACAGAGTTTGTTTGTTTTAAAAGGAAATTAGTTGATTCAATTTCAAACATATCGACCTTTCATCGTGTCATACGAGTATAACAGCCTTTTCGCATTTTTTATCGATTTGGCTCTGTTCTAGAGCATTCATCTAAGGTCTAACATAATGGGACCTCCAAAAGTAGGATCCACAAAAAGCAGATACCTGTTGGTATACAGGGTTACCCACGACTTTTTGACAGTCCAAATTCTCGCAAACTGTTCATATGACATATATGAAATTTGGCAGATATGAACGAAATTGATGCTTATATTTATTATAAAATGACTTGCGTTTTTGCTGTCATTTCGGATCACGTGATCCCAACATAATTCTTTTAAATGGGACCACCGGTATAATATCACACTTTTTGGATATATCATTTAAAAACAAATTCAACGATACCACACTTGTCATCATTGTATTGTGTATGTTCAAATTGATGACCATTGACACAATGTTTAAATACTGTTGAAATATTTCTTGTAAGTGCTGTTGTATTCGGGTGTTACGGTCCGACATGTCTGTCTTATTTTATCCTTTTAATCATCTAAATCAATGGAGGGTGTGACATGAACTCGACCTTTTAAGTTACCACGGAGAAATAAATGTAAGAGTGTAATATCTGGAGAACGAGGTGTCCACAGAATCGCACCATTTCGACCAATCCATTTTTCAGGAAATGTGTTATCAAGATATTCTCTAACTGGCCCAAAAAAGTGAGGAGATGCTTCATCTTGCTGCAACCACATTCGATCCTATTCTGTATCAGGTTATGTTATTTAACGACCATCGTTAAGCGTGAATTTCTGTAATATAACGATATGACCAAAAATGCAGATTCTGTATAATCATAAGCATAGTTATTTGAACGAGAATCGTTATTTTATAATCGTTATTTTTAAAAAGCCTGTTGTTAAAATAACTGTACCTGTTTGACAGCTTGTTATGTCTTAACGATCTTGCTAAGTGAAATAAATGAGGAGAATCTAATCTAATTTTGATATATATTCGTGGTAGTGGTGATTTGTCATTTTTAGCAACCCAACATAATTAACATATTTGTGAAACAGTGCTTCTTTAATGAATTTCGAATGGCACACATTTTTTTGATGGTAGATACTGGCATTTACTGAGTAGCTTCACTGATTTTATGACTAATCAGCTACTGGAGGAATGGATTATATTTCCTAGAACAGAGGCTGAAAGAATTGTCAAGAAAGAAAAGTAAGAAGAATATACTAATGGTCCCGTTTCTTTCGTATTCACTTTATTGGCGAATTGCTCCCACAAATTGTTTATGAATTTAACCTCAAATGGTTTGTTCTTCCTTCTAATCGCAATAGAATTATTCTCTTAGAATTCCAACAGCACCTCACACTGTGCCCTTGTTGTTTTTGGAAGACGTACTTGTTTTTCCATTTGAATATTTAGGTATAACACCTGAATTTAAAGTTTCCTCACGTTAAATTGGACAGGGGACGCACTATCTGTCATGCGTTTTAATGGTATGTTATATAAGGGTTATACTCTAACGGGACCGAATCCATCTCTTTTTACATTCGTTGAAGGTGTATCACTCCATCTCGCTTCATAACAATCAAAACTTACTTCCTTTTTAACATAGAATTTTAACAATATCGTTAAGGAAGCTCGATACGTAATCATAGAAGGGTTAACAATATAGTAAAATACGATCGTTATTTTAACATAACAGACTATCGTTAAAAATAACATACTTGTTACGGAATACGGCTGATCGTTTGCCTTTCATGTGAGGGAATATCTTCCAGTAATTCTGGTAAAGTATTTTGAAGAAAATCTAAGTATCTTCTCCCCGTTAATGTTCCTTCATAAATATGGGGACCAGTCAAACGACCGTTAAATAAACCGCACCAAACACTGATTCCCCATATTGTTTGAAAATTGGTTTCGCGCATCCACTTTGGATTCTCCTGCGACCAATAATGACTAACGATACCTTTCTTATGAAATCTACTTTCATCACTCCATAATATTTTTTCTAAAAAAGAAGGGTCATCATTAATTTGTACTAACGTTTCAGCAATAAAGTTTATTCTCCTCTCAGGATCTGCAGGAACTAAACCTTGTAAATGTCTTAGGATGGTACTTGTGATTTTTTAATACTCTTTGTATTGAACGTCGTGGGACACCCTGTATAGAGGGCTCAAAACAGCCTCAAGCTCTGGTGCATCAGACCTGAATTATCATTCGCCTAATAAATTAATCGGCTTGTTAAGGAGCTGAATTTGTTGTTGAGCAATATACTCTAGCTAGTCGCAGTGGAGGGCTGTAACTTTTCGGTAAGCTCTAAGTAAAACAATGGGTCGTGAATTTTCGCCTAAATGTTGTATAACACTTAGATAATAAAAATTTGTCTGGCATATAACTTATTTGAGCGCCACGTCATTTGTAAAATGAAATAATATAATTTACCCTGATCAAATGACAAAAAACAGAGTATATGGTTTTTTATAGGTACTTAGATGATCATTAAATAAAAATCGGGAAAGTAACTTAACAATCTAATGAAGAATATCCTACTTAAAGTCGACTTTGGTCCCTACTATTTTACAAATATGGCCCTTGGCCGTCGTACATTAAATATACAAATTAAGTAGGTTCCTAGGGAAATTAGTTCAATGCTAAAGGTTCTACAACAATATGATGAATCAAAGAAATATGGCCCTTGGCCGTCGTACATTAAGTATACAAATTAATAAGATTTTGAGGGAAATTAGTTCAATGCTAAAGGTTCTACCATGGTATGATTAATCAAATATTAGAAATATATATCGGCTTATGCATCTATCAATGGTTTTCGTATTCTCCAATGGAGAAGAGAAACGAATTTTATCTCAATGAAGTACTGGACATAATATGATCCATACTTGTAAAAGCAAGTATAACGTAGTGTCGGAAGTAGAGAATCGAACTGAATTGATTTTCAAATCAAGTTGCTATTTGAATCAGGTAGAATGTAGAATGTAGAACGTATAATGGAGAGTTGTTGCAATCTAAAAAGACACAGGAATTTTTAGAAGCTTCTACAAGCAACAAGTGCTGTCGGCGAAAGTAATTAATTTAGAATGACAGAGTCATCCCACAAACATTTCAAAGATATATACACGACAATCATTAGTAATGTATAAAAAGGTATTGACTTACTTAGAATTTCCTTCGACACAACTCACATTATAATTGTCTTTCTTTTTAGACAATCAAGAGAACGCCGGTCAGGCTTGTCTCCAAAATGGTATCTAATTACCAACAAACTTTTCTGCGCACATCATTTCTGACAATTTTCGGATGTTTTAAATATTTAACAGTGCCCTCTCAGAAAAAATATGAGAACATAAGTAAGGAATCTAACGTGCGTCGACATTATATTTAAATGTAGTTAAATGCGTTCCTAGGCATTGCCGTTAGATGGCTCGAGAGGTACTAAAATAGGTAATATATAAGCAAAACGAATTATTTTGAGCAGAGAAACAGGATCTCCTTTTACAATAGACCCACTCTCCATAATCCCTACGTAGTTATTGAGAAGACGTTAATTCTCACGGTCGAACATCGATTCACGCATGCTTTTATTTAGAATTTTGCTGCAATGTTGATTCAAATTTAAACATGATGAAAAATTATTTTCACTTTTCTCTGGAACTGTTGAATTTTTTTAGGTTGCGTCAGATATAACGTAACCATTTTTAAAATGTATTGTAACGTTTATTCTAATTTATATTTTCAATTAATTTATATTTACAGATTTATATGTAATTCAGTCCTTATTTAATAATTTATCTAATACACTAAACACACTAATTATAATTTATATGAGAGTCACTTAATAAACACTTTATCGAGGCGCGATTACTTTCCTTCGGTATCAACACTGACTGATTGACTAATTGCCAGCAGCGATGCTTGTGGCCTATTTATACTCGTGCGCCGTAATTCTAGAAGTGTCTCGGCGTTCTCGCGGGTGCATTGGATATTCTCGATATTCTGGCGGATGCACCCGGGTGTTCTGGATGTTTCTCGAAGTTTGGGCGGAGGAGCCATAGTCGTCTCATACGGGGATTTCACTGGGGGCACTAAGTGAGAATATTATTGCAGTAGCTCGCGTAACAGTATGAATTTATTTGAATATATGAGTCTACAAACTAGTACGGAGTAGAAAAAATTCAACATGAAATAATAAATCAACTTTATTTGACAAAGGCAATAAGCATTTGTCCTGAAAAGGTGAAAATTAGCCAGTATTGAGCTTTTAACCATAAAATCAATAAACTAAAAGCCATTGCCCTGGAAACATCTAAAATTGATTTAAAAATTCTTGCTCAGAAACCAGCAGCTACGGTGGTCATCAACAAAATTGAATCAAGCCGTAAAAACCACCGTTCAAAATTTCGCAGTCACTCACAAACCCTTATCAAACCAATACATCATAGCCAACATCGATCTCAATCTCGATCAAGTAACAGACAATCAAGGAAACTTAAAATCAATTTAAAAGAATTGGGTATTGATGGCTTGTGCCTTCGATGCGGCAAATATATCAAAGAAATGATATGCTTCCAACCTCAAATGTTCTGATTGCAAGAAGAATGGTCACATTTCTAGAGTGTGCATTCAAACTATCTTCCAGAATAAGTCATCCAAGTGTTCAGCCAATCAAATAAACTATGTCCACACTTAACATGACTATGGTATTCAAAAAGTAGAAGTTATCTCAAACAATCAACCACGTCAAAAATACAAAGTAACCATCAAAATTGAAGGTCATCCAACTGAATTTGAGGTAGACTCTGGGTCACCCATAACCTCCCTTCCAAGAGATAAGTTTCACCAGATGAATCTGAGTGTACCGATGTTGCCAGCTATCCTACTCCTTGCTGACGTGTATGAAAAAGTTAGAACTGGCTGTCATAAGACGTACGGCTTAGATCCAGCTCACTATTACACGCTTCCCGGTTTTACATGGGACGCCATGTTGAAATATACTGGCGTTGAATTGGAGCTTTTGACGGACCTCGATATGTTCCTCTTCAGTGAACGTGGTATTCGTGGCGGTCTTAGTCA
The DNA here is from genome assembly GCA_947563755.1 of Lochmaea crataegi. Lineage (NCBI taxonomy): Eukaryota > Metazoa > Arthropoda > Insecta > Coleoptera > Chrysomelidae > Lochmaea > Lochmaea crataegi. The sequence continues at coordinate 38,485,568 of OX387433.1, read as the reverse complement.
AGTTTGTGGTAAGAGGAGAGCTAAAGCTAACAACTACGATCCCTCTAAGCCAAGGACATTTATAATGTATTTCGATATTAATAATCAGGTATGTTACTCCTTGTCTAAAATAAGCGAGAAATTTAGTAGGGTTTTTTGTTTTAGTATGGCTGGGCAATGTCTCAGTATCTTCCCTACGGTGGTTTTGAATGGTGTGATACCAACATTGACAGTATTGACAGTACCCGATGATGCTGATGCTGGGTATATGTTAGAAGCAGATTTGGAGTACCCCCAACACCTACACGATCGCCATAAATAAATCCCGTTTTGTCCTCTTTACATCAATCCCAAGACAATGAGACCTCTGGAGGATGCTAAAGAGATAATCAAGCTGATGGCTACCCTCCACGATAAAAAGAAGTATATCATTCACTTCAATCTTACACCAAACACTCATTTGTTCCAGACGGTATAGTAATAGTTCGTGCTTCTTACAAGGGAAGGACAAAAGAGTATGAACTTTTCATTGTACCAGAGCACTACGATGCAAGCATAGGGAATACGGCAGCATAGGGGATACGACAGATGAAAATTGATCTACAAAAAATAGATGAAAATACCGGAAATTCTGCAGTAAATTCACTGCACATCGACCCTGAAAAGATATTCTCATTTTCAGACCTGTAACCGACCAACCTAGTGCAACCAGCAGCACCATCCAGACCAGCACGATATTTAAATGTGGGAGACCGAGTGTTAGCACGCTACTACGGAAACAACAAAAACTCGAGGAAACCGGGTACAGTCGTAAAGAAATTTGGTCAGCCTCACTACTCAGTAAAATTGGACGATGGGTTCATATTCAAGCGTCACATCGACCAATTGATCAAGTCACGCATCAACAAAAAGAAAGTGGCATTTGCGGATGAAGTTGACTCTCCAGCTGAAGAGCATCAGCAGATACCAGACCTTGGAAACTTTGTCACAATTCGAGCAGGACCAAGCCAACGGCCAGAGCAATCGTGGTCTGCTCGTCCTCCAGCTTCTCCACCCAATGAAGACCAACAGCCACGCCGTCCTGCCAGGTCTCATCGCTTGCCTCAATATCTAAGAGACTATATCCCAGACTGAAATAATTCTAGTGTGGGAGAATTGTAGTGACCAGTCATATGTTGTTTAGTATTAGAAGTAAGTAAGATATATAGTTCTGTCAATCTGTCAGTCAATATAAGTGTATGTCGATATCAATGTGAATTCTTCTGTAAAATATAAACTAGTATACACCCATCAATATCATTTATACTACCTTGGTCACAATAGCAATTGAGCGGTAAAAACTTTTCAACAGGACAGAAGAAGCTTTACGTGCACTTCGTAATATAACGCATGCGCATTTATCGTTGTTCAGCCGTCAGAATTGAAGTCTCCTAACATATTGGGCCAATTCGATCTTATTATATACTTGAAATTCATGCGACTAGCACTATTATCATCCTCCTGACAAAAGTGAATCGAGCAATTCGTTTCGGTTTTCAAAAAAGTTGAATTTCATTACAGGAACTCCAGAAAAGAATTGATAAATAGTTATTTACATTACAAGCTGCGAAAGCTTACTTTTAGGTGCGAGGTGTATTTAAATAGCCGAGGCGAAGCGAAGCGTAGCCGAGGTTATTTGAATACTTCCGAGCACCTGAAAGGGCTTTTGCAGCGTGTAATGTATTAAACTTTTCATTCTTCCCCCGATTTTATTATTAAAACACACAATTTAAAGTTGCAAAAAATTCTCTGTAGACTGTAATAAAATGGGTAGAAGGCGTGAGTTAACGTTACTTTGGTAACATTCGTGTCAACAAAAACTAATATTTTGACAGTTGTCAAATAATTATTCTTCCATAACGTCTACATCTTTTAAGTTTAATATTTGGCTAGAATCTAGTTAAAAATGAATTCCATTGAAGAAGCAGCAATTATTGCGTGCAGAAGTTTGTTACCGAAAAACCTAAAGACCGTTACAATCAAGCCTATGAAAATTTCATCAAATGGTGTACAACGAAAGATGTGTCCACAATAACTGAAGATGTATTATTGGTATTTAAATCGACAAGCAAGTCAAAATTTCCAGTGACGTTGCTTTCAAACAAGATTTCAATCAACATTTGCCGTTAAATCTTTCAGGAACATACAACAATTGTAATTTTACATTTAATTTCCAATCTAAATAAATATTTGACATTTTATTTGTTCGTTGTCCAGGGCACGAAAGTTTTTCATACTTAGCAACCGATTTTATTTGTTCGTTGTCCAGGGCACGAAAGTTTTTCATACTTAGCAACCGATAACCTAGCATGTTTTACTTTCGCTTTCGCTTGCGTATTTAAAATAAAAAAGTCAATTTTCATAGGGGGGAGAATGAAAAAGGTAATTTTCAACTTAACGGCATTAATTTGAAATATATTAAACGATTCGTGTGTAAAGTGGAAAATTTCCATAAGCCGGCTTTTTGCATATTGAATCGTTCATAAAATGGTGGAAATAGAATGCGTAACTTTAGAAAATTAAATAAAGAAATTCAGTACACATTTTCGAGAACATCCTATTCAAGTATTTATATTATTCGCAGGTGAGAATAACAACTTTAAGAGATAATTTATTCCGTTCTCGTGGTGTTGCGAATATCCAAGGAGTCATATTTCACCTGTAGCCTCTCCAGAAACTACACTAAAAAAAATTCGAAAGTGATTTGAATCTATTTCATATAACATTTGTCATATAACAATGTGCAAACTGAATCTCGCCCAATACTAGTTTACATAATATGAATGTATTCAGATTTGTAATGCTATACCAAATAAAGACATTTATTATTATTATTATTTATGAGACAAGTGTACATTTTCACTTTTAACCGCATAGTGGTTCTTCATACTAAACCACTCTCTCCCAAACTGCTTCCCAAACGCAGTCTTCCCATAGGTAACAGAACTTTCCCCAGGGGTTACACCTTATCTTGTTTCTTCAATTTGCACCCATGGAATCTTATTGATAGAGAGAGTAGAGAGAGTAGAGAGAGTAGAGAGAGTAGAGAGAGAGTAGAGAGAGTAGAGAGAGTAGAGAGAGTAGAGAGAGTAGAGAGAGTAGAGAGAGTAGAGAGAGTAGAGAGAGTAGAGAGAGTAGAGAGAGTAGAGAGAGTAGAGAGAGTAGATAGAGTAGATAGAGTAGATAGAGTAGAGAGAGTAGATAGAGTAGAGAGAGTAGATAGAGTAGAGAGAGTAGATAGAGTAGATAGAGTAGAGAGAGTAGATAGAGTAGAGAGAGTAGAGAGAGTAGAGAGAGTAGAGAGAGTAGAGAGAGTAGAGAGTAGAAAGTAGAGAGAGAGAGAGAGAGAGAGAGATTGAGAGATAGGGATAGAGAGAAAGAGAGAGGAGAGAAAGAGAGGATAAATGCAAATAATGCGTTTATTGAAATTAAATTTCAAAATATGCCAAAATATTTTACAGTGTAACCGTGGGTATGTGCTGTGGTCGATGCATTTTGTTTTATTCTTACTCGTGAAAGTGGGAAACGAGGTCGTTTTATTTCCGGTGTTTTTACGGCGAGGTTTAACTGAAGAATACAAATATTTTCTAACTAACTAAGAGTTTTCCATTTACTTTTTACCGTGATTTGAACTTAAGTTATTTATGAAAAAAGGGTACTTATGTGAGAAAATTATCCATTCTTTCATTTCAATGGAAATATGAAGCAAATGGTAAGTTTTCAAACTTATTTGAGATTATTGGGCAAATGCGGCAGCATATTGCGCGCTTCCTAGACTACTTCTTTGAGCAATCGAGAATTACTCAAACTAAGGTTCATCCATCGAACAAACAGAGCGACCCAAACAAAACCAAAGATGCGTGATCGAAGTATAATCACCATGCGCCTTTGCATCTATTGGCTAAAATAAATATGCCTCCCTACGCTGGCCAATCGGATTTAGATGCAATCGGTCGGCGGAGTTCATTGTCTTTGGTACATCGATACAGAGTCGGAGAGATCACGTTCACTATGCATGATACTGTTTTGGAACACACCGTTGCTTGGATGGACAGAGTATAGCTCTACTATTCCACATTCGCTATAGTCGTAGAAATACCCCAATTCCTTTTATCTCTCTATATTATTTACAAATAAAATGCATGAAAGAAAAAAGGTACTAGAATGAAAGTAGATAACATGGGAAATGGTATAAATATTCAGTTCAAGTGACTGGGCTGTTAAGCACAACCTAAACGAATGAATGAGAGACAAGATGTGCATAATATGCACGGCAAAAAAGCATGTATCAGCAGAAACAGTTCGTGAGCGGTTCCGAGAAGACATTCCTGATAAGAAAGGGGACAAATGAAATTGATTTTAAGTTTGAACAAACCAATAATAGAACAATTTTGTCACTTCAGGGTTATATCGAAAGTAAACGACAACTTTGTTATTTTGAATGTAACACCCTGTATATTATCAACTTTTCGGACTCTACATTAAATTTTAATGTCACTTTGTGTGGAATATCCTATATCTAAAATTTATACTCGTGAACATCCCCAATACTAAATAAAAAACATCGGGTTGATTAGTAGGACGATCAAGGTAATTGGTGATGTCGAAAACTTCTTTTTTGTATACAGGGCTGTTAAAAAAATGATGAAAAGTTCAAATTCAGAAATGTTGAATATCTTCATTTTTTTAAAAATTATACAACCATATTTTGATTCTTTTACTTAATTCTAAGGCTGGAAAGGGCAGTTTGTGTTCACTTCCTATACCCAATCTTAAGCGTTTTTGAAATATTAACATGTGTTTAAAAATATTAATTATTTCAGCCTTAATATTGCGTAGGCGTAGGACAACCCAGCCGTCACAGTGAAGAGAATATCAAACAATTTAACACAATTTTTATTGTTTCCAAGCAGAAGTTAAGAAAGTGAAGCCTGTTATTAATAATAGTAATAATAATAAAATTGAAATTATAACAAGTGTTCAAAATTTTGTCCTTGAACCTCTAAGCATTTGTATGTATTGTATGTATGTAAATTGGGGTGACATTCACTAGAAGATTTATTGTGCCCCTAATTACGTAATCATTTGGAATCATGAGAAATTAAAAACATCAAAATATACCTTTCTATGATAATTGACTGAACTCGTCGAAATAAAATCGATGCCCAATTAACATTCATCTTCCTGTTAATTTAGGTTTGAATTCCTGTCCAAATATGGAATATATACGTCGACCTCCATCACATTTCAGTGATAACGAAGTTTTTTTTTATTACGTCGAAAAGCGATACTGACAGACGACCCAGATCTACATACAACGTGTTAATCAAATAACCGAGACGTAAATTTCATCTTAAAAAAGGTGAAATTAGACGTAATAACATGAAACATGGGATGGGAGAGAGAGAGAGAAAGTCATGAAAATTTCACATTTTATGGACAAAGCGATATAATTTGCATTAAATGAAATTCACAACGAAATATGAAAGCATAAAAATGCTGACCATACTAATACATAAATAATAAAAATATAATACACAGAGTTAATATACAGAGTGAGTTTTAAGTATGTAACGCCTCAATTATCTCGGAAACGGATATCACGATTTTTATAGAATTTGGTTTGAAAGGATCTTGTGATATGTCCGGAATTATGGTGGTATCTACATTTTTGTCAGATCTTTCCTTTTTCCGGAATAATAATGAACTTTGTTATTTAAAATTTATGAAAATCGTGCGCTCCGTTTCCGAGATAATTGAAGCGTTTCGTACTCAAAGTTCACTCTGTATATTATACTGTTGTATACTACACTAAATACTGAATTATGTTAATGTAACTCAAAATTCTAGGGTACATTGTAGAGTTCTGAATAAAAAGGTCTTTCAAGCAGAAATGCATTCGTCAATCTTCGGAACTTATTGAAGGTATTGGCCACTTTTAATTCTAAAGGTAGGAGGAAGAATAATTGTTTGGCATTGAAGGTGATGGAATTAATAAATAACAATTTTTGTTTTGTTTCTGTAGGGTAACTATCAGTTGGTATGTCAATTAAATTGTCAAAGTGTTTTCGAACCAAACACACGGGATTCCAAAATGAATAGAGCGGGAAGACTGAAAATGTTGTATTTTTTTAAATAGAATTCGCAATGTGTGCTAATACTTAAACTATTAATGTAATTTGAATATAGATGCGAAGAGGTGCAAAGTCCCTAGAAAAGCAAACCATAGCGAAGGTGCGATTCAAACAGATAGCAGTAAGTTGTTAAAGCAGTAAAAGAATCAAGCTGTTTAGAGACAAATTTAATGGCAAAACAGGCAGAGGATAATTTTTTCGATAAAGTGTCTACATGTAAGAAGAATCGAATTTGAAGATCTTATCAAGTCATTGGCAAGTTTGATAGGCTACAAAACTCCTGTGAGATAAAACTGAAGTTTTCTTGGTATTAAAACAAAGCCAGTTCGAGTTAGACCAGAACTTAATAGTGATGAGATATTTGCAAATGATAGAATGTAAAGTTGGTATATCTGAACTACTCCAGGTTACACTAGTGTCATCAGTGAATCCGTTAATTCGTAAGCTTGTGACATCGTTAATACTACGTCAAAAAAATTGGACATAAAACGGAGCCCTGGGGTACACCACTACTTACTGATAAATTCTCCGAAATTTTAGTTGAAATTGAATTTACGGTTTCGGGAGGATGAAATTGATGTGGTTTGACTTTTTTTAATGGTGTAGACAATTTAGGAGGGGAAATAGTGTATTGTGTATTCAGTAGTAAAAGCAATATATTCCCGGACGTCAATGTAAGTTACTAGCCGAAGCCACACGAACCTTAAAGTCTGTGGAGGTGCTTTTACTAAATAATCATTTAATTCACCCTTTCCCTTCGAAAATTAAACTGCGTTATTTATAACGCACTTTACGCTATTTTCAAGAAGGAGAAGGGAAAATAATGATTCCATTTACCCTTCCCCTTCTTTTTCCATTAAATTACAACAGACACTTCATCATTTTACGTCTGCTCCAGTACTTTTTTCTCTATCTTGTGAAATAACTGGTAGGGGTGAGTGGGAAAGCTAACTGTCATAACTTTTGTTCCGCTTTATAGATTTTGACAAACTTGATATCATTTGAAAGATAATTCAATGCCTAATGAAATGGTATCAACGGTCGCTAGGTGGCGGTGATTGAACAATTTTTATTCAATTTTTTTTGGGAATCTTCGAAGGAGCATTTAAAAATTTGACTTAACATTTAAAACAAACCGGATCTGTTCAACCTAAAAGAAATTCTACAGGACGGCGAAGAAGCAATACAAAAATAGATGAAATAAATGTTTAAGGATACATTGCTACAGTTCCACAAGTTAGTGTAAGAAAAATGGCTTGCGAGTTAGGAATTTCTAGGTATTGTGTTCACTCGTTTTCATCCGTATCGTATATCTCTTTATCAAGGATTAAAAGCTGCAGATTACGATAAAATACTGGATCATTGCATTTTTATCTCTGGGGTCGAATTAAAGATTTAATACTTCAGACAAAATCTGCAAATAGAGCAGCAACGAATAAAAAACGCAACTGACAGGCTGAAATAGAAGATGCTGTCTTTTATACTACGAGAATAAATATCTGCATCGAAAAATATGAAAAGCATTTCGAGCAGTATCTTCAGGTTACTACTACTCAATGTATTTTATTTTTGCTGTTTTTGTTACGTAATTGATGGTTGGTTCTTGTTACAATGATACTGAGTTTCTCAAAATCCTATTTTATGTATACCAATTTTTTCTCGTATCTTCGCTTAGAATATAGATATTGAGATGCGGTTCTTACCATTTTTTAAAATTCCATCCTCTTTCAAGTAAATGCTTAAAAAATATAGCATCGCATTTGAAGATTCCCAAAAAAAATTGAAAACAAAACAATTGTTCAATCACCATCACCTAACGACCGCTAAAACCACTAGAATAAAACGATGATATGATTTAATATGTTTTTAGGCCCTTTCAAATGATAAGTTTGTCAAAATTTATAAAGAAAAACTAAGAGTTATAACAGTTTTATTGAGTCAGCTTTCCCTCTCACCCCTACCAGTTATTTTATGAGATAGCGGAAAAAGTACTGGAGAAAACTTACGTAAGATGATCTAATGATTACGAATATTTAAATTTTGTGGTTTATAACGGTACATTTATTATAGAAAAATGATGTTTTTGTGTTATTATTGTTAACTACTCCTCTAGCGGTGGAGTAGGAAATTTGAAACTAATTTCCAGCAGTTTCTCGTGAGCGAGTTTGTAATACAGATATTTTTCTCTAAGCTGTACGATGAATAGTTTCTGAGATACAGTGGGTTAACTCTCTTAATTAGACACCCAGTACACATTTCAAATTGAGAACCTCTTCCTTTTTCAGCAGTAGATTGATAAAATGAAGAGGAATAGTAATGAAACATAAGCTTTAAAAAAGGTTCTAACTAGAAACTCACCTATCAATTTGTACTAATTAAAGGTTAACAGCACACACAAAAAAAAACTTCGAGCGTGATTAATTTTCGACCTAAATACATCCAACTACCGTCGAGTTTTGTTCGACGACGATTTGTGAATTAGAATTTGTTGTTGAAGGGGGTCGTCGCAATCCACAACAGCTGACAAGAGAAGTGGTGATAATGAATGCCATCACACTAGGACGGTACTTGTTGAATATATTTTATTTATAGCCTGCGTTTTGTTTTGCCTGATTACCATAATTTGTGGTTATAAGAAAATCGGGATCAATTAAAAGGAATTTGGTGCTTGGAACTCGGTGAATATTCAATCAGCTTCTTTTCAATTTAAACCCATAACAATAAATAGTTGTTTTAAAAATTAAATCTTTAATGAAGACAGTTTTCTTTTATGTTTCCTAGAGATGTCCAGCACTTCATTAGCGCCCATTTTTGCCGCAACGTCTTGATGTATATGCATTAAAGCCAATCCATTCACACGCTATTCTGTCATCCTGTTGCGTAGATATGACTTTAATCGGCGTAGGGTGGTGATAGATCGCTCGCCAGTGCTAGCGTTGCAACAACGTGGTCTAACTCTTGTTTGGTATCATTCTTTGAAGGATGTATAAACAACTGGAGAATTTTGCCAAAAGCATAAAACTCTTCTTGCAATCAGTCCAGGTATTTAAACTCAATGAGATGCCAATGGAAAGTTCTGGTCCGACATAATCACCTGCAACACTCATTTTGTAGATATCTTTCCCCAGGGTACAATGTACAGGACCATATCTCTTACCCAGTTCCAATAGCCTGGTTGAGAGTTCCTTGTCTACTCTTTGTATGAATGTGACCTTCAGTCAACCTCCATTTGAATTGGTGCTCTTTATCTAACCAGTTCCGGATTTCCTCTCTTATGCAATCCCTTGTGATTCCACAGGATGGTTCCAGACCTATGTAATCTCCTTTAGAGCCTTCTTTAGCTAACTGGTCTGACAATTCATTACCTACACTGATACTAGAGACACTGTTGCCTCCTGCCAGCCTATTAAGGGATTCTTTGAAGTTTTTTACCAGCTTCAAAATATTTTTGAGCCATATATATATACCAACAGCAATCTGCTCTTAGTAGGTCTTCCTTTTAAAGAACCCAGTCATCTCATCAAATCTCATCTTCGCTATTATCTCCCTTTCTGAGGCTCCTATAGTTCACATCTCTCTATCTGTCCTTCTCAGTAGACAATGACCTTTCATTGAGCAAAAGTCTACTCCAAAAACACCTTCTGGCAATATTCAAAGGAAAACATTAGACCAACAACTAGAACCAAATACTCTCTCAGATAATGAGTTCAATGACCGATTGTCACTCGTTCTTTATTAAGTAATGCTTAAGCTGCAGAGCGAAACAAGACAATTAAGTACTTCTTAAAGTTAAGAGCAACTTACGAAATTCTAAACGAGAATAAGATTCCTATGGAAATGTCACTTTTGCTGTGATCTACCTTTTAGGAGATCCAGGAGCCTACACCACAGGAAATATAGCTGGAAGGGGTTCCAGAACCTCAATACTAGAACTGTTTGAAAAAAGACAGAATCTTGGACACAACTGATAATGTTGCATAACTTTTTATCCCTATTATGATTGAAATTCTTCTTTCTCATGATGTCACGCTGCTGCACAGTTTACTATATTTATCTTCCAGCTCTTGTTGGTCTTATCTGAGAACTGTGCGTCGCAACTACACATTGGTATAAGCATGTATCGCAGATTTATTGAAGATATTACAATTTTAACGTTACTTGGATTATCTCCTAGATTACGACAGCATTACGTGCACAGCAATTGACAAAGAGTTCTAATATTTGGCAGCACCGTTGCTCTTTTGTAGGAATCTGCTGGAGATACTGGGATATTTTCTCTCATCGGTTGTCAAATTTTCAGCTCTTCCTTCAAAGCTAACAAACAAGGAAGGTCTTCTTTATATACTCTAGCGCCTTGCAAAACATCCTTTACATCTTCGTCGATGAAGTTATGGGACAGCAAGTTTTGCAACTGTCCAATTCTTTGCATGGGAGCGATAGGAAACCTGGATGACATTTCACTCAACATATAATGTAGAAAAGGAATATATACTGAAAGTCGGTAATATTCTTCAACTGACTGAGTCTGAATGTTTGGCCGATTTGTTTGACAACCGGTGATTCTGCGGACCGTGATTTCTGCACCAATTTCATTTGCGATGGCCTCAGTCTGATTGAGAAGTTCTTTGAATGTCTTCGTGCTAGCTTCGCTGATTATCATCTTTCATTTGCAAGTGCGTCAAAGGAATGCAACGAATAAAATTCGCAATTCCAGCCAGAAATAGACAAGAGTTTCACTCATGCTGTTTCTGTTACTTTATTCATATATTTTAAAAACTGATAATTTGATTTACTCCTAAGTATATACTGTGATGGAATCTCCACAGTACACAAAAATACCGTGGGGGAGGAAAGGTGGAATAAAATTGTTTGTTACACTTTGGGAAAGGTAACCACTTAAGCCGACTCAATTATTAATGTTTAATGACCTATGGAGAAATTCATGACTTCATTTCTTCCTGATTCAGTTCCCATCTCTAGCTTCTAATATGTGCTACTACTACTACTACTACTAATTTAGTCAGGCAAACCTTGGCCAAGGTTCCAGCACTGAGGCCACTGGCGAACCCATTGTGCCATTCCTGCTACTTATGCATCCATGAAGCCGAGTCCCTCGATGAAGGACCCAATCCTCTTCAGTGGATGCCTGCTTATGTCACCGGGGGCCATAACAGGGACTCCGAAGATTCGCCTGCGTAGTACAGCCCAATGTGGACATACGAGGAGAACATGGTCCGACGTTTCGTCAGCCGTGCCGCAACCCCTACATAGGTGACTTACCTCCAAACGTAGGTTACAGAGGTGTTTCCTCAGACAGCAGTGCCCTGTTAGGAGTCCTGCTATCTTTTTTAAACCTACTCTTTGGTAGTTCTAGAGCAGCTCTAGCATGTCCATCAGTCTATCCCCTTAATAGGAGCTTGGACTGCCTGAGACCCTGTAGAGCCTTCCAGTGAGCGAGGTGCTGATTTCTCAACAGTATGTGCTACGCCGCACTCTATTCTTCACCCCCACTTTTGACGACCTCCCTAAAATCAGTATAATTCGATACTCCGAAGTACCTAGACCGAGTTCGGGAACTATCGCACACTGCAAACCAACCGACCATTATATCCGGTCTTTTTGCTGTAATATAAATGTAACTCGTAACTCCTGTAAGTCGTTAGGAAGCTAAGTTTCGTTGTACTTCTATAGCTATATCATTGTGCCGGGATTAAAGTGAATTAACCGCTATATTAGTGAGGAAACACTAAATGCTGCCAAGTAGTTCAGCTTGGCAGGGAGATTAATTAATGTATTTATTTGTAACCTGGAACCTTCTGCGTATTTTGAAATGGATAAATACCAGATTATCAATTTAGTTAACATCAATCAGTGTTTCTTATTTTATTATCGGGTTACCTAGTGGTCTTTCACCCGCTCCTGTCGAAGCGCAATGGAACAATGAGGCTGGTCGTCCATTGGAAGCGAAAACAAGCGGCTATGAGCTCACGCGACATGAACTTCGACAAGTGGCTTTGCGCGGCAAATCCTAAGTATTGTATTTCAATAGTAACCTCGTCCATTACGAGCAAGTTTGAGCGGGCGGCTACAAGCGTAAAGGTGCACGCTCACTTAGGCGGCGCGGCGCGACACTACCTTATCGGTGAATCCGCAAACTTAAGCGGCACGAAGCGGTGCTTTCTATTTGAGTTTTCAGTTACATTCGAACCAGCAAAAAGTCAAGTAGTTCATCCGACGAAGATGTTTTTCCGCATTGCTAAGTGCAGAAGACCAGGAAAAAAAAGGTCTTATTGAGTACATGAAATCAACAGAAGGAGGGAAGAGCTTGAGAAATTCCACCACCTATTTTCAGATTTGAAGCGGGATAAAAAAAGTTTTTAAAATTCTTTAGGATGTCTGAAGAAAAGTTTTACGAACTTTTAGATTTTATTAAAGATGACTTTACCCGCTAAAACACAAACTTTCGACGCGCTGTGACCAGTGAAGAGAGACTTGCTGTTTGCTTAAGGTAATAAAATCATTTTATGCCTCTTCGTTGCCTGAATGCTTCGGAGGAGATGCAAGCGACAATGCATCTTGTCGCGCCGCGCCGCTTCGCTTAAATGTGCGGACTCTCGTTTAAATACATGTAAACTTCTGTGGCGATTAAATACGCGTCGCGCCGCGCCGCCTAAGTGAGCGTGCACCTTAAACGTGTTTGCGCTGCAGATCCCATCAGGATGGGATTTTCGCTTGTAGCAGCGTGAATTTTAGTCAGTTTGCGAACACCAGTGAGATAGGTTGTTTTGGTTATTATTATTAGTTTTCTTTTATTTGTACGTGCATTTGTAATGGATGCGTCTCCAATGGATAAGTTGGTAGACTGGGGGTGTGGAAAGGCCTTTGAATCGGTGGTGTTGCGGGTCAGTTGGAGGATCATCTCAAGGGAATGAAACAACTACTTCTAGCACTGGGAGATGTTTGATTTATTTACTATAATACATTACACTACTTACTATTGCTAATGATATAAATAAGTACCTAGCCGTATAGCATACTTATATTTAATGGTTAAAGATTACTGATCTCTGACCATTCGACTATATAGAATGTTCTTCATGACTTATTCTAAATCAACTTCTCCTATAATAAATATTGAATGCATATTTATATAACCAGTCAAGTTCAAATAAAACAAATAAACATATTATTGTTTTGACTTACGTCACGCTTGAACTTGACTTTCTATTAAATAACCTTCTTAATTTATATTTATATAATAATGAAATGTTCGAACGTTTTGTTAAAATAAGATCAAGGGAATTTAATTCTTATTTAAAATATTTATTATTATATTATTATATTGGGCCAAAAGGCATCACACATTGTTAATAATTGATATAGGTATTTCGTTTTTTTCATAAATAATTCACAGCAATGGATGAAGAGACCGATAAACTTATAAATTCAATACATTCGTATTCCCCACTGTGGAACATGAGAGAAAAAGGTACTATTCACGAGATCCTCAGAAATCCAAAGAAAACTATGGGCAAAGGTTGCAGTTGAAATGGTGTGTGATGGTAAGTAAAGAAATAAACCTATGAAATTAAGTATATTGAATAATCTGCATGTTGTAATCTAGTCTATAGGTTCGTGTTCATTAAAAAAAAATGACATAAATTTATCTCTGATAACATATGCTGAACTAGAACTCCTATTTTGGCCCAGTGTAGAAAATATGGCAGGAACCTCAGTACTATCTAACTGATGGGGTTGTTGGAACTGGGACCCTATTGTTTCTTGTTCACCTTCTTTGTCGATGACCATGTTATGTAGCAAGCACAATCAAGTCGACGAAATCTGGCTCCACGTCAATACCCTTCTGTAGTAATCTCCATTCACTACTCATAATACCAAACATACATTCAATGACCTGGCGAGCTTAGGAAAGACATTGATTGAAAATCCTTTGTGTGGGCATTAGATTCTAGCCAGGGAAAGGTCTTATGATATAAGTTTTAAGGGGATAGGCTTCATCCCCTAGGATAACATGTGGGAGTTTGATATTCGTCCCAGGCAACTTGGTGAGACGTGTAGTACCTAGTGCACCAGCCTCAAGGTTTTTCGACAGATTTGAATTAGACAAAATGCCACCATCACTTTCCTTGCCGTACCCCCCAACATTAACAGCTACAAATTTGTTATAGGGCTCTTTCACGCCTTGAAAAAAATGGAGAAGAAGTGTTTGTAGTTTCTGAACTTGCTTCCAGAGTGACGTGGATTACGTATGCGCACATGTTTTCCGTCTATACAACCAACACAGTTTGGGAACCTCCACCTACTCCAGAATTGTTGGTTGATTGAGTTTACCTCTTCGAAAGTGGTAGGGAAATGTAAATGTGTAGCCCACAATATGTCCCATATGTTTCTTTTACAATTCTTCTGACTGTTACATCTGACAGTTTAAATGAGTATCCCAAACTTTTAAATGAAGCCCCCTATGCAAAATACCTGTAACAATAGAGATCTGTTAAGTATTAATTAAAAAGTTAGAATATTTTTAAATTAGAAACGTCTTAAGGGGATGACAATGTTTATTTTTTGTTTTAGATGCATCTTCAAAGAAGTGGATGCGATGGCATGATATCCGATGTTCAAAAGAAGGAATATTAGCGTTTTTTGTTAAATTATAATTTGGTAATTTTACCTGTTAAAGTGGAAAGGTGGATTTTGAATATTTGTTTAATCGTAGAAGTAGTGCTAAAGTAAATTTTATACCCATTTAGAATAAGACCATCCTTATTTATTATTAATAAATCGGTTGAAACAAAAAATTACCGACAAAAATGAACGTCGTAACTAATTTATTAGATGTCTCGTTTTTGAAGTCACGTCAAATTTTGATTTCATGTTAATGTCAGATGGTTCAAGAAGCCGCATACGTTAAGTTACTAAAACGGCTGGTACCTCTAAATAGGTATTAATTTTACTATAGTTCCTTTATCTGATCATACTGTAAAAAAAGAGTATCAAGACGTAAGTGTTTTATTATTTCGGTTTTAAACGGTCATGGGTTGTCAAATTTATAACTTTAAAGGATCAAATCATGGAGACTAGAAAAGGAGTTCAAAAAAATTAACAAAACCTGTCCTCAAAATCGTCTATATAAGCAGTTTGTTTTTTCACCTCTGCGTCGCCACTGCAAATCCAATACCATCTCAAAACAGTAATAATCTTAGTCGACAGTGGTCCAATAGTAAACATTACTTATGACAAAAACTCAAAGTATATCATTTCACGTCGAAAAAGACGGCACTATAAGGCCAGAAGCCAATAGTGCTATGAGGAGAGGTGATTCCATTTGCCGAAGGAACAAAAAACTTAAGAGTACATTTTGATCAAAGGCTTTCATGGAACACTCACCTTCAGAAGACCACACAGAAAGCTACCATTATTGCCCTAGGCAGATGCAAAAGAATGAGTGGAAAAACCCTAAAAACGACCCAATGGCTATACACAAGGGTTGTTAGACCAATGATAGCCTATGGATCAGTAATGTGGTGGACAAAGACTCTGTACAATAACTATACCAGGTTAGGTTAGGTTAGGTTGGGGGATGGACTGAGGGCGGATGAAGTGAGGGAGGGAAACGGATGGGTGGTAGTGCGAATGGGAGACATGGCGGTGTACAGTGTGTATATAAGTCCAAATGTCAGCCTGGAAGAATATGAGAGGAGCATGACAGGATTAGAGGACGATCTGAGGGTGTCAAAAGGAAAAAAGGAGGATCATTAGGAGAATGGTGGCAGGGGACTTCAATGCTAAGAATTATGTATGGGGGGGGGGGGGGGAAGAAAACAGAAAGGAGAGTGGAGATCCTGGAGGAACAACGGGTTGGTGGATCATTCATTTATTGAACAGCATGTGATGAATGGCTGACAGTCGAGCTGCAATGAAGGCACTTGATTCCATAGTGGTAACTTGCTAGCTAGTATAGGATAGCATAGGTGCTTTGAACGAATTTGGAGACCATTGCAAAGTCATGGTAGCCTGGGTACCAGTGCACGAGGATCATAACGGCAACGAACTGGCGGATGAAACGGCCAGACAAGGCTAATTATTTCCATTTATTGGACCGGAACTCGCATAGTTGACGATAAATATGGCCACAAGGAAGTGGGTGGCTCAGAAATCTCTAGAATGATGGGTAATCTCACCAGGACAGAGACAGGCGAAACAGTTCACTAGAGGACATTCGCCAACTTTTATGGCAGACCCGAGGGGTAAACCGTGTGTACACTAATTCTCAGGATTGTTACTAATTCCTATAATTCCTCACTAATTCCCCCTAATTAACTTTAAAATATATCAAACAATTTCCCTAATTTCCTACTAATTCCCCTAATTTTACTAATTCCCAAACTAATCACAAAATGGTGTAAAATAAATCAAGCATATTATCTTGTTTGCAGTAGGCATGAAAATAAAAAAGCTGCAAAAAATAAACAATTTTTATACGCTTTATATATGTTCTCAATATTAAGTTGGTGTGCGCGTTTTAATTGAAATGGCAGGCACCAATTAAATTAACGGGGGCGTAAAAAATAATATCAATCAATGTCTTCTGTTCGGCGCCAAATAAATGTGTCGAGCTCTGGTTTTAGAAACTTTATTCTATAATGTGCGTTTCCTCTATTTTCAATTATCCGACCAATAAACCACGACTGGTCATAAAATACCGCGTAAAAGTTCTCTAAGTGAACCTCAAGCTCGGCAGTTTTCGATAAATTTTCCGATTTACATGGCAACATATCATCTGAATAGTCCAAATCATCAGCTATTCGAGGAGTTATCAAGTTTCATCACTTCGGAGTTAGTGCTTGTGCCACTAGCTTGATTCATGGGTAGTTTTTTTTATAGTCAAGGTCACCTGAACATTTTTAGAATGTGATTTCTTCGGTGTTCTCCTTATACAAATTGCCAATAAATCTTTTTAATCGGTCAGTACCTACTCTACCGTTAGACTCATCTAAAAGCCAGCAGTACGATGACTGTTTAATAATTGAAGATTTTTTACCGACAATGACCTTTACATACGGAGACTTTTCTAATACACCAGGCACTTTTTCGGAAAAGTCTTTTAAACTCATAGAACTCGTTTCCAAAGTATCACATTCGCGATTTTTATTAGAAATTTCGTCCGAAATTAGGTCCTTAACCTCGTCCACAATATATCATCCTTATTATTAATATTATTTGTTTTTACCACTTCTTGATCAATTTCATTTTCAGTTTCGTCAACTTCGTCGATGTCTTCGTTCTCCTGTGTATTTTTAAAATTTTGTTTCCGGTTTATCAACGGTACTTTCATATATTTCCAATCGTTCTCTTTTGCATTGATTCCAAAATGTTTCATGTCCTCTATGACATTTTGTAGACTTCTTCTTCAAATGTAGCTTTAATATCCAAATCAAAATTTTTTTCTTCACTTGGTAAATCTTCTTTCTTCATTATGTTACCTTATCTTTTTTCTTCCCTTGGAAATGTAAAAGTGTCCCTCAGATTATTTATGGTATCAATTGTTGTTTTAATTCTCTCAATTCGTTTTAGCATATCCTATATACTAAAATTTATTATTGTAGAATAAGTAGAGGTCATGGACCTGGCAGTCCGAAATAAGGATTCACATGCCCGGCTACCAAAAATGTCGATGCTGAATATCTCTGGTTTTCATTCACCGCTTTTAAGCTTCCGTATTATTTGAAGCGTGTGTATTTATTTCAATGCAAAGGTAACAATTACTGGTCAAAAAGTTGTCGGTATTATATTCTTTTTTTCCTTTAATCCAGGCTCTCCAGATTCTAGTAAAAAATACAACGCAACTCAGTGCTGGAATTTAAAAATAAAAATTCGATGTGGTGCATAAGCTTTAGATACGCTACACTACCTTCACTTTGTGGAATTTCCTTATACATTTGTTCAATTACTATCAAACTGCACATTTTTTCCGCGGATGCAAAATTCATCCTGTCTCCACTTTTGAGATTAGAATCTGTCAGATGTTTATCTTTTGGAACGTTTAAAATCAAGTCCCTGAGATGACCAGAGGTGGCAGTATATTTTCCAATTGGCAGATTCATTCCGGTTTCAGGAAACTAGTTCACATTTTTGTTAAAATATGTACATAACATTCTTCATTTTTCTCAATGCTGCAGAGGTACCATTCCCAATCTGGAACTGACAAATAATAAAGTAGCTCTGTATCTTCTGTGGACATTTTGTTTGTTTCTTTAAATTCAGGTGCTATACGAGACATCACATCAGTATTTGAACGCATTGCTCTTAAAAGGCGAGTATCGCCGTCTGAGAAAAATCCCATAATTGCGATACCAAATTTTTTAGCTTCTTCCTTCATCCATTCCCATCTTAAAGTGACCTGAACAGGTGTAAATTTCCCTCTAATTCTTTACTAATACTAATTCCCCGAATTTCCCACTAATTATTTTAATTCCTCACTAATTCCTCACTAAATCCTAAAGATTGTACACCAAAATTCCCCTGCAGAATACCCCTTGGGCATACCTAATGAGTAGAAAGAGGAAAACTGTCAAAGCTGTAATAGTTATGTTAACAGGGCACTGTAAGCTTAACAGGCACGCAAAGCTGTTGGGATTGACAGACTAAGCCATGTGCAGATTCTGTAAGCGAGAATAGGAAACTGCAAAGCACATCCTATGCCAGTGCGACTGCCTGGCAAATGTGCTCTTTCTTGTACTTTGCGATTAGAAGCCACCGGCAAGAAATTACATGAAAGATTCAGTCTCGAGGCTGACTGGCTACTTAAAAAGAGTCGGACTGGAGAATGTAAGCTCAACTACCTTTCACCCCATTATTACCGACCTTCACACTAGATTTTATTCACCAATTTTTTATCGTCGCTTATCAACTCTTAGTATTACTTGGATTTGTATGCCATGTTGTTTTCATGATAAAGTAGTACCAAAGGATTGCATTCAAGTACAGGGCAACCATAAGTTAATTGTTCCAGTTATTATCGATTATCCAGTTTGTCAGTCGGGGCATATAACCCGGGAAGTAGTTGTTTATTCTCAGTTGAAGGGTTACTGTTTTTGAAAAACATTCTTCAAAACTTTGTTGTAAAGCTTTATCTATATCTATTCTTCGATATCTATCAATTTTGTAATAGACCAGCTACAACATGGAACTGGTTCCACTATTGTGAATGGTAACTGGTGATAATTAAACTGGTGGTGAAAATTTGGCTTTGAACAAATTTTAAAAGTTTTCACAGTTCGTATTATCATGGTAGTTGCCGGTTTTTCCGGTTACTTTAAATAGTATACCTTCGTCTTCAACAAAACCGTCCTCTCCTCTTGGATGCATAATTATAGATATTGAGAACTTGCCTGTTTTGTTTAGTTGATCCAGTATTATCTTGCAAGGTTTTTCTGATCTGACCTTTGCAGAGAATCCACATCTCATTCAAAAAAGTTGGTACCTTTTTCTTCGGAATACTGTAACCTCTTGAACCAATTTTATGTATCCAGTTAATAAGGGTTTTTTGCTACCTTGTACATTCGGCATTTCTTTTCAGAACCGCTGACATATTGTTTCTGCCGGTACATGATTTCTTTTGCCGAACATTTTATGCACTACTTTTCGAGAATTACTTTCTCAGAGAGAGCTCATTTGAATTCGGCATAAGTTTTCATTTTTTTGGTTCTCCATACAGTTTTCTCAAAAAAGCGTTGGCGTATAATATCCTTCATTCGTTGGTAATTCTTTGACCATATTTATTATTTGTGACCGGCTTGCAATTGCAATCTAGAGACAATTTTCTTGAAAAATACGATTTGTCTTTTTAATTGCTGCAATCGAGAAAAAATTTGCAAAATATATCAATATTATACTCGGATAGAATCAAAATTACTCTTACAATTCCAGCTTTAACGTCAACAGAAATATTTGTAAAATTCCAACTCTTTACAAATAATTGATAGAAATGTGATTTCATTCGTGTTAATTGGGGTTTGCGCAACCTGTGGCAAACGTAATTGTGTTATAATCTGACCGCGGGCGACGTAACGTACACGACACGTCCCAAAATTGATATTTCGCCGGTAGCATAATGTGTGTATAGCATGCTGTTCTACAGGAGATTCGTTTATTCAAAGGTGAATAATAAAAGACAACTAACACCTGGTTATACAGTTTAATCTCCAGCGTATTCACAAATTTTTTAATAATTGTGTCATGTCAATAATCGATTGTTTTTTATTAGAACCATAGAACTAAACATCTAGTTCTCTGGTTAAGACCATAAAAATATACGGTGAAAACAAGTCCAGCACAGGAAAGGAAACTGTGCACTAACGTTAGACTAAATAAACAAGAGGCCTAGGTCCATATTATTGACTGAGTAGAGACTGAAGTAGAGCTTTCCAGTAGAACACATATTTTGTCTTTATTTTGCTTGGCTAGTCAGTCACTGCAGTGACAAATACAAAATATCCATTCTCTCGGGCAGCTTCATTCCGTCAGTCGATAATATGGCCCCCAATGGTCTACATTTCTCGGGATAGTCAACATCGCCCCGTCGTCTTTTTTCCTAATCACATTGTAGCTATATTCAAACAAAATATGGTAAACTTCGCGACCCTCGGAATTTTATGTTAATTCTCAATTTGTTTGATAGCTTACCTTAAATAAAGCAAATTAGAACAAATTTTCGCTGGATCATTCAGTAATTACTTTAAAAATCACGCATTTAGTTTAAAAAAATGATACGTTTTCAACACTATTTAATGCTATGTTACGATGAATATTTTCATTTTAAACTGTGATTAAATGTGATTAAATGTAAGGAAGTTTCACAAAAAAAAACCGGAAGAAAATACTTAAATTCTGCCAATTTTTAGAAATATATTCAAGCATAATTATTTGCACTTGACACTTATAGGTTCTAAAATTACACACTAAAATCTCATGTCTAGGTACCCTATTTTCACGAATTGAGATTGTTGTGTGTTGAATTATCTTCCCCTTTTTGGAAAACTTCATGTGGAAAACAAATTATTTAATATTTATGTCTATCTATATACTGATATGATATTTTATTTTGTGTTTCATAATTTTTTTATATTTTTATTGTTTGATTTTATTATTTTTGTTTTACCCGAAATACTTCCAAATTTTGCAATTTTTAACTCTACACAGTGTACTCACCTTTTTTAGGAAATCTCAGCTTCTCAGGGTTTTGGTTCATGGGCTCAATGTGTAAGAAATCTAAATACTGTTCTTTTTTTTATGGGCGCCAAAATTCAATGTTATTTAAATAAAATTTTTAATGAAGTTTTTAACATCTAATTTGGATTTAAATACTTTCCTGAATACGGTCCTGTGTACTCACCCTGAAAGTGCCCCAGTGATGTGTAACAGGTGATCAATATAGTTGTACCAATTGATAAAAAGAATTACTTTGAAATAATACTTGGGATGAACAATTTTAAATTTATTTTATGAAAATTAATTTTGTGGACATAAATTAGCAAGATAAACGTTATTCCTTACATCAAATAGGAAAATAAAACTTAACTAAGATGGTCTTTCACTCAACAATCACATTCATACAATGAAAATTAATTTTAATACATGCAATTATGCAACTTTTTATAAATTTGTGTATTTACAGTGATACCGTTTTAAATTAAGCTAAAACGGAAAGCAAAATGGACGATACAGTTGAACCTGAATTTGCAAAATATCCAAATTCCTTTTATATACACTCACAAGTAAGTTTTTTATTTTAAATTGAAGTTTATTAAATATCTTTCATCTTCTATTAATGTTGAAAAATGAATAATCACTTCTTTCCTGTTTCAGACTGCTCTGGGCCTTTGTGAAGTAACCTCCAAAACGAAAAGCAAGACAACTCCAATGCAGAATGCCTCTTGATGAAATTTAAAATATGGTTTATTTAAATTTATTTACTTACGAAGATCCCTCGGTGTTTATTTTCTTCAGGAACCGTGTTACAAGGTTAGTTAAACTATTTCCACTATCAATTACATAAATATTTTATCAAATTTACAATTTTTCTCACTGTACGAAATAACGTGCTTCTTGTAGAAAATTCATTTTCGAAAAGGGACGACGCTTTCTCTATCAACAAGTACCTAACAACCCATTTCTCATTGCTTATGGTTTTTCTTCAATAAAAACATTAAAAGTAAGTAGTTTAATACTCACTTATATCATTTTACTTTAATTTATTACTTTCACAAGTACAGTTGTTAAGTTTTATTAATATCAACAAAAGTCATTAAAGTAGAATTGATCACTTCAATAATTAATTTTCTGATTTTTTTTTAGAAAACTGCGAAGCTCCTGATACCTCGGGGCCAAGTGATGCTCAGGATGGACCAGTGGAAGTTGTAAATAATGCAGGTTAGTCTGAACGGGCTACACCAGAAAATTTGGGTCCATTAGATTTACTTGGTTTTTTAATCAACCTATGGCAATAGAAATAACAGGAGATCAACCACCAGCAATTAATGAAAATGTTGAAGCATTGCAGTACCAAGAATTGGAGGTACCAAATTATGGAATGAGTTCAGTAGTTTCCAGCAACTCTGATTTCAGCAGCGATTCTGCTGAACAGTACCAACCTCCTAGTAACAGTTCAACTGCATCCATTAAATCCGATGAATCAATACGAGTTGCCAGCATCCTTCAAGCTGAGAATAATGAACAATCAGCTACTGAAGGAACAGTCACAAAAAGGAAGAATCGTAGGGGGAAGAAGGAACGGCAACAAGTATAAAAGACAGAAGAATGCAAATATGCGCTTATTTGGGAAGTCCTATGTTGATTTCAAAAAGAATGCCCTTGGCAAATATAAACAAAACAAACAAAAAGATGAAAAGAAAATTGGTCATCGTTGTAGAGAACACATTCGCATAAAAAAAGGAGGACCAAGACAAAGGTTTTGGTGACAGAATCAACGATGAAGGACGCAGTCGTCTTTTCTCAGAATTCTGGGCTTTACCCAACTGGGACTCTAAAAAAACTTATATAAAAGACAATGTATTCTATTGTGAGCCACAGTACAAAAAAATGACAGTATTGATGGCTCGAGAAAAAAAAACGACCTTCCGTTTTTATTTTTCAGTGATTGATGGGGCAAAGTCAAGAAACAAGTTTGTAAACAAATGTTTATGCACACAATAAGCATTGGGGAAAGACCATTACGTGATTGGGTGAAACCTCCTGAAACCACTAGCTCTCATCTGCATCAGAAAACGCAATAATGGAATTACAGGAGTGGCTGAACCCTCTGGCAAAGGTTGCATCGCATTACTGCCGCGCCTCTTCTGATAAGCTATACCTAGAACCAGCCTGGGGTAGTATGAGGGACTTTTATCGAAAATATTTTGCAATATTTGAGTCTTTAGGAAAAACTAAAGTATCGAGGACAAGTTAAAAAAAATATGGACAAGATGAACTTGGCATTTTACACACCAAAAAAAGATCAATGTAACGAATGTACCATGCATAAATATGAAACTCTGGATGAAGAATCGTATACAAAGCATATTAAAAAAAAACAAGAGGCAATTGCCGAAAAAAGGCTGACAAAAGCAAAGCCGTTAAAAATAGTAGCGAAGCTAGATCTTATACAGTTGACCTACAAGCTGTGCTTCTGGCACCACGATTAAATGCGGCGGCAAATTATTATAAAACTAAATTAAAAGTACACAATCAGGTTTATTATAATTTGTCATCAAAAGATGTTTCATGCTATGTTTGGCACGAAGGAAATGGTGGGATGGATAACGATGTCTTTGATTCTATAGCAACCAAGCTTATCTCAAATGAATTAGCCCAGTCCCAGCCGATTCCACAAAAAAGAGTTATACGGATGCGCTTATCAAAATAGGAATACCAAACTGTCTAATGCCCTATTAGACTTGAGCATGAAGTACAGAGTAATTATTGAACAAAAGTATCTTGAGATGGGCCACTCCCACATGGAAGTAGATGGATGCTATTCCGCAATTGAAACTAAGCTGAAGCATCGAAAGCAAGTGTTCCTTCCTGCAGACTACATTCGAATTTTACAATCAGCACGACCTGACCAGCCATTGAAAATTTATTATTTGAGCTACAACGACTTTGAAGTGTTTAAATCTAACTACTATACCAGTATTCGGCCAGGCTATAGAGCAGGAGATCCCTGTGTTAAGGAGCTCGTAGCCATCCAGTATACCCCGGAGAAGGTGATAAATTATAAACTTGCATTTAGCGACGATTGGGCACCATTACCATGTCGTCCACGACGTTAAATAAGCCTCATCAACGTTAGGCCGAAGTTATATGACCGACCCTGCTCGATTGAAAAAAGTAAGTTTGAACATCTTCAAGAGCTAAAAAAGGTGAGCGGTCGTCGGACCGCCGACAGAAGCTTGCTTCTTATGCACAATAGAATAACCATCTTTCGTGAATAATTCACGATTTTTCAAATATTTTGACAATTTATGACCATTTTTGACGAATTTTGACAATTATTGACCATTTTTGACAATTTTTCAAAAATTTTAACATATTTGGCAATTATTGACCATTTTTTCAAAATTTGGACAATTTTTGACAATTTTTCCAAAATTTAATAATTAATGACCATTTTTGACAATTATTGACCAATTTTGACAATTATTGATCATTTTTGACAGTTTTCCAAAAATTTTGACCATTTTAGACCATTTTAACAATTATTGACCATTTTTGACAATTTTTGACAGGTTCTGACAATTATTGACCATTTTACTTTTTTAAATGAAACTAAAGTGTTTCTAATTAATTCCAATATTTAATGAAAAAATTATTAAAAATCTAAGATATTGATAACTATTTCGATATTGACGATGACATGTCAATATTGAAATAATTATCAATATCTTAATAATTTTTTCATTAAATAGTAGAATCAATTAGAAACACTCAGTTTCATTTAAAAAAGTAATATGAGTAGATTCCACAAGGTAAGGGTCCAAACAGTAAATTCTATTGACCATTTTTTCAAAATTTTGACAATTTACGACTATTTTTGACTATTTTTAGAAAAATTTGACCATTTTTTCAAAATTTTAACAGTTTTTGACAACTTTTGACGATTTTTCCAAATTCTTGACAATCTTTGACCATACTCAAAAATGTTTGACAATTTTTCAAAAATGTTAACACTTATACACCATTTTTGACGTATTTTGACAATTATTGACCGTTTTTGACAATTATTGACCATTTTTGACAATTTTTCAAAAATTTCAACATATTTGGCAATTATTGACCATTTTTTCAAAATTTTGACAATTTTTGACCATTTTTCAAAATTTTAACAATTATTGATCCTTTTGGACCATTTTCGACAATTTTTGATCGGTTTTGACAATTATTGACGGTCTTTGACAATTATTGACCATTTTTGACCATTTTTCAAAAATTTCAAACACTTTTCAACATTTTTGACAATTATTGACCATTTTTGACAATTTTTGAAAATATTTGGCAATTATTAACCATTTTTCCAAAATTTTGACAGTTTTTGACAATTTTTGATCATTTTTCCAAATTTTTGACAATTTTTCAAAAATTTCAACATATTTGCCAATTATTAACCATTAGTTTCAAAATTTTGACAATTTTTGACCATTTTTCAAAATTTTAACAATTATTGATCCTTTTGGACCATTTTTGACAATTTTTGATTTTATTTGACAATTATTGACGGTCTTTGACAATTATTGACCATTTTTGACAATTTTTCAAAAATTTTAAACACTTTTCAACATTTTTGACAATTATTGACCATTTTTGACAATTTTTGAAAATATTTGGCAATTATTAACGATTTTTCCAAATTTTGACAGTTTTTGACAATTTTTGATCATTTTTCCATATTTGACAATTTTTCAAAAATTTCAACATATTTGCCAATTATTAACCATTTTTTCAAAATTTTAACAATTTTTGACAATTTTTCACACCTACAGGTGTGCGAGCTCAGTGCGGCAAGAGAGATTGCTCACAGTCGCTTGAATGATTTATCGCGTGACGAACGCTTTTTCGTAACATCACACGTTTCACGAGTTCACCAGCCTTCTCAAAAGTCATATGTCGTGCAATAAGAAGCAAGCTTCAAAAAACTTATACCAGAAGATTACACTAGGTTTTATGAAACTCTACCACACAAAAACTAAGCTGATCAATAGCTTCAAAACTTTCTCATTCTCATTTCTGAATTATATTTTACATTTGTTAACATTGCTATTTTGAGTATTTTCAATTAGTTTGTATTTTTTTAAACTATTTTCACAAAAATAAAGACTTTTTAGCAAGTTTTTTTTTACCTACATACTATTTCTTACCATTCATTTTTGAAACAACTGAGAAAAAGTCGTATGTCAGTGAAAATTGAAAAAAAATGTATACAAAAGGTCGTATGTCAACATAAATCATATGAAGCAATAAATTTTGAAAAAAATTACGGCATTATTATTCTAAGGTGAAATAGATGATGTTTAAGCATAATGACATTCTGGAACAGTTTTTGTCCCTCCTGAAAACTTTGCTTTTTGGACATACGACGTAGTGCTGTATCCACGACGATATTTATTCCTCATCTCGGAAAAATTCATGTTGAATATGTAGTATTTAACAATTTTTTGAATAAAATATCTGTCCAAATAGTGGTCGTGGTGAAAAAATATTGTTTTTTGGATTTTTCTCTATAAATTCTGAATGTACCACACATTTTTTAGTAAAAAGATCTAAAACCTTGTCTAAAGTATTTCCAAGCTGTCACGAGTTACTGAAACGAGAACTGGCCACATTGTCCATCCACCGTCAAAAATTGTCAAATTTTTTACAAATTGTCAACATTTTTTAAAAAATGGCGGATTCTGAGTACTTTTAATTGCAATTTTCTCCTTCAAAAGTGAATGATCCAAGAATTTTTCTCTTTTAAAATGTTCTATAGCAATGAGGCTTTCTGATAAAAAAAAATCGTTGCAAAATTCCGAGGGTCGCGAGCCTTACAGGACCCACCTTCTCTTATAAAAAAAAAATTGACAAAGCTGGTTTTAAAAAATCTCGAATTTACTTCATATTTAATGTACTCACATTATTTATGTATTACATTTTTCTTCATGCATATCTAAATAGTCTTTAGGAATATATCTACCACATTTTTTACATTCAACAAGAACATTCCTTTTGTCCATTGTCATATCCTGGGTAATGTTGGATGAAATACTTTGTGTATTTCGATTTGGCTCTGTCCCTGTATGACTGCTAGAAATTTTATCTTCTTCAACGGAAACTATCTTCACCAAAATTTTGCTTACTTTTGGTTCTTTCACTTTTTTAAGCTTAGTGAAAATTTCGAAGTTTTCCAGATCTTGTAATGCTTTAAAAACTTCATCGAAATGATGTTGAATTAATGTATCGTCCATTGCAAATTTGGAATACTAATTTTTGACAGGAAAACTATAAACGTCAATCAAAGTGAAGAATACACTTCATGCTTGCAATCTTAACGTTCGGTTGACACCGACGAAAACGAAAAATACCGAGATATCCACTCTTTGAGTGGGTTTGTTGTTCGAAAGTTTATTTTATTACCGAAATTTTTTCAGGAAACCAACAGTAAGAAGAGATATAAAAACTTTTCATTCTTATCCCCAGTTCCCTCTAAGCTTCTCACATTGTTAGTAGACTTGATGCATGCTACTCACCCTTTACGTTTCCTAAAGGTGCGTGAGGGAGGCTTAAAAAAACAAGTCAAACGGGAAATGGGAATATTGGAACATTAATCCTTAGAGTTTGCGGGAAAGGAGGCTCGAAAAATATAAAGCAATTGGAATATGTGTTGCATGACTAGTTTAACGCCAAGATTTCGAGTAAAAAATCGAAAAAATAATGAACGTAAGAAGCATGGTGACTATATAAGGAGATGGGACTCCATGTATTCCAATTTCTGGTCATGGTAGAGGGCGCCAGTCTAAATCCAATTACAAGAACATCCTACTACACAACAATGGGGCATGTCCACCAACTGAAAAGTTGACACCAATGACAGTCGCCCTGATGATGAATAATTATTTGGATAGATTTTAGATTTGGTTGTTTTGTATTGAATCAATGATCCTTTTTATTATAAATAGTCGAATGGAGCTTTTAAAGTACCTAAGAAATTAAAACAATGTCGAAGAAAGCACCAAATCAAAATTAAATTAACTCAAATACGATCAAAATAACTATAAGAACCACGTGTTGTACAAAGAACGCTTGTTTATCATCAGATTCATCAGGGCGTGACATCACGTGGACTTGCCCTATAACAGCCAATCATAAGCCTTGCATACACTTTGAGTTCATGGTGTTTTATTGGTTAATATCTCATTTGACAGTATGTGAGGTAAGTTAGGTTAAAAAACAGAAATGAAAATTTTTTTGAGGTTACTTAGAACCAGAACCATGAAGAGCCTCCATGACCAGAACATTTAAATTTGCAAACATACATATTGCAGTATGTAGATGGCATCGCTTTGGTCAGTCATAATAATCTCTAAATAACAGTGAATAAGCTACAAAAACTTATAACAGAATAATGAAACTGTTCAACAGGTGCCGGATGAAGTATTTTGTGTGCAGTTGTGCTTTTTATAGACTTCTCACAAATAATGTATATGTTACTGTAAAAGCCCGAATATAGGTTAATCTTAGGTATTATCAGTATATCTTAGGATGGCATTTGGAATTACAAAGTAATCCTGATGACCTTCAAGCGCATTTCTTCGACAAGCATTTTTTGAGGCAGTTACATTTCTTGAAGCCTTGTCCTCCAGTCAACGACAATTTTCCGACAACTTCTCGAAGACTCACTTCTTTATCTTTAACATTTTCATTTATCTTTATGAAATCTTCAGAGCATGACGTAAACTGATTCTGTGTGTGAAGCAGCTTTAGTACTCCAATTTTGGTACCCAGTTGGTAAAACTCATTGTCCAATACATCTACCACAACAGCAATAATGCTTTTTGGGTCAGTTTCTGCTCTGTCAATGTCAGGTACTTTCAGTCTTACATTTTGGCCAAATTTTACATTTGGATATTTATCAGCCGATATGGCCTTAATTTTTTCAGCTTGGTTTTCCAAATTAAATTTTGCTTTTTATCTCATTGTCTGAACAGATTCTATCTTTTTCGGTTTTGGATCTTCTTGAGCTTGAGTTGCCTTTTCTGTCTCCATCATCTTTTCGGTCACGTTTTCTTGTGTTCTGTTCTTCACTTTTTCACTGTTTATGTCCTCTTCCGACCTATTTTCAACAACATTGTCTTCCTTTTCCTGTTCAATTGCATTTTCGAAGTCAATATTTTATTTTAAAAAGGCAACAAATTCTCGAAATCTTCAGATCTTAACAGTCCAATCATATCTTTAAGGATTGCTAACGTCGCGAACCCATTTTTATTGGACTACCAAACATTGCTTCATAAGAGGAGCATTTAATTTCCTCGCGATATGCTCTATTGTTCATGGCCTGAATGAATTTCAAACCTTCTGACAACTTCGACAACTGATTGGTTCCCAACCACGTGCTGAGCATATTCTCGATGTCTTGACTACCACGCTCCACTGATCCTTGACTCTGGCTATGTCTTAGTTTTCCATGTACGATTTTAGCATCCGGCCACATAAACTTTCAATTATATGGTTACAAAACTCACGACCATTATCGGAATGAAGGATGTTTGGCGCTCCAAAAGTAGTAAAATACCTGTGAGATGGTATGCAACTTCTGCTGCACGTTTAGTTTGATGTGCACGAAGGATCACAAATTTAGTAAGATGGTCTTGGTAAACTAATATGAATTTGTTTTTTCTATCAGGGTTGGTTTGTAGGTCTATGACATCTACTTGACAACGTGATTTCATTTCATTATGAGGTATAGGCTTGATGACAATGCCTTTTTTCAAAGTATTTCCTTTCTTTTCATAAGGTTCGCATAGCTTCAGAAATGTCATGATAGCTTCAACTGTTATGTTTTCATTCCTTAAGCAATCTTGTCCTTTCACCGTGTCCAACAGCAACATGAGTTTCTTCGAGAATGTTGAATAAGTCGTCATAATAAACGCAATACTTAATTTCTCCATTCTCTTCTTTCATAGGAGCGATTAGCTTTTTTATAGTCAAGATATCATAGCGCTTAGTACGCCTGTAATGAACAGCTTTCTTATTTCTTACGTTCTTTGCAGTTTTTACCTCCTCCAAACAATTTGCGTATTTGTCATTATCAAGATAAAATTTATTATATCTCTTTCTTGCCACGATCTCGTCCATTATTTTATGAAATTTATGCTTTACACCCATATTCACTCATAAGTTACTTCCAA
Source organism: Lochmaea crataegi (assembly GCA_947563755.1). Lineage (NCBI taxonomy): Eukaryota > Metazoa > Arthropoda > Insecta > Coleoptera > Chrysomelidae > Lochmaea > Lochmaea crataegi. The sequence continues at coordinate 38,454,961 of OX387433.1, read as the reverse complement.
GTAGTAAAAACACAAACTTTCGATTCATAAATTACTTTTAGACTTCGAAAATACAAAACAGAAATCGAATTAACGTGCTCGTTCCAACGTGTCAAACGATTGACTAAGGCGAGCGGTGATGGTAGAGAGCGATGAAACAGGTAGCGGGGGGCTGCAGACTGCCACGAGTACGAGACCATACGCCGAACACCTTCTGACATGTTTATTTCAATATTTACCGTGTTTTTCCTAAGATTTACCAAGTGAATGGTGGTAAAATTTCGAAATAAACGACTTCTACCTGTATATATTCATAATGTCATGAAGCCTATTCAACCTTAGGTAACTTAGATTAGGAAAGCCCCGATACCGGGTTACCCTCAATATGGTCTTCTTCACGTAGTTGTGGTAAAGTAGCAGTCACAGCAGAAGACAACACTATCTATTTACCAGGTAGACACCAACCATCCCGAAGTGTGTATCCGAAGGGTGTTAAGTATCCCCTGGCCCCTCAGGTGAAGTGTGTCTCTGGCCCCACAGGTGAAGTATGTCTCTGGCCCCACAGGTGAACCCTTTTCCCAGAAGGGTCCAATACTCAAAATTTTCTTTACTGAATAGCAACCAACTGATGAACCAACAAAACCATGTGGCACACCTCCAATTCCAAAACCTTAACGTTGGCGGTTTCAATCGTTTTAGTACAATAAATCCCCTATACGGGTTTGTGAAAACGGCTTCCTGAACAGGACGGAATTCTCCAGCAAAACGAACTCCCGTAGAACCAAAATACTAACCGTATATTCCACAACTCATTCAGAACGAGAACCTATGAATCCCAGCAGGGGATGACTACCCAGTCATTAACAAAATTCAGATTCTCGTTCGATGCACTTTTGGAAACCAACCATCAAGTAGGAGCACACATCGGAAAGAAGGGTGACTGATACTTGCAAAACTTCAATACAGAATCGGTTGAAAAGGTTCGGACTTTTACCATCAGGAGCTGGAAAATCTTATGTTTTACTGGAAAATCTTAGGATTTACCGTAGTTCGGGCATTTACAGTGAAATATATACTTTGAATCTTGTCATAATAAATATTATTTTCTACTTTATTTATCTTTGAATATTCTTAATCATCTTAGGTAACTGAAAACACTCTGGTTTCCTTGAATTAAATTCACTTCTTCGTTTTAAATAAGCTGCACTTCCAACAACTATTGCAATAATTTTTAACAAAGTATTTAAAACAATTTTAATCTTTCTAGTTCTTACTTTGAGTTTTCATCATTCACTATCATAAGTTATGTTTGACTACTGTCATTTATGAAAACTAAGATTAATGTTGTTGAATAGTATAGACCATTCCAGAATGACGTAACGGAGAGATCGGCCATATTGTTCTGACTCCTCACGGCATTTTAGATAATTTTAAGAACTGAATATAAATTAAAGTCTAACTATCATCCGTTGTTTACCAGTGAACAATGAAAACCAATTAGAATGTGCGCCCTCCAGCACAATATGGCCGCCCTGTCAGTGAAGTCATTCTGGAATGGTCTATTGGATTTGCAGTGGCGACGTCGCGGTGAAAAAACAAACTGCTTACATAGACGATTCTGAGGCCGCTTGTCAATTTTTTCGTATGAGTTCGATCTCCTTATGTATAGCCTCCATGGTAAGAACCATTATACTAGTATACTATTCTCAAAGTCAATGTGAAGAAAGAGGTTTTTAATCCCATTGATGGCAAACACCGCCCATTGCGTGCATATATCTTTTATAAATTATTAGGATGGATCATCTCGAACTGTCGTTTCAAATGGTCTCCAGAATATCACACTACCTACTGCTTTACACATTCAAACACAACACAAGTCACGACGCCACTGGCGTGAATTATTTTAACGATATAGTGAACGGCATAAATAATTAACCGAGTTAGTTGGTATCAATGGAAAATAATGTAACAGGGTCACAATAGCTCTTCTTTCGTTTTAGCAGTCATGTCGGCATTTTGCCGGGTGTTAAAAATTTTCTTAAGTATACTAATATACAGGGTGTAACAATTTGAAACACAAATTCTGGAGCAAAAAACAACTTGATTGAACCTAACTTGCTTTAGTACAAATGTACATACAAAAAAGTAACAGTCCTTTGTAATTACCAAATGCAAATTGATTTTTTCAAATTTTTACATAAAGTTGTTTAAAACTAATTATTTTTTCGGAAGAAGATTTTTTAGAAGATGAAGACTATTGATATCATTTGTTGTATGTTTCGTTTTTATGTATGTGATTTTTTGTGGCAAATATTTGGTACATTAAACAACCTTATATTTTTTTATCAAAAAATAATTTTGCTTTATTCTACACTGAAAATATAAAAATTGGAGTTAATTAAAGCTTTTTGTGACAAAATTCAATGATTTATCCTTGGGACTCTGAAAGATTTTAAACCTTACAATACCATTTTTCAATTATTTACGTGAGCACCAATACTTAGCAGCTGGGGAAAGATCCTTGTCCACATCCAGCCACTAAGCATTGGTGAATCAAATTGTAAACGCTCCCGTTGGCTGTTGTCTATAAACCGTAGACTCCGAGTATTTAATGGAGACTAGACAAGGAGATCGAACTCATACGGAAAAACTGAACAAACCTGTTCTCAAAATCATCTATCTAAGCAGTTTGTTTTTTTCACCGTGGCGTCGCGCATTGCGGATCTTGCACCATTTTAAAACTGTCACGACAATAACCTCACTTTTTATATTTGACAGTAGGTAAATTACTTGACATTGACATTACTTTAAAAACTAGGAGATTTATACACACTCCGGTTAAATCATCAGAGTGGTCTGCGATGACGACGCGACGCTAGAGTGGCTGAAAATAGCCACAAAAAATCCGCCGTGGGAGGAGGCATCACTGGCGGTCGTGTGTGGATAAGTGAGGATAAGCTGCCAACGCCTACCAAAGCCTCTCTCTGGATCCCGGAGGACGTCCACAAGACGACATCCGGTGAAAAGGAGAGGGTGCTGGGTCGGCTGAAGGCGCAGAATCCCGATCTGGCGGAGGCAAGATGGTGCACTTTCCATCATGAGGCAAAGGAAAGCCCACAAGGACACCTCTTTGTCTTCGGGATCGAAAATATTTTCAAAACTTTGTGAGGCGTTAATACTATAAAACTATTCTTCGATATCTATTGGTAACGCGATTTTCTAAATACGACAATTCACAGGAAACTGTAATAATCTATTCACTGATAAAGTTGCATATGAAATATTTCATTATACAGCCATCCAGACCACATTTTTTCCCTATGTTCTTGAGGACTTTGCAGCTATACAGACCTGGTCTAAGGCATGTAACATTATTCCAATTAAATACGAAGAGAGTTTGAAAATACTATAATTTTTTCGTCTACATCAACAAAAATTGTTTTTCTTAAAGGAGCCTAATACACTTTTTGAAGCTATGTGTCCGTAAAAAAACATCGTGATTATAAATTCTAAATTTATGTTGAAAGTGTGTCGAAGTGAATGAATCTTAACTTTGCCTACGCCAGCTGTGACTTCGCCACTGAAGAAAATGCTCTCAACCAAATTAATATTTATATTTTTCTTTTACCAATGAAATTTCAAACAGAAAATACGCTATTTAAAGTTATACATTGATTTGAAAAAAGGTTCTTGCAAATATTGGAATATGGGAAACTTTTTAAACCTTAAAAACCTCAACACCCAACACAAACAACTTCCACTTAGTTAAATTAATGTTATTAATGGTCTAAGTATTCGTGTGGACAAGAGTCCAGAATTAATTTTCGAAATTTAATAGGCATTAGCTGAAGACAAAGTAGTAATATCTAGATAGGTGATGTTTGATTAACAAAACTCTTGAGAACAAATTTCATTTGATTAATATACGAGACATAAATTATTTGAGAGTTAAACAGAAGTTGTAATTCATGCATTAAAATGTTTTGAGCGCATTCAATTAATCTGTTGTAACTTCTTACGCTATTTATATTTTTGAAGTGAAAAACAAAAACTTACTGGTAGCCAATGATTCTTTGTTTCTTACCACACCGAATCCTTCTGACAATTTTTTCAGCCATGTTTAGATTAATTGAAGACGTTGATGGCAGGCCTTGGCGAGGCAAATCATCCACCACATCTCAACCGCTTTTGAAACCACTGTTTCACTTATACGCACCTGTTTTTGATGAAGTAGATTGACCGTAGACACTAGATTAGATTACTAAAGGAAGACGATTGGCCTTATCACACTGCGACCTATCTTTTATGTATACCCTACATCTATATTTTAGTCCAAGAGACCTAGGCTTGTGGGAAACTTATTATCTGCTTTGAAGCTAGATCTGTAGCCTGAAGGTCATACTAACCTGTCCGACTGTCTTGTCCCGAAATTTTTTTCAGTAGGTTGGACAAGATTATTTCCCCATTCTCGAACTTCTTTCACGATGCAGCTTCTTGGGATAGCTGAAAATGAGTAGAGGCTTCTCCATTTGCGAGACCAGTAGCTCATTTCAGACAATTCCTTCATCCCAAGCCTCCACAACAAAGTTACTTTTTTGTGACTAGCCAGTTGTTTGAGGGATTGTTCACAGTTCCAGACTTCAGAGCCTTTAAATCAGCCTGGCTGTATCTGTATCTGTATCTGTATCTGTAGAGTGGGGAGGGAGAGTTTAGGCCCACAGCACTTAGGCCACATGTGACCCATTGTACATCCTCCCGAGGAGTTGTCCTCCTAGGTCATCGTCCATCTTGTCCTTTTCAGGAAGGTGGAGACATCTCCTTTATATCGGCAGGTGTAGACCAAGACTCACCGAACACATACTCTCTTATTGACGATAAATCCGGGCACACATAAGACATGCCTGACAGTTTCATCTTCTTGTTCACACATTCTGCAGGTGTGCCCACTAGCCCCATAGTATGGAGGTGTTTCCTTACTTGACACAGGCCAGTCAGAGATCCTACTGTTAAGCGTGGGTTTTTCCTGGTCATCGCCAAATATTTCTTCGACGCCAGCTTCCCAGGGTCGCCCAAGGTAATCCTGGCAAGACTGCATTCTTTGATTCCATCCCATCTCTTCAGGTATTGAGCATGGGTGTAACGCTTGGCTAGTTTCGTAATTGTCGAAGTCGTCAGGCCGTAGGTATCATTGCCTGGCTATAAATATAAATATTCTGGCTAAGTTGGGGCGTTTTTTGAGGCACACTTGAGCACAAAAATCCATTTCCAAAGGTCCTATGTAACATTTTTAATATTTGAGATGAAAGTTGTACTAGATTCGATTAGATAATATATGGTGGTTACTGACCAATTCCACAGCGATATGTTCAAATATGTTGGTGCCCTTATCATTTAGATTACTTTCTCCAGCCCAATTATCTTAATGGAGTACACCAGCTTTGAGACTAGATCTTTCATATTAGTTCTTTACCAGTGCCTGATGCTAAAAACCGCACAGTTGCCAGACTAACGTACTGGCAGTTGTAACGAGTTATTTTTTTTGCAAATTTGATTTTTATTTTTTTCCCGTAATATATTTTATTTTACCACTAGGTTGTGTATAACTTGTTACTTTACAACCCTTTCTACTAACGCATTGATTTTTTTTTCGTTATTACCGTTGTATATTTTAGTATAAGTCCGAGTTACGCAAATCCAAATTCCACCATACACAATTTATTCATTTCCGATATTTAAATTTTTCAACTGAAGGGACGCCTGGTATATACACCATTTTAATTAAAGCCGAAGCCGTTCGGTATAGGTACAACTTTTTGTTGTAAGTAGATTAATTTCACGTTTAATTCCCTCACCACGACTACGGCCGAAAAATGTAGCTAGGATTTTGGATATAAATTAGTGAACAATTGATTGAAGAGCTCTCATTCATTCCGGCTCTCAATTATTCAGTCTCAATTATTCTTTCGTGATTCTTCGCTCAACTTTCTTCCGATAACCGAAAACCGATAAACCGTATTGTGAAAATTTAGTGCATTAAGATTGTGTGTGGAAGCTGCATTTTATAAGGTAAATCATTTTTACAAATAAACTGTGTATTCGAAACTTTCCGTACCGCCGCTTAATATTAAATTGTTGAATTCTTTGTTGTATTGTTTGGAAAATTTTTCGACCGGCTATTTTTTTTTGTTGTTGAATTGAAATTGGTTTTATTCGTTTCTTTTATATGGAAATAAAGATTTGTGAACTGTAATTTTATTTCGAATTTTATTTACAGCGTTTATTATATATTAATTAACTGATATAAATTATTAGTGGATTCTCGAATTATTTTATGCTTTTGGTTCTCCAGTAGTTTTATATTAAATTGATATCCAGTGGATTGTAATATTTTAATTTTATGCCAGTCCTAATATTTATACTCTGTGTGTCCATAGCTGGGTACCGTTTTTTTTGGAATAATAGTTACCGGCTTTATTTAGATTCAAGGGTTAATCAGACTTGAAAGAGGCTTAGCCACAATTTGTTTGATTTCCCGGCAGATCTAATTCGTTTTCAAATTATTTTTTTTTCGGAATAATAGTTACCGGCTTTATTTAGATTCAAGGGTTAATCAGACTTGGAAGAGGCTTAGCCACAATTTGTTGGATTTCCCGGCAGATCTAATTCGTTTTCAAATTTTTTTTTTTTCGGAATAATAGTTACCGGCTTTATTTAGATTCAATTGTTAATCAGACTTGGAATAGGCTTAGCCACAATTTGTTTGATTTCCCGGCAGATCTTATTCGTTCTTGAATTTTTTTTTTTTTCGGAATAATAGTTACCGGTTTCATTCGGATTCAAGGGTTAATCAGACTTGGAAGAGGCTTAGCCACAATTTGTCTGATTACCCGGCAGATCTAAATCGTGCATTAGGGACCCCGTTAAACCCGGTAGATTTTAACCGTATTTGATAACCTGACCGTTATGTCCGTCAAAGTACCAAGTATATGGTAAAGATAGCTTATTTTCTTTTCCCTGTTAATTTGTTTGTCACTAAAGAATTATTCGTAAAATAGACCACAGAGTATCAATAGACTAAAGTTTCTTTTTGATTATTTTGTGATATACCGACCTATTGTGTGATCGTAGGTATACACCAAACCGTAGGTAGTATACAACTCTGCTGAACCCCTGTTTCCTTCATTAACCCGTGATTTATAAATAGGAGAATCCATATTTGGTTGTGATTAGGTAAATAAAGTTAATTCAACAAGACCCCTGGAATTTTCCGTAACCTCCATCTGAGGCTATCTGGAACTCTTGACGCTAAGGGTCAAGGGGCCGTGGAGCAAACCACGTTAATAATCAGATTTAAAACCGAATTTTGCATCAAGGGTGTCCATAGTGACGTGTTCTTGTGGCAGGAGCCACGTGTTAGAAGGTAGGCACGTTACACAGTTTCTTCTTCTAGTAGACACAATCTGCACATGGATTCATCTGTTAATCCACTCATTTTTAAGTGCCTTTGAAGTGGCCAGTTAGCAGACACCAAAGTTTTGACAGCATTCCTGTCTTTACTCATTAAGTCTGACGAATTTTCTGAATGGTTCCGCTTGTATTTGTCCTGGTTTCTTCACCAATTAATGAATTCTTTCAACGCCACAAAAGGGCTCTGGTCCAAGGAATAGCTTTGATGAGCCTATTTCATTCATTTTTCGTTGTCCCTATGGCTCTTGTGCCCTGAACCTAAACTAGGGTTGACCTCTATCGAGTCTAGTGCCTTTAGCGCTGCCTGGCTACACCCACAGACTCATAGGTTATCATTGGTCAAATAACCTTTGTATAACCAAAGGAACATAGTTGTTTTTTTAGTGGCTTTTTGTATATGAGTCTTCTATATCATGTCAACTGTCTTTTTTTCAAAAAGCTTTTTTCTTACGTCGTTTAGTCATGAGGCAAGGGGTCTACTGAAACCTTAATAGAATAATTTTAATCTGAATTGTTATCTTTGTCACAGATTTGGTGGATTTTTATAATTGTGAACTATTTTATCTTTTTCTTTATTGTAGATTGTCACCAAAGTCTATTTGTGCAATATGTTATGTCGTACGTTGCATTTCCTTTCGCCTAGAGACTAGGGTGAAGCTTTGTGTAAACGGATATAGATGGAAATTGGTGCTTCAGCCTCACTTTACACTTTTCTCTCCAAGCAAAACCAAATTTTCTAGAAAAGAATCCGCTTACATAAAATATTGATTCACCTGAAGACGTTTTCTAGCCGATTTCATGAAACTTAATGGAAACACGAACTTCTATCGATTCTATACTACTTTTTTTCATTTTAAATTGCACAATTTTCTTATTTCATCCGAAACTGTTTAGAAAAAAACGCATAACAGATAATAATAAATCAAGAAATTTTGCAGGGGAGTATTGAAACATTTGAAGTTGAACTGGAGCACTTAAAAGCTGATTTAATACTTTAATTCGATAAAAAACACTGGTGAGAGATTGGGATAGTTTTCTAAAATCACTTTTGTACACCAAAATTGAACAATCATCAAATTAAGTTGTTTTTTGACAATGACAAAACAAAAATCGATAAAACAAAAGGTTTTAATGAAACTGAAGATGACGATATAAATGAAGTTGAATTTGTTGAGCTTGAAAATAGCAATAATGAGTTATCTGACGAAGAAAATCCTGTCGATGGTTAAGACAGAAACACAAATAACAAGTCACCTGAAATGATTCAAGATAATTTGGCCCTAAAAAAAAATTAAGTGAAGGGGCACAGAGTAGCAGGGTGTAAGGTGAGCACATGGTTGATCTGTCTCTTCTCAACGCACATGGACTCTATTTGACCCAATCTTCAGAAAGGCTACCTCTTGCAGATTATCAACTCACCATTATAGGAGCACTTTTTGATAGGTAAGTTTGTATTAATTGTTTTTTTTTATTGTGCACTTCTTTATCTTGATTCAGATATAAACATGAAAAAATAGTATAAACCCTTTAACCAAGAATCCTCAAAGGCTCAAAGGGCGACATTTTCCTAGTTCAGTTCCTGATAAGAAAGTGAAGCGATGTATCGTTTGTAGCCACAGAAAAGACCTGAACAAAAGAAGCGAATCGAGATACATGGGTGCAAGATGCGGAGTCGGCATTTGCGTAGTACCATGTTTTGGGGAAACACACAAAAAAAACTTATACTGTTAATTTTCTACATTATTTTTTTAAGTTGGTTCTTCTCTCTTTTCAGTACTTTTAAAAAGAAAACGTTTAAGTTTGTCAAAAAATATATTTTTCTCATTAAAAAAACATTGTTTCGTCATTTATTTGTTTATCTATATGCGACGTATATCGCACCCTCCGTGGAATACTGTAACATCTTTTTTTTTTCATTTGATATCGAATCGAAACTCTGAAAATGAGTTCTCCATCATCTGAAGACAGCAACCTGTCAAGTTGTTCCATTCACCGCAAGGGAGCAGATGTTACAATATTCCACTGTGAGGAGGAGGTAAAACCATTCGCCCAAGACGATAATAACTAAGTCTCCTCCCAACCACCTGTCGCTTTAGAGGTATTTCGAGAGATGTTACATTCTTCCACGGACGATTGTCACTTGAAAGGGAATTTGTGACTGTATTCTTCATACGGTAAGTCACGATCTCTTATTATGTTATTACTTATTAGCTTTAACCGTAAGAGTATTCCAATTATTTTTGACTGTTTCAGGTGCTGAATAACATATGTACAACAAAATGGTTCATTTTCGAAAGATAAGACAAAAAAAAGGTGAGCGGTCGTCGGACCGCCGAGAGAAGCTTGCTTCTTATGCACAATAGAATGACCATTTCTCGTGTATTTTTCATCATTTTTGACTTTTTTTCAAAAATTTTCACATATTTGGCAATTATTGACCATTTTTTCAAAATTTTGACAATTTTTCCAAATTTTAACAATTATTGGCCATTTTTGACAATTATTGACCAGTTTTGACAGTTTTGACAATTATTAATCACTTTTGACAATTTTTCGAAAATGTTGACCATTTTAGACCCTTTTTCCAATTTTGACAATTAATGACTATTTTGACAATTTTTGAGCATTTTTGACAGGTTCTGACAATTATTGACCATTTTTGACAATTTTTCAAAAATTTTGACAATTTTTAATAATTATTGACCATTTTTGACAGTTTTTTAAAATTATTGACCATTTTTTCAAAATTTTGACAATTTTTGAAAATATTTGGCAATTATTAACTATTTTTTCAAAATTTTGACAGTTTTTGAAAATTTTTGACGATTTTTCCAAATTCTTTACAACTTTGGACCATATTTAAAAAAATTTAACAATTTTTAAAAAAATTTAACAATTATTGACAGTTTTTGACGAATTTTGACAATTATTGACTGTCTTTGACAATTATTGACCATTTTTGACAATTTTTCAGAAACTTCAACATATTTGGCAATTATTGACCATTTTTTCAAAATTTTGACCATTTTTCAAAATTTTAACAATTATTGATCATTTTTGACAATTTTTGATTGGTTTTGACAATTATTGACCATCTTTGACAATTATTGACCATTTTTCAAAAATTTCAACCATTTCTCAAAATTTTTGACAATTTTTGAAATTATTTGGCAATTATTAACCATTTTTTCAAAATTTTGACAGTTTTTGATCATTTTTCCTAATTTTGACCATATTTAAAAATTTTTGACCATTTTTCAAAAATTTTGACAATTATTGACCATTTTTCCAAATTTTTGACAATTTTTGAAAATATTTGGCAATTATTAACCATTTTTCCAAATTCTTGACAATTTTTGACCACATTTAAAAAATTTTAACAATTTTTAAAGAAATTTAACAATTATTGACAGTTTTTGACGAATTTTGACAATTATTGACTGTCTGACAATTATTGACCATTTTTGACAATTTTTCAGAAACTTTAACATATTTGGCAATTATTGACCATTTTTTCAAAATTTTGACCATTTTTCAAAATTTTTGACAATTATTGAACATTTTTGACAATTTTTGACAATTTTTGAAATTATTTGGCAATTATTAACCATTTTTTCAAAATTTTGACAGTTTTTGATCATTTTTCCTAATTTTGACCATATTTAAAAATTTTTGACCATTTTTCAAAAATTTTGACAATTATTGACCATTTTTCCAAATTTTTGACAATTTTTGAAAATATTTGGCAATTATTAACCATTTTCCCAAATTCTTGACAATTTTTGACCATATTTAAAAATTTTTAACAATTTTTCAAAAAATTCAACAATTATTGACAGTTTCTGACGAATTTTGACAATTATTAACTGTCTTTGACAATTACTGACCATTTTTGACAATTTTTCAAAAACTTAAACAAACTTAAACAAAAACATATTTGGCAATTATTGACCATTTTTTCAAAATTTTGACCATTTTTCAAAATTTTAACATCTATTGATCATTTTTGACGATTTTTGATTGGTTTTGACAATTATTGACCATTTTTCAAAAATTTTAACCATTTCTCAAAATTTTTGACAATTTCTGACAATTTTTGACAATTTTTGAAAATATTTGGCAATTATTAACCATTTTTTCAAAATTTTGACAGTTTTTGACAATTTTTGATCATTTTTCCTAATTTTGACCATATTTGAAAATGTTTGACAATTTTTCAAAAATTTTAACATATTTGGCAATTATTGACCATTTTTTCGAAATTTTGACCATTTTTGACAATTTTTCACACCTATAGGTGTGCGAGCTGTACTTTCAATAATTTTGTACTTTGTATTATAATACTTTTGTTTCCTCTGCCTACATTATTCTGTTCTAAATTGAATACCAATTTCCTATACAAGCATCATCATAAAATAGCAACCCCAGCCTATTGAACACCCCAACGTCTACAGAATGAAGTCAAATCTGTCTGGACAAGACTGTAACAAGTACAGAAATTTCGGATATTAGGAGCTATCATTAACAAAACTCTCAGGCTCTTCTCTCCTAATGCAAAGAGGAATATTAGAACAAGACAATAGTCAAAATTACCTACGTTTCGAAAGGACAAACAGTAATGAAATAATGAGCAAAAGAAAAATTGTCAAAAATTCAATCGCCATTTCCCGCAACTTTTTGAAATGTTACAGTATTCCACGAGATGAGCGATATATAAGGCAATGGGACTCTAAGCATGAAAAAACCTCTGGGACTGAGGGACCAACATGTAAATTAAGGCCCGGGACAGAAAGATTTAACGGTGGTCACTTTGACAAGTGATTAAATAATGGTTATTTCCTGTTAACAGTTGTCTTTTTACTTTTTGTAAATTACTTATTCTTTAAAGAGTCTTTCTGTCATAACATAATACATGGGGCATATGAAAAGTTGAAAAAGAGCCAATTTGAAGCAACAATTAAATAACAATGGAAGACTGATATGAAAGGCAAAGCAAAATGATTAAATAGAGATTTACCAGACCAGACCTAAAGCCATTTGCAAAAAATTAAGGAGTATCTCCAGTAGGGAGGGGGCGAATCTGAAGTTTATGACATTAGCGCTAAAAAGTGTCCTTCTCAAGTAAAAAGTTGTTTTTAATATGTCGCATTTCTGAAATTTTAAGGGTGGGTCCTTTTCAAATGAACACAGTGTATATATAGTAATAAGATGTAACGCGTTTTCTTCCTCCTCGTACTTTACGTCGAAACTAAGTACCTGGACACGTCACAATTGACACCCCAAAACCGCGGATTCAAGTTTTATCTCGGGCGCCAGATTTTTAGCGTGGTTAACTCCACGGCCCCTTGACTTCCAGCGTCAAGAGTTCCAGGTAACCTCAGATGGAGGTACGGTCAGTTCCAGGGGTCTAGTTATTTCCAGAAAAAGGTCCGCGCTGGTCCTGAAATAAAAGTTAGTCTCCGGGCCCACACTACAGCAAAGCTAAATTCTTGCTACAAAACAACTATTCCACCATAGGAGTTTTCTAATTGGTAGTAGGTCAGTAAAACACAAAGGTTTGGTTAAATTAAAATCTATTACCTTCACAAATAATTACAAGGTCGGTAGCTGACCAAATCGTTACAGAAAAAGAAAAACAACAAAAAAAACTATCCTGCGTAGCAGGCAACAATACCCTGGCATTTACAAAAAAACCCATCAATATAAGCAAACTATTAACTAATTATACCAATACCATGCGTTTATTAGAGACGAAGCGGACAGGACATAAGCGAGAGAGGTTTATAAATATAAGCAATGTTTTTATATTCAACCGAAAACGGTGAAAGCAAGCTGACCTTTTCCAAAAAAAATAAAAGTATTTTCAATAAGCAGGTTAATAATTGAAAGCAAGAAAACGGATTCCAGGTTGATGCTAGCAAGGTATACAACCACTTGCGATGCACCCGGTATGTAAACTGAACGTGAAAATTTGATTAAAATGTCTCACGGGATCGGAAAAGGAAGTACGGAAGGGTTCGATCCGTGAATGAAAATATCAATGAGCCCTGGCAGGACGCCTGGAAAACCTTAATATTTTGATTCAGCGGGCTTTAAGTTCTCGAATTGAAATATCAACGAGCCCTGGCAGGACGCCTGGAAAACTTCAATATTTCAACCGAAACGGGGTTTGGAAACGGGAATGAGTACGGAAGGGTTTGATCCGTGAATAAAAATATCAATGAGCCCTGGCAGGACGCCTGGAAAACCTTAATATTTTGATTCAGCGGGCTTTACGTTCTCGAATTGAAATATCAACGAGCCCTGGCAGGACGCCTGGAAAACTTCAATATTTCAACCGAAACGGGAATGAGTACGGAAGGGTTTGATCCGTGAATAAAAATATCAATGAGCCCTGGCAGGACGCCTGGAAAACCTTAATATTTTGATTCAGCGGCCTTTAAGTTCTCGAATTGAAATACCAACGAGCCCTGGCAGGACGCCTGGAAAACTTCAGTATTTCAACCGAAACGGGAACGAGTACGGAAATTAAAACTTAACTGTACGAGCTATCGTTATATTATTGACATACATTGACACTACTAAATCAGAATAATGCTTGTTTTGTAAAAATGAAATATGAATTATATTGAATGAATTTTCGCCTAACAATTATTGAAAAGACCAGCTTTGATTTTAAAATTATTATTTCCATAAAATCTTACCTTCGCAGCAAATACTTTGACTTGGAAATAAAAAAAAGAATATCAAAATTTACTATATTTAAAGACAAAAGCAAAACAAACTAACTACCAAGCAAACAACAAAATTCGGCGGACGGAGCGTTCAATGCTAGCGACTCTTATCTTCGCCAGCCTGCATTGAACTACTTGTCGACTCGCCGCTTAAGCCTTCCTCGATTCAGACTGCTTTCCACCTCTCTTGGTTAGTTCGACCTGCGCGCTACTTGTTTCGCGACAGTGGGGAACCATACCTGTTTACAATTATATCGCGGTTGGAATTTGAAATTTTAAATTAAAAATTGGAATGGATTTTTCTTAACAAAATACTTCTACACAGAAGTCATAGGATATCACGGATTATATACAATATTAAATGAAAATATATTCGGAAACTTAAAAATAACTATTGTCGGAAAATTAACTTCGTTACATCCCCCCCTTACTTCGAGAAAAAAAAATTAAAGGACGCGAGCATCGCTTGCGTACTTTACATTTTTTTCCCAATTACTTACTACCCTACAAACAAATTATCACTAAATTACAACTTAATACTAAATACAGTCTTTGTCACATGATCCGGACTTATCTTCTACGTAAGGGTGTTCAGCACCTGTAGCCTCTTCTACGGACTCCGGAGCTTGGTCCAAATCCTCGGGCTCGGATATCTCGGCGTAGGCCAGAGAAGCTCTCGCGTAGGCGGTTGAGACAGGGATCGGCACTCGGGGTGGTTCGTCGCACCGCGGTTTCATCCCGAAATAAACTAGTTAGCTGAGGGTTTTAAATCCTTAATGTGTATTCGGTTATATTGCTTGCCCTTTTCGTCTCTTAAATCATATACTACCGGAGAAACGACGCGGACAACTTCATAAGGCCCAGAGTATTTCGGGGCTAATTTCGCAGCTACATGATCGACGGCTGAAGACAAAGTATTTTCCTTCTTCATAACTTTGTCTCCCAAGGTGCATTTCCAGTCACGGCGACGTAAATTGTAATAATGACTTTGACTGGTGAATGCTCGGGAGAGATTTAAACGGACAAGATCAAAACACTCTTGTAATTTATCAAGTCTTAAGAGATGCGGTTTTGCATCTGCCTCGGCGGGATTTTCAGTTTCAGCGTCCTTTCTTGACTCGTTCTCCGGATTATCTTCAGTTTCCTTCCTGTAGGATTTCGGAACATCGGGGTCTCGTCCGAAATTTAAAAAGGCAGGTGAAAAACCAGTAGAATCGTGTTTGGAGTTGTTCATCGCAAACTTCAAATCGGCTAATCTCAGGTCCCAATCTCGATGATCTTGTTCGCAATATTGTGCAATCATTGTCTTCAGAGTGCGATTGGCTCTTTCCACCGGATTAGCTTGAGGCGTATACGGGGGTGTGAAACGATGTCGAATTCCCAATTCTTTTAACATACTCTTGAACAGTGTGCTGTTATACTGAGTTCCATTATCGGTTAAAACTGTACGGGGACATCCAAATATAGTCAGTATTTCTTCATAAAATGCGGTACTGATGCTACTGGCAGTAGCACTCCTCAATGCTTTACATTGTACCCATTTGGTAAATCGGTCCTGGAACATTACAATATAGCAGTGACCCTTCTTACTTCGCGGCAATGGTCCAATGATATCGGAACTAACGGTATCCCATGGTCGTTGGTTTGGAGATGGTTGCATTTTTCCTGGAGGTTTTTGTTGTGACGGTTTGTACTTCTGGCATTGTAGACACCGGCGAACGTACTTGGTGATGTCTCGAAACATTCCAGGCCAATAGTACGACTTAGCAATACGGGTGATAGTCTTAGCAATTCCCAGATGCCCTGCATTAGGAGCATCATGATTCTCTTGGAGGACTCGGGTTCTGTCGGATTTTGCTATGCACAGTTTCCATGGATCACTCATCTCAGGTTCTCTTAAATCATTTATATCCCAGAAATGACGGTACAAACGGCCTTCTTTGATGCAGTAGTCAGGGAACTTGTCTGGTTCCTTCAGGACTTCTTCCTTTTTATTCCGGTACCATGAACATTCGGTGGGTACATCGGTCAGACAGAGTACAGATGGTGGGTCGGCCTCGGCGGTCATTGGAAGCGGATTTCTGGACAGGGCGTCGGCCACACGGTTTAGAGCACCTTTACGATACTGTATCTCGAAGTCATATTGCTGCAGAAAGATACTCCATCGCGCCAAACGTCCGGACGGACTAGCTATGGAATGTAACCATCTAAGGGACTGATGATCGGTAACAACCGTGAAATGGTAGCCCTCTAAATAAGGACGCATCTTTTCAATCCCCCATACAATGGCAAGACATTCTTTTTCCGTGACGGAGTAATTTTTCTCGGCAGGACTCAAAGTGCGGCTTGCATACGCTACGACGTGTTCATGTCCATCCTTCTGCTGGGTAAGGGCTATTCCTAACCCATACTCGGAGGCATCGGTCTGTAGAGTGAACGGTATACTGAAATCGGGACAGCTTAATACAGGAGCTTCAGACAAGCAGGTTTTAATTTTAGTGAAAGCGGTTTCTTGATCTTCAGTCCATTTCCATCGCTGAGATTTGCGAAGCAACTTTGTTAACGGGGCCACCTTTTGCGAAAACGATGGCACAAACCTCCTATACCAGGATGCAACTCCCAAAAACCTTCTTAGTTCTCGGATGTTTCTCGGGGCTGCAAACTTAATTATACTTTCGACCTTTTCTGGATCGGTACGGATTCCATCTCCAGTGACTACATGGCCCAAGTATTTCATAGATGGTAAACAAAAATGACATTTTTCCGGATTTAGTTTCAGTCGTGCTGCTCGTAATCGGCGGAACACTTCAGATAGATTTTCCAAATGTTGCTCAAACGTTTCCCCCAGCACGATTATGTCATCCAGATATGTAAATGCGTAAGGGTCCAAATCCGGACCTATTAACTGATCAACCAGTCTCTGGAATGTGGCTGGTGCGGAGTGTAAGCCAAATGGAAGAACCGTGAATTGAAACAATCCACGTCCCGGTGCGGTGAAGGCGGTGATGGGTTTGCTGTCGGGTGTTAACGGAACTTGCCAATACCCACTCTTCAGATCTAAACTGGAAATGTATTTGGCTTTTCGCAGCTTATCCAGGATAGCATTGATAAATGGAAGCGGGTAGGCATCCTTCATGGTAACCTCATTAATTTTACGAAAATCAATGCAGAAGCGGTTTTTCCCATCTTTCTTCTTCACGATAACAATCGGAGAACTCCACGGACTTGTAGAGGGTTCTATTACTCCTTCTTTCAGCATGGCGTCTATTTCAGTATTGCAAATTTCTTGCATTTTCGGATTCTGAGGTCGGTATCTCTGTTTGATCGGACGGGGTTGTAGCAGACGGATCTCATGCTCAACTAGTGTCGTTGGAATTTGAATCTTCTGAAATTGCGGTAACTCTCGGTTCAGAAAGGTATTCAGTCTGTCTGTCTGTTCTTTTGATAAGTTTCTTTCAGTAAGGGGAATTATGGTTTCGAATGGACATCCTATATAACCAAAATTCTCGTCATCCCCTAAGTCTTCCAGGGAGAACGCAGATAATTTAGAAACGGGCTGCTCCTCATCGACCCCTAACACCAGGGAGGACGCGGAGACTTCAGTAACAAATTGCTCCTTGTTAACCCCTATCTCCAGGGAAAACGCAGAGACTTCGGAAACAATTTGCTCCTTGTCAACCCCTAACACCAGGGAAGACGCAGAGACTTCGAAAATAGAGTTTTCTTCATCAACCCCTAACAATACCGGGGAGGAATAAGAAGTTTTGACAACGGACTGCTCCTTGTCAACCCCTAACAACTCCGGGGTAGACGCAGAGACTTCAACAGCAGACTTTTCTTCATTAACCCCTAACAGCACCGGGGAAAACTTAGAAGTTTTAACAACAGATTGCTCCTTGTCAACCCCTAACACCAGGGAAGACGCAGAGACTTCAGTAACAGACAGATTTCCAGAACGTTCGTCTTCAGCTAGACAACGGTTGATTTCTTCCTTAAAGATGATTGGAACAACATCGACTTCTTTCATGGACATATGTGCCAACCCTAATATTCCAACAGGATTGGCTAATGACGGACATCCTACTATTTCATTATTGATGTATATCTTTCCCGTTCCTAACTCCAAACGGAAATTATATTTTCGGAGGACATCGTATCCTAACACAATATCGGTTATCAGACCAGGTAGATGTTCTAACGAACCCTCCATAGTGACGTCATTGATTTTCCACTTCAGCTCATAAATGTCGGTGATGGAGACTAAATTTCCATTAGCTAAACGTGCCCTCGTAGCTTGACGGGCGGTGGTTTGCTTTCTTTGGGAAAATGTCTTAGCTACTTGATCACCAATATATGATTTCGCTGCTCCGGTATCTAACAATGCTTTGTACTTGTGATTCTCAATTTCGACGTCTATATGCGGTCGGGGGTCGTTTATTTCTTCTGGCGGTTCGGTATGAGAGGCAAAAATTTGCGGAAGCTGTGTCGGCCTCTCCTCGGGACAGCTTCGGATTAGTTTTCCTGCATCCTGCAGGAACAATCCCTTGAAAATACTCCTTCCTTATGACAACGAGAACAGAATATCTTCGGAGGGTTTTGGCAGTGATTTCTGAAGTGGCCAGTCTCACCACAGCGGAAACAGATTGGTGGCCGGGAAGATGAGCCAGACGGATGCTGAGTTGTACCCAGAGGCGGACGGCGAGGGGTATCGGATGATGTCGGTTGGCTGGTACCAGCGATGGGCTCTCTGAATGGAGCAGGAGTCGAATTAGGAGATGGTCCATACCTTGGTGTACTCATCGGCGGGGAACGGGCCGGTCCACGGTTTGGTCCACTGTTGCTGGGTATATTCTGGAGTTCCTTCCTGAGGAGCTCATATTCCCTTACCACTTGACAAAATGTGGAAAAATCATCAAAGTCCCCTTTTCGGATCTGCAGCCGGTATTCAGGTAACAGGTTACGGTACAACCAAGCTAACTGTTGTTCGGGAGTTAGCTTTCCATGCCTTCTCATCAGGGTTTGAAGTTCGGTTATGTACGTAGCGACGGACTCGTTTCTTCTTTGTAGACGTCTGCCTATCTCGGCTTCTAAGTCAACCTCGTAGTTAACAGGATAGAAGAAAATTCGGAAATCGGTTTCGAAATCGGTCCAGTGGGTATATCTGTTTCGGTTATTCCGGTACCATAGTGCGGGCTCACCGGACAGTAATTCAGGTAGCAAAGGAAGCAAATTATCTTTTTGAACATTCCTTGCGGTACATATTTCTTCAATTCTTTCGATAAATCCGACCGGATCTCCTCGGTTTCCAAAACACACCTTCCAGTCATGCACATTCGGCGGAGGGTTGGCCATAACGGTTGGAACGATTCCGGTATCGGATCGGTCAGAAACGGGTCGTGGAGAAATATTTCTTCTTGAAATTGGCCTTTTGGCCCTAGGCTCAGCAATCCCTTCTGACAAGCTTTTAAACTCAAGCGGAAAACAAAATCTCCTTAAATGCCAAAGGAACAAGATCAGGGACAGGCAAAACGGTCCATTTAAACAAAATGTCCACAGGCTACTCTCAATCATCGAGTCGGTGCTCTTCTTAACAAACAATCAACGGCCCTGTTTAATCAACAATACGAAAGAAAATAAAACGTCAAAACAGAATAAAACGGTCCAAGCAACAAGATACTAAAAAAAATTGAAAATGGTATAAAACAGTCCCTCCTCTAATCAACAATACGGAACAAATCCAAAACAAAATAAACGGTTCCTGTTTTGACAATCAGGGTCCCTGCTCAAATCAACAATACGGAAAAAAAAAATTTAAAACGGAAAAACGGTCCCTGTTCAAATCAACAATACGGAAAAAAAAAATTTAAAACGGAAAAACGGTCCCTGCTCGGGCGCCAAATTTGTAACGCGTTTTCTTCCTCCTCGTACTTTACGTCGAAACTAAGTACCTGGACACGTCACAATTGACACCCCAAAACCGCGGATTCAAGTTTTATCTCGGGCGCCAGATTTTTAGCGTGGTTAACTCCACGGCCCCTTGACTTCCAGCGTCAAGAGTTCCAGGTAACCTCAGATGGAGGTACGGTCAGTTCCAGGGGTCTAGTTATTTCCAGAAAAAGGTCCGCGCTGGTCCTGAAATAAAAGTTAGTCTCCGGGCCCACACTACAGCAAAGCTAAATTCTTGCTACAAAACAACTATTCCACCATAGGAGTTTTCTAATTGGTAGTAGGTCAGTAAAACACAAAGGTTTGGTTAAATTAAAATCTATTACCTTCACAAATAATTACAAGGTCGGTAGCTGACCAAATCGTTACAGAAAAAGAAAAACAACAAAAAAAACTATCCTGCGTAGCAGGCAACAATACCCTGGCATTTACAAAAAAACCCATCAATATAAGCAAACTATTAACTAATTATACCAATACCATGCGTTTATTAGAGACGAAGCGGACAGGACATAAGCGAGAGAGGTTTATAAATATAAGCAATGTTTTTATATTCAACCGAAAACGGTGAAAGCAAGCTGACCTTTTCCAAAAAAAATAAAAGTATTTTCAATAAGCAGGTTAATAATTGAAAGCAAGAAAACGGATTCCAGGTTGATGCTAGCAAGGTATACAACCACTTGCGATGCACCCGGTATGTAAACTGAACGTGAAAATTTGATTAAAATGTCTCACGGGATCGGAAAAGGAAGTACGGAAGGGTTCGATCCGTGAATGAAAATATCAATGAGCCCTGGCAGGACGCCTGGAAAACCTTAATATTTTGATTCAGCGGGCTTTAAGTTCTCGAATTGAAATATCAACGAGCCCTGGCAGGACGCCTGGAAAACTTCAATATTTCAACCGAAACGGGGTTTGGAAACGGGAATGAGTACGGAAGGGTTTGATCCGTGAATAAAAATATCAATGAGCCCTGGCAGGACGCCTGGAAAACCTTAATATTTTGATTCAGCGGGCTTTACGTTCTCGAATTGAAATATCAACGAGCCCTGGCAGGACGCCTGGAAAACTTCAATATTTCAACCGAAACGGGAATGAGTACGGAAGGGTTTGATCCGTGAATAAAAATATCAATGAGCCCTGGCAGGACGCCTGGAAAACCTTAATATTTTGATTCAGCGGCCTTTAAGTTCTCGAATTGAAATACCAACGAGCCCTGGCAGGACGCCTGGAAAACTTCAGTATTTCAACCGAAACGGGAACGAGTACGGAAATTAAAACTTAACTGTACGAGCTATCGTTATATTATTGACATACATTGACACTACTAAATCAGAATAATGCTTGTTTTGTAAAAATGAAATATGAATTATATTGAATGAATTTTCGCCTAACAATTATTGAAAAGACCAGCTTTGATTTTAAAATTATTATTTCCATAAAATCTTACCTTCGCAGCAAATACTTTGACTTGGAAATAAAAAAAAGAATATCAAAATTTACTATATTTAAAGACAAAAGCAAAACAAACTAACTACCAAGCAAACAACAAAATTCGGCGGACGGAGCGTTCAATGCTAGCGACTCTTATCTTCGCCAGCCTGCATTGAACTACTTGTCGACTCGCCGCTTAAGCCTTCCTCGATTCAGACTGCTTTCCACCTCTCTTGGTTAGTTCGACCTGCGCGCTACTTGTTTCGCGACAGTGGGGAACCATACCTGTTTACAATTATATCGCGGTTGGAATTTGAAATTTTAAATTAAAAATTGGAATGGATTTTTCTTAACAAAATACTTCTACACAGAAGTCATAGGATATCACGGATTATATACAATATTAAATGAAAATATATTCGGAAACTTAAAAATAACTATTGTCGGAAAATTAACTTCGTTACAAAGAGTAGCTCGGTAACAACCAATAATCGACAATTGTCATCATTTAAAACCACAGAAAGATTGAGACAATGAGGTAGCTTAAGCCTAACTTTATTGTTTCCTATATGGACGAAATGTAAGGAAAAAAACAAAAAATTCAATATAGCATACATAAATCTTAACCAAGTATAAGTGACACTGAACACTGTTTACACTACCACTACACCAACACTAACACTTTACACGATCTTACGCGCGTTTCGATAACCAAGTTATCTTCTTCAGAGACTGGAGGTAGGAGGAGGTAGGAGGTAGTTTACCTCTAGTCTCTGAAGAAGATAACTTGGTTATCGAAACGCGCGTAAGATAGTGTAAAGTGTTACTGTTGGTGTAGAGGTAGTGTAAACAGTGTTCAGTGTCAAGTATCGCCAACGGTTCCAGAATTCCCAACTTTAGTATAAGTGACAGAAGGGGCATTTGTCGACGATATTGTTATTTTTGCGAAAACTGCGGAAGATCTGAAACACAATCTAGAAACATGGAATAGTATCTTGAAGGAGAACGGAATGGTTATGAATAAAACCAAAATGAAAATTATGGTTATAAGAGAAAGACAAGAAAAATAGGTATAGAAATTGAAGGACGAGTTATGGAACAAGTGAGATAATTTCAATACTTGGGAATAACAATTGATCAACATGGAACACAAGAAGCAGAAATTGATGAAGGAAAAGAAAAAACAATGAAACATAACACGCCCAGTGTAAGTTGGCACTTAAACTTTGGACTTCTGAGATGCGCGGTAGAACATCCGATCGCTCAAGACTCACTGAAATGGAGGATCTTAGTCTCTGTTTTGACCGCAAACGGTTAATATCGCAGAAATTCCGGTGGCGTAGTAGTATTATAGTAATTTTTAGTTACGGTAATTATTATCAGTAGTTAGTTTATAGAAGGTGTGGTTTTAGCTTATAGTTTAGTTATAATCGTTAGAACGGAGTTTAAAAGTAAATTGAAAACTAGTAGGTTTCAAAGTTGCAGGCTATTGCGACGAATTCTTTAAGAATTTTTCAGTGGGAATGTGGAAATCAGTGTGACCATGCACAACAATTTAAAAAGGAATACATGGAAGAGGAACCTCTACTAGATCAAGTCATAGATGAGTTTATCATTGACATAGAAGATGATTCTAACGAGAATGGTGACTCTGATTTTGATTTTTCCAAAGACAGTCATGCTGAAGATGGTAGTTTAACCAGAAATTTAAATTTCGAAGACATCGAAGGAACTTAACTAATTAGCTTAGTGAATAATCTTTTTTTATCTTCTGTGGATTTTTACTTGTCATTTCAGTCTGTCCGGAAATATAGGATCCTAACTTTGTAATCTCCTATTATGATAAAAAAATATTTGTAAGCACCCTATTGTTAAGTGATTATTTATAAACCGACAATTCAGGTAACATACCAATAATTATAACAAAGAATTAAATATTATTATAAATATTTCTCAGCAGTCCGCATGAACCTACGACTACATTGAAGCAAAGAGCGAGGGTCGTACGAGAGTAGTCCGCTCAATATATCTATCTTTATTCAAGCAGTGTCTGTTACTTTTTGTTCGCGCATATCTCAAATGCCAATTTACACTGGGCGAGTTATACCAGATGATGAACAAAACATTCACGTGGGTGCTAAATCAAACACAGAAAAGCGAAATACAAGCAGTTGAAATGAAATACTGGAGGAGAGTCAGGGGCGTTACAAAAAAAATAGGAGAGTACATGAGAGAAGTCATATAAAAATAGAATCGATACTAGAGTTTATAGAATACTACTGGGATGGTGGGGACATTCACAAATAATGGAAAACACAAGACAGACTGAAAGAATATGGGAAGCAAAAATATTTAAAAATAAAATATTGTGTGAAAACCGAAGTAAAAGGTAAAGTCGCTGATAAAATGGAAGTTTTATCGAAGTTAGTGTCAAAAGAGTTGAAAAACTCCACTAAATACTCCAAAAATAATAACTGACGGAAAAATATACTGGGGGACAGCTATAATGTGCAGAAACCTAAATAAAAGACAAAAAACAAAGGAAACGGAAGGTTTTGTTGGAATTAAAGTAAAGACCACCAGAAAAAATGAGTTTTCTTCAAGTTAGTTTCAAAACATAGCTGAAATTCTTTACTAAATACTTTAAAAATGGCAACTCGATAAAGAAATGTTCAAGTGAGCAAAAACTCAAATTAAAGGGAAAAACTCGAAAAAATGAAAGGTTTCAGTTGAAACGACGAAATAAAATATGTTTTCCATTAGTAACTATCGAAAGATGAATAGTTTCGAAGCTATGCCATCATCAGGTTCATGAAGGGACAGGCTTTTGATTGGACCAGAGGACCGGCTTTATTGGGCGTGTAACCAATATGTTTCAGAAATGTAATTAGTTTAAAACATTTTGAAACGTCTACATTATTATTAGATTGTAACATATTTTAATCATTTAATAATTCGACCATATTGTTGATGGCTTTTGTTGTTGTGCCAGTTCTGAAAAATTAGCCAATAACACTATCAACGGGAAAGAACTGCGTGTGTTTTTCATCTTCCATTACATGAATCTGGAATAAGTGGTTTCGTAAATTATCCGCGATTTAGCGAGCTTGTGATGTTGGGATGTTGTTATGGAAAGGTCCTCTTTAATTGGTGATCTTCCAGGTCGCTCGGAGGGTCATCTGACTTTAATAAAACTACTACTTCATGCACTGGGATAGGTTGTGTTTATTACCATATTTAATATTACACAACTACAACTAACTATGATTACCTATCTATCATTATTGCATACTTATATTATAAACTATATATAAATGAATCAAGAAAGAATTAAAATGAATAAATTATCGTCTATTTCTATGATATTTATATTGTTAGTCAAGTTCATGTTTATATTTACTATTGAATGTTATATAATTGTTTAAGGTAAATACAGGTACGTGATGAACTTGACTCTCGATACCTGTCGGCCTCGTGGCTTTTAGTTATGTATTCTTTAACGTTCAATGATTATATAATTTTTTTCAAGTCTCCCAATTGCGATCCTGTTCTAGTTCCGGTTGGAAAATTGACTGGAAATTATTTTAAAGCAAAATGCAATTCAAATACAAAATAAATCAAGCATGTTTATACGTGCTATTTTATATCTTTCAGAGCACATTCGTTAAGTTTTACGACTGAACGAGTCTATTTACCTAAAAAGCATAAATATAAAAAAAGTAATGTAATATTTCACACGAACTACGATATAGAAATAATCCATAATATTTCACGTTAATCACCGACAACAAACTGAATGTGCATTACGATCAGATAAGTTTAAAAAAATGTTTTAATATCAACATTGTTTATTCTTTTTTATACCACAAAACCTGAAATTATTAATCAAAAAGCGATAAGAAAACAAGTTCGGACCAACAATAATTGATTGTATTGATTTTGTTGGCTAGGTTTGAAAAATATGCGGAAATATGTGATTTAAATTTTTAGACAAAATATTGTAATCTTTAGAATGGAATCAATTAGGTACATGAATCGGGTGGGGCCGGCACCGCTTTGATCACAATACATCAAAGTGCCGCAGCGAAGTGTTTTTTTTTGCTCGCAAATTATTTTACATTTGAAATTTTGAATTATCCTTCAATGGATTGCAAATTGAAATCAACCCTGTTAGAGGGTTAAGCCCTCTTCAGGGTTTGAATTGAAAAATTTTAAGGCAAGTGAATTTGTGAATGCTGTGGCTGTGCACCCAAAGCATGGCCATTTGGTTAATTTCCGCAATGTATCGCGGTTCCGATCATTGCGGAAATTAAGATGCAGGACAAAAACACAGAAAACCTGCATTCTCATCCCGGAAGAGGAAAGGGGAATGGTGTATTGTAGTATTTCATAGATGTGAATACGCTTCAGGTATTAAAAAGTATCTGAAGTGTGTGTTGTTTTGCACTGAAAAGTGCAGTGTTTTGTTTCTGCGGCTTGCAGACTGGAACTCCATCGTTACGGCTGTACGTCGGCGAGGAGAAAAAGTGTTTTCTTGTGTTTGTTGTCCATTTTACGAGATTGGCGAGAAGTTGAAATATGCCCTTTCCTTGAACAGGGCAATTGTGATTGTAGTAGGACGGTATGAGGTGACGGAGTCTCTCGAATACAATCCTACGGGCGGAAGGGATTGCATTCATTAAGAAAACGCCAGTTATCCTAAGAATTTTCTGGACTTCCGAAGGGAGGTTTTGGGAATGTGATGTGGGCTGTTTCCACGGGTTTGGTGGTTGTGGTTTGCCTTTTCGGGCAATTTGGGTCATAGGTAGCGTGGTGGCCACCACAGTTCCTGTAAGAAGGTGTTTTAGCCTTGTTGCATTTGTCGGACCTGTGTTCGTGGCTACCACAGTTGGGACAGGTGAAAAGCATGGCTCTACATTCGGATATGGAGTGGCCTATGTTTGTACAACGTGTACAATATTTTGGAACGGGTGGAAAAGGGTTTGCGTTGGAAATTTCGTAACGATGGTTCAGGCCGTAAAGGAAGTTGGGTTTCAGAGTTAGTCATTACTCTGATTAGGGAGGTCGGAGAATTGGTGGCTTTGGAGACGATCCTCCAGCATTTTGAAAATTTTATTTGATGATTTTTGAGAAGATCAAAGATTTCTTCGTTGGAGATATTTTTGTCAACATTCTGGATGACGAAGGAGAAGTTTGGAGTGTGGGTGTTGACTGAAGTCTTGTTTATGGAGCTCGAAGTTTTTGGATGGAGCGGAAAGCATAACGCTTTGTTGTTTCCGATGGCATAATGAAGTCTGAGTTGAAGATCTTTAGGGGAGATGTTTTTCAGAACTTTGAGGAGGGCAGTGCCGTTAGGATTGGCTTTTAAATAGGAGATTTTACCTCTGAGAATTTCGTTTCTGTTCAGAAGGATGAAAAGTTCCTTCTGAGAGCAGAGTTTGGGTGGGAGGCTTCGGAGGTTCAGAGTTTGTAATGGAACTGTAGATGATGATGATGATATATGGGAGGGAGGTTTAGAAGTAGAAGTCTGAACTGAGGCTGACGGATATCTGGGTTTTGGCATTATTGATTCGTGGTAGGCTATTGTTTCGAGCATTGTTTTCATATATACTTGCTATGAAGTGAGATGTATATCAGGGTGTTTTTTGAGTGTTTTGGAGTGGGTCGTGGAATCAAAGATTCCATAAGTGGGAGTATTTTGGAGTTTTTGGAGCTGCTGGAGGGTGTCTCGGATTCTTTTTTGGCAGAAGATTGGGAGGTTGAAGTTTTGAAGGCTGAAGATTTTAGGAATTTCCATTAGAAGGCGTGGTTTGGAGTTTTTTTGAAGTTTTTGAAGTAGAGGGAAGTTGAGGAAATTCCTCAAAAGTGTCGTCGTGTTTGTGTTTGGACCTGGATTCAGACATGGTTGGAAGGGAATTTGATAGGAATTGGGATCACTAGCACTTTTTCACTGTTTAGCACCGGCGTGTGTACTTTTTAGAGCAGTTTCTGAAAAGAGACCGACACTAGGCGCTGTTTTTTTGTCGGATTTGAATATTGTTGAAGGCCTGGCCCATTTTTCAGACCATAGCATATAAAGGTGTGAACCAGTGACCGGTAATTTAGCTACGCACTGTTCGAAAAGTAAACCGGTACTAGCAGCGAAGTGACCCTTCTAAGTGTTATATGGACAGTGGTTGAGCCCTGCTGTTGAATGAAAACGTGTTTCTGCTTTAAAGTATACATAAAATGTGCGAAATGAGACAACATACTCAGAAAAAATATTCATTAATTAAAACAAAATTTTGTAAAAATTATCGGAAATAAAACTGAGATTTAACTGTGAACTTTTAAGAAAAAACTAGTAAATATATGAACCTTTAATAAATAAACGAGCAAAATTTCCACAATACCTTTGCCTTGCGGAAATACCTATTTGAAATCGAACTCTAAAATCACCGTAGTCCATTCTAATTGAATTTAATAGTTCAACCATCAGATCCAACCTAAGTTTCTTACAATAGCGCCTCTACAGGTATTCATAAAGTTTATCTGGAAACTCATCTTCAGTAATATGCTGGCCTCTCAAATACCTTTTCACTGCATTCTATTGAGATGCGATCCTCTGAGTGTGTGTCCCATCATCCGCCACAAATTCCACGCTATTATTAACTGTATGATGAATATAACCATAATTAGAAAGTTCACTGTAAGCTTTCCAATCATCCGTATGAATAATGGATCTCACTGTCACATGATTTTTAATTATTTCTATAAGGGTAGCAGCATCTCTTCTATTTTGCGTACAAACAACTAGCCTCAAATCTTCTGAGTTTTAACCCTTTCAATATTGCGGGGTCATAGATCCCAAGAATAATTCTAAAAATACTATATCGCTTAACGCGGCTTTAAAATGTATTGGGATGGGATATGTCAGTCTTCTTCTATATATGTCTTCGCTTGGGGATAACCTACAAAAATATGATTTGTTTTGTCTCAGTTTAGATCGAACACCGGGTGATTGTAGTCCGTGCTCTTGTTCCCTGTATGTTTACGTTGTTTTGATTAGTTCATTCTGTGGATTATTAGTGCTAGCGAGATTAGTGTAATAGAAAAAGGTAAGACAGTGTAAATTTTTCAGCCAAGTTTTTTGTATATGGGTGAAAAATGTCTTCTGAGACTTATAAGTCCCAACAGAATGGAGAGGGGGATATATTTATCCCAGCAGTGTTTTGTAAGCTAACATTATTTATTTAATTTCAGGATTAATCGCGCTCTTTTGCACAATAAATTGCAGGATGTAGCCGAAAACTTATCTGATTTAGATGAACCACCAGATCCTTTTCACGACAGTGATGACATAGTGCCGATTCAGACTATGTATGCTCTGACTCTACAGCAAACTCCTCAGTAGAAGAATCTGAAGATGAAGAACTTGACGCATCGTCTAGAGAGGAACTGAACTGTCAAATAGAAGGTGAAGATAGTAGTCATTCAAACGACGAAGCACATCAGCAGCCGCAGATTCCAGATCCAATTGTCGACTGGACCAGAAATGTTAACAACTTCGTTCCAAAGTATGTTATCCCCTCGCAAGAAAAGCCAGTACTCACAGCTAAAATTCTTCTGTGATTGACTGTTTCTACACAATGCTTCCTGAAAGTCTTATAATGCAAATAAGTCACTATACAAATCTACGTTTGAAGCTACTGGGAGAACTAAGAAAGAAAAAGATACAAGAAACATCTCCAGGTGAAATCAAAGTTGCTTTAGGATGTGCCCTCATAATGCCCTATAATCGTTTGCCAGAAATACACATGTACTGGTCTAAACACAAGTCTTTAGGCAATACAACCGTAAGAGATGCAATATCCAGGGATCGGTCTTTATTACTTATGTCTAAGTTATATTTTAATGAACCCAATAAACCAAATGATGCATCAAAAATATATTATATAAAAGAAGTTCTTTCCTGTTTGAAAAAAGCTTTTCTATCCGCGAGAAGTGACAGCATCTTTCAGTAGATCGATGAATCTATGACAAAATTCAAGGAGAGGTCTTCTCTAAAACGATACCTCCCCTTGAAACCGGTAAAAAGGGGGATAAAGATATGGACCAGATGCGACTGTAACACAAGCTACGTGTATGATACAAATATCTAATGTGGAAAAGAAACAGAACCCGCAGAAGGCACACTTGGTCAGCGAGTTGTACCAAAACTAGCTGAGACAATAAAAAGCTCTGATGTAATATTATGCTTCTTAATATCTACTTAACTAGTAAATACAATAAAATTTCCTTGTGCTGGAATATTCATGATAAACAGGAAAAATACACTAAAATTTGAAGGTCGCTTAGAAAGAGGTGAATGTGAAATGGTTGTATGCAAGGAGAGTATACTAGCTACTAGATGGAGAGACACCAAAGATGTACTCGTCATGAGCAGCTGTCACGATAGCACGATTGGATCGATAAAACGAAAAATGAAAGATGGGAGTCAAAAAGAAATTTATTGTCCAGAGGGGATTATTTTTTATAACCAATACATGGGCGGCGTGGATCAGGCTGATCAAATGATTACTCTGTATGACTAAGACAGAAGGAGTAACAAATGGAGGAGAAAGGTGTTTTTTCGACTTCTAATGACGGCAGTCTACAACAGCTTCATCATTTACCGTGAATCTTCAAATAAAAAAGTGCCATTCATTGACTTTGTTATTGAGTTGGCAGAGTCGCTGATTAGTGACGATAGATCTGAATCATCGCATTAAAGAACTGGAAAACAAGTCCTCAATACTGCACCAATAATGGTGATCATCTTCCAGTTGAAAAGGGTGGGAGGAACAGATGTATTCGCTGTAAAAATCTGAATATCGAAAAAAGAACAAAACTTATATGTCGTCAGTGTCAAGTACCGCTTTGTATTAGATGTTTTACAGCCTATCATACCTAGAATGATTTCAGTTTCATTAAAATAAATATTTTTCTTTCATAATATTTTGTGTCTTTATTACTGTTGGGACATATTTGTCCCATCATTCGCTATCGCTATTCGCAATCTGTCCCGGGACTTTTTTTTTCAAAAACTAGTTCACGAAAAAATTCGAAACTTACATTTTCTAACTTCATATGAATACACATATATACTTAAAATGAAAGACATATTGAAATCTAAAGGTCGTATCGAAAGGGTTAAGCGATCATTCCCAAAACCCAATGACCCTCCATAATACGTCCACGATTATACTTTAATTTTCCAAATTTCGACTCGTCAATCTAAAAATAGAAATTTCTCTTATTTAATTTGTTGACGTTTTATTAAAATAGGAACCTTAAAATATAAACAATGTAAAATTTGAGTTTAATTCTCTTCCCGACCTTTAGCACAAATCAATAAATGATACCTATTCTTATCAGCTTGATATCGCTTAAAAATATCAAGAAACAAACCTATACTATGATTCCTGGCCCTCCAATTTTCAGCAGAGATGCCTGCATTGAAGTAAAAGTACTGGTAACTCTATCTTTATCCGAGCAGCTATTAGTACATTTTCAATTGGACATACGCTTGGAAGTTGTGTTGATTTAGATTTGTCTTTAAAAATAAATAAACACCTTTGAATACATTGGGATTTTTGAGGTTGGCATCCCGGAAATGATGTCGACAAAAAATATGGCGGATTCAAGATGGCCGATTGAAGCTTTTAAAAATAAATCATATCTCGGCTATTTTTTAACCAATTTTAAAGAACAAAAAAGATTTTGTGGGTACTATACTGCTGAATAAGAAAAAAAATTATTAAATGAATATATGCAAACTTTTAAATAGATTAAATTGAAATAAAATTCAAAAAAATTCCACTTTATTCAGGCCCATAAGTGAAACACTACTGCAGTAATGTATAAATAAGCTAATCCATGTATAAACAAAAATCTTTACTTAAAATAAACTACTAATATCATTATTATTTAATTAAAAGAAATTACAATAAATTCGTTCTTTGCGATCACTTGAAACAATAATAAAATTTACAAGTTCTTTGTTCTATTCGAATTCTGTGCAAGAACATGTTTCTGCACAATGAACATCATTTATTCTGCAGCCACACGCTTTTGTGTCGCATCCTTTTTTGCAGGAGCAATGTACTAGTTCTAATATTCGTTCAGAAGCAGGAGGTTTTGTTAAGGCAATAGGCAGGTATGATCCATCTTACAGTTTTTCCCAACCAGACTCACTTATTTGTGGAAGGTCTCGTTTACGTTACGTTTACGCCCTGCAATTCATAATTTATCTATTCATCCATTCTTTAAATTTATTTTAAAAAAGGCGTCATTAGTAGGTGATGAGCGAACGTTTGTAAGTGATGAAAACCATTTGCATTTGTAAATTCGGCAAACAAATTTTGTAAGACTGTCAATAAGTTCTTTTGAGGGAGATTGTCTTAATCCCAGCTGTTGGAAAGCTTTGATGATATCATCATTTTCCTCGCACTCTAGAAATACTTTCAAACAAAAGTCGTTACTTTTTTTGGAAAAATGTCCTGTAACATCAGTTCCAGTGAATGCAGTAGTCCCAGCAACGCTCTGCCAAAAACTGCTCCTATTGACTCAATGACATCTCCAATTTTGATCTGTCATCTTTTGGTACCTCTTCCTGTAATAAACTTGGTATTGATTGGCAAATCAGAATGGTAGTATAACAGTTAAACAAGTACATCTGTGTCGACTGTGAACTGTAAGATCTATATCACTTCCATATTGTTTGTTTAAGAGCAATGAATGATAAACAAGAAGCCTATCAGCTTCTTCATGGTTATTGTCTAATAAAATATCACCTAAAATATTGGGACTGTTGCAATAGGTCTTATTATTATAAAAACAATAATAGTTCCTATTTTGGTAGTGGGCTCGGAAACGATGTGTTATATTGGAGAATTTTACTACCTAAATATGCTGTCAATTCTGACTTGGTTTTACTGCTTGAAAGAAAGTCCTTTAGGGTTATATTTTTTATCAGAGTCTTGTCGGTAATATGATAATATACCTCTTCGCCTTTATTGTGTTTTTCTCTCATATTTGTCTTTAAAGAATTTTCTATATGTATACGTCAAAAATTATATGTATATTATTGTATGACCTATATTCATGTATTATTTTGCACAATTGCTTTTGCCAAGTCTTCACAATATTTCATTTGAGGTGATTATTTATAGTTTGCACTATTGGCATACCATCTACGATTATAAAAGATTTTGTGATGCGATTTGCCGGGTTTCCATATCGGGCGTTCATAAGGTTTGCCTTTTCAACTAAATTCTCAAGCCTTGCCAATTTGTTGATAATTACTGTTTATTTGACGATTATAGATCTATAAAGATTAAACACGTTTATGATGCTTGCACATCTAAAGAAAAG
The DNA here is from genome assembly GCA_947563755.1 of Lochmaea crataegi. Lineage (NCBI taxonomy): Eukaryota > Metazoa > Arthropoda > Insecta > Coleoptera > Chrysomelidae > Lochmaea > Lochmaea crataegi. The sequence continues at coordinate 38,422,007 of OX387433.1, read as the reverse complement.
TAGCTGTATGTTTCTTAAAATGTGTTTGCCAAAATACCAACCTCACTAAAATGGATCCCCAGATCATCCTTTAACTGAATTTAATCACAAAAACATTTCAGCACAAAATCCATGCGTGGCCTCTTTTTTGGCCCATTGAAAATGGACTATATTGTTGCCATTGATAAAGTCCCTTCCGAACCACCTACACCAACACAAATTCGTTCATATGATTCTCCGTGAGCAAATCCAAAAAGAAGCCTGCATATAAAATATTTAAAAAGTCTTACCTACTTAAACTCTTTTTCTGGTGAAAGATGACTATTTTCAAAACAGGTTTCTACGCGAAAATATATCCAAATTACTTGTAGGTCCTATACATTTTGTCCTACAAAGGTGGTCGAGGTATTAAAACTTCATTTTTTGCAAATTCATAAGCTTCCTGCCTAGTTTTAGGTAGACTTTGCTCAATTATAACAAAATAAGACATAATTCAATCACCATCTGTTTTAGTACGCCTATACTAACAAAAGCTATGTTCGCGGGTTACAATAAAAACCGATTCCGAACCAGTTCGGAATTGACTTTAAATGGTCTAGAGCGCATGCCTAGTTACGGAACATTGAGTAATTTGATTTTACAGCGAACTATCTTAGAATGACAGATCACCTCTCAGAACCTGAACGAAAACCAAAAGAAGTGACTCTAGCTTTTCTGATATTTGCCTACAATGCTACAACGCAACAAACGGAAAAAGAAACAACCATGAACAACTAAAATAAGAAAACAACTGACATATAGATCATTTGCGCATGTGCAGAAGAATTGAACTTTCAGTCCTTACCAAAATCGGAGAACCGCTAGGACTGATTCCGAATCAATAACGAATCAATCCGATATAATCCGCGAACAACGAACTATTATTTGAAATTCAGAACTACATAACCGCGAACGCCACTTTTTAGAATGCGGATGCGAATAGTCCCTGAACTGATTCTGAATTGCAACCGCGAACAAACATAATAATAGAGCTCATATCTTAACATGTGAAAACCTGTCGAACGTTTTTGTACACGCCTGTTTACGGAGTTCAATTGCCGAGTATAGTTCGAATCATTCTAAATTCTACAATATTTTATCAATAAATGAAAATGGTATACCTATACCTATTTCCGCAAGAAGTTTTTTGCTTGTTTATGTTTAGAAATTATCTAAAATGTAAAAAAGAAACGAATTTTCTTGTAACAGGTTTCAGCTATTATAAAGTCGAAAAACTGAAAATTATGCACTTCCGCAAAAAAAATTCGAGTCTTTCTGTTTGGAATTCAGCTAAACGAAACTTGATTCAAAATATCTACAGGGTGTCCAGAAACTCTCCAGCCTAAACGCAAACCACAGATACTAGATGTGATTTATGTCACTGTAACCTGTAGTTAAATGATATTATGGGTTTGAATTCTTCACGATGTGCGCGCTCACCGACATCTGAAAAGTGACATGACGAAATTGGCTGACAACTTTCTCTCAACTTTCCGTGAAAACTTTTAACTACAATCAAAATACCTACTCTTATAAATGAAACTGAAAATGTAAAATCAAATTATCCGAGTGAATAGTATAGTGAGAAAATGTCTTCATCATGCATCGTTACAAACATATAAATATTTCACAGACAAAGATGGAATATAAATTGGGTCACAATTAATTTTATCCTATGAAATGTTAAACTGTAAATTCCCTGTCGTTTTACGTAATTAAACCGTTCTGGAATGAGTGGTGCGTTATTCGTCAAATCCTTGAGTGAAACAAGTTTAACAATTTCAATTGTCGTGAATTCTGCAGCTGATGACATTTTCAATTTATCTACGAATGGTGAATAAGGAGAAAAACTACCTAGAACTTCATATGTACTGTATGGGATAAATGAATGTCCTAGGTCCTGTGCAAGGACAACTATTATCTCTGATTTTATGCTGCAGCTGAAGTGCTTACTAAGCATTTTCCTTCCGTGCAGGTGTGCAAAGTTGTGACAGGATTTTGTCTGATTTGTTGAATGCCTTCTTGTTCCCAAGCTGATGAGTTTTCAAGCTTCAGGCAAGTTGTTTTCTTCTGTATTTTCAAGAACTTTATATCAGTTGTTTCCACTTTATTTAGTCAACTGGGATTTGAAATTTGGAATTTTGTTTAGAATAATGCCCAGACGTGCGGATGAAGCTAGTATGGCTATCGGTATGATTTGGGAGAGTCGTCCTTAAAAATAAATTACGGACGTTTTCCAAGTAAGTGGAAGTGTCATTTCGCGGCTTCTCCGTAAATATCGAGCAGCTGAAAACGTGAGAGAAACACCTAGAAATGAACGACTAGGGTTACCACCTCCGCACAAGATCGTTAGGTATCTGACTGTGTATCGAGAACATCTGAGTACTTGTTGGATCATTCAACAGCATATCTTTTGAACACTTCTGGTGTTCCAGTTTCAAATATTATATGAAGTTAACTGACGTTCACGACGACTATTGAGAAGAATTCCATCAACACAAATTCTTATGCATGCTCGATTGGCATTAGCTAACGAACACGTGAATTGTGATGCTGAATTGATGTCTGCATTGTTCACATATGAGTCTAGGTATTGTCGATGTCCTAATAGTAAGCGAGTTCGTGTATGGACTCTACCTCTAGTGCCCAGTGTAGTGCAGCAAGTTCATACGTTCGGAGGTGGTACAGATGCTGTTTGGGAATGCATTTGATTTAATGGGCGTACATAATTGTTAGTGCTTGATAGGAGCATGACTTCTCAGATTAACCTACAACAAGATATTAACAATGTTATACGTTTGTTTCATTGGACCCACTTTCCTCTTTCATTCATTCATTCCTTCGTTTGGGATGTGCTCAACAGCCCAGGCACTTGAACTGAATCTTTGTACCATTTCCCATGTTATCTACTTCCATTCCAGAACCTTCGTGTCTTCTATAAAGGCCACTAGTTTGACTGGAGGGATTTTCAGTAGTTGTAATGGTTGTAGTATTTCATCTCCAAAGTGCTTCCGTCTAAGTACTTGTGAGTTTTCGCAGAAGAAGAGTATGTGAGTAGGTGTTCTATCACTAAGTTCACATTTTCTGCACATAGGTTCACTAACTTTGCCCATATTGTACAGATGTTTCCTCAAGGTGCAGTGTCCAGTCACCAGGTCGGTAACTGTCTTCAAATGTCTCCCACCCAGTTTCAGTAGCCTGGTTGAGAGTTCCTTGTCTACCTTGTTCAGTAAACTCTTTGTATGAAGGTGCCCCTGTGTCACCCTCCATTTGAATTGGTGTTCCCTATCTAGCCAGTTCCCGATTTCCCCTCTTATGCAATATTTTGTGATTCCACCAAACGGTTCCGGACCTATACAGTCTCCTCTAGAGCATTCTTCAGCTTACTGCTCCGCCATTTCATTACCTGCTATCCCCTCATGTGCCGGCACCATATTAGAGACACTTTATTGTCTCTTGCCAGCCTGTTAAGGGATTCTTCACAGTATTTTGCCAGTCAAGACCTAATTGTTGGATTACTGATGGCTTTAACCCTTTCAGACCTATAGTACACTATGGTGTACATACTATTAAATAATTATTATCATTATTGTTTTGTTCGCAATTCACATTTTGGGACCGTGTGGCATTTCGCATGTGCATGTGTTCTAAAATACTGAGACGAGTGGCGTCATCTAGTAGGTAAGAACACAACTAATTAGTCACTTGCTGAACATGGCCGACGAGAAATTGGATTTGCCTGGAAAGTGATCATTTATTGTATTTTTTTGCTAAAACTTTGAGCAGTTTCAATGGAATTTTTGTATAATAAGTTACTAATTGATGAATATGTACTCTCAGATAAGTCTACAAAGCATGAAATACTATATTTGATCTCAAATCTACGTTTTGAATGAATGTACAGTATCATGTACCTACATTAGGTCCTCGAAGTAACTTGTGTATTATTTGGAGTGGATTTGAATTATACTGCACAATAGGTTTTGAACGAACGCTATGTTGACATTCGAATTTTATATATTCAAGGTCCATCAAGAGCACCTCCACAAAAAAGGCTAAGAAAAGAGCGTTATAACCTAAAAAATGATGCAGATATTCAAGATTTTTTAGAATTTATTCAAGATGACACTTCAGATATAGATATTTGGTCGGATTATAGCAGCGATGATGATGTTCCACAACAAACTAAGAGAATTGGACAAAAAGAAACCGCTGAATTCGTATCATCAGAATCCTCCAGCGAGTTTGAATCTGAAGATCAACTCAAGCAAGCACTACGAAGAAAAAAACAAAGTCAACAAATTATTGGATGCGAGAGGCGATTATTACTCCATATACTACTTTTTTGCAAGATTCAAATAATTGCAGTCCACCACAAAGTTTAGATTCACCATTGCAGTATTTTTTACGATATATTGGAGATGATGTATTTCAAGAAATGGCTCAGTATACCAATATGTATGCGCTGCAAAAAGGAATACCTTCTTTCAAGTTACCTAATCAACATGAAATGAAAATTCTTATAGCACTTCATATTGCCATCGGTTCCCTGAACAAGTTTCCAAAACTTAGAATATATTGGGATACGACTCTTGGTATCGGTCTATTTCCAGAAAATATGTCAAGGGACAGGTTTTTTCAGCTACGAACATGTTTACATTTCGTTGATCTCCTTCGTTCCTTTTACTGGTAATGTTAATATCAAACAATATGTGAAAGGAAAACCATATCCTTGCGGCATAAAAATTTTTTTTCGCCTACCTCTATCCAAAGTAAACATTTCCTGGCCTCATTGTAGGGAGCAAAGTCGTACTTTTCCTCCCTAGAAAGGAAAAGTAAAAGTGAGGTTATGGTACGACATCAATGAAGTAACTTATACGGCATTGACGACCCAAACTATATTCTATTATATAAGTATAAATTTTACCGTTCAATTAAAGAACACCCTGTATTTTGCAAAATGGAAGAAATCAGTAAATTGTTATTTTAATTTAACGATTTTTACATTAATAATTTGACTTCAGTACTACGTTATGTTCATAATTCCGTAAAAATTTCCTACGAGTCTCGGTATCGCAACGTGTTGGAGCACAGCTCACTGTTCGTGATAGGCCTGTAGGTGTTGGATCGAATTTCGGCGAGGACATTTTGTTTCTTTTTTTTTAATTCTTTCATAAATAAATTATTTAAAAATGTCTTGTTATTTGAGGGAGGTGGAAAAATCATATGTATAACATGGGAGTAAAGTACCTTTTTCTCCCTCAAATGATCACTGCCCTCCGCCACGCGTCGGGCAGTAAACTTCATCCTCGGGAGAAAAAGTAGCACTTTCCTCCCTTGTTATACAAATAGCTATTGTTTGAGTGGAAAAAGTGGAATCGCCTATGATTTCCTATTCTACCAAGGAAAAGAAACGGGGTTAGAAGACCCAGCTCAGCTTGTGATCATAGACCATCATCAAAAACTGTCAGAAGAGGTGAGAAAAGACCCATTGCCGATGTACAGTTTGATAATGTTGATCATATTCCCCTCTATGACAATAACAAGGAACCCACTAGATGCAAAATGGCACGTTGCAAACAGCGTAGTCATATTTTTTTGTCAAAAATGTAAAGTCCACCTTTGCCTTGTAAAAAATCGCAGCTGTTTCGTAAATTTCAATAGAAAATAAAGTCTTATTATAACATGTAAAAAAATTGTTTTCTGACCTTTTGTACATTCTAATGTACATATAGAAATCTTCAACGGCAACTGTTGAGTCCCAATGGACTGTATAATGTACACACCATAATATTTTGATTGATAAATTTTTTTTTTGTCACAGTACGATACTTTGATGGGTTGAAAAACACTCGGCAACAAGAAAAAATTTTTTTACAAAAAAATAAAAATCAGGTCTGTAAGGGTTAAGCAGAGCCTGTCTGTCAGTGAATATTTCAATTTTTTGTCCGTTATATCCAATTTTAATGTTTCCATCAATATAGGCTATAGCGGCAATCGTTCTGCTTGAAACACATTCGTATATCGACCAAGGCTAAAGAACATTCTCTTTCTAGGTCTTTTTATACCAACGCCAGTGCCATTGTTTGTTTTGGAACCATCGGCGAACCAGATGATTTCTCCAGAATTGCGTGTTCACTCGCTCAGTGAATATATTCTCGGGTGTCATGCTATTAAAACTCATGTGAAATATGGGTTCATATAGTATTGCCCCAGTTGTATCAGTGTGTCCCCTTCCACTATTGTTCTGGGACCATAAGTCTCCCGATTTCAGCCTGAGAATTAAATCCCTCTTTTTTTAAGGGATCTGTTTATTCATGACATAGATGTGTTGTCAAAAGCACCTGATGATTTAGACACCTTCCGAGACTTGAGACCAAATTATGCAGGGGAGCTTCTCCAGAGTTCCCTTCTTGATAAGCCCATTGTAGTCTATGTAGAGGGATGCTCTTAAGCGCTCTTTCTAGCAAATACATTTGTAGAACTTTTTCCATGGTTTTCACTATGAATGATGTCAGACTGTTAGGTCGGTAGGATTTAACCTGTGTGTACGTTTTTTTCCTGGTTTAGAAATTAACATCACCTTTCACTCTCTCCAAACAATTGGTATATACCCTAGAGCATGGCTGCTTCGATGTATCAGATCTAAAGGACCCATTACGATGTCTAATCCCTCTTGCAGGAGCTTGGGGAATGTGCCATCTGGTCCTGGAGTTTTTTTCCTCTTTCCTCTGTTTAGACAATAATGTTCTATCGCATCGTTCGAGAGTAGTCGAAAACGCATAGGACTTCCATGGTATCCCGCATTCGGTATTGCTCCCTCGATTACTCTAACTCAATCCGAGTATGATGGAACCAGTCACAAAAAGCCTTTAGTTTCAATGAACCACCTCCACTCACACTCTAAGTACTAAGACAGCTTTCACCCCAACTTTGGAGACAAATAGATCAAAGCTACTTCAACTACCTTATTGAAAGTATGCAGAGGCGTTGTGTTGTTATGCTGTTATTGATATTAGACAAAAATCTAACTCATTTTCAATATATGTACTTTAATTTTAAATAAAATACTAAAATTGTAGTTTTTGTTGTTTAAAATTGCAAACGTATCGCGTAAAAGGACAAACAAACGCATAAATGAAAGAAAAAACATTCATACACTTGGCGACCGGAAATCGCAAAGGTGAGCTTACACATGCATGGATTTAGTGGCGCCAATAAAAATTGGCGCGCCAGTAAATCAAATTAGCAAGTGTGAACATCGCCTTGCATACAATTTTTATTTTTGCATTCATAGACCAAAAAAGTTTGCATCCTTCTGAAATCACTGGCGCCAGTGGTGGACAATTCCTACGAAAATCAGATCTTCCAAGTGTAAACAAGTGCTTCCACGTCGGCGTACGCTTGCTAGTTTTAGTTCGATTTTCATTTCGGTTGAGTTTCTAATTTTTGTTGATTGTGATTGTAGTATATCTAGTTTATTAAGGTTAAAAAAGAGTAACCAAATGTTGTTGTGTCAGGATCCTCTGCTGCGAGTTCTCCTAGAAGTTTTGCAGAAGCACCCAAAATAGGTCGACGACCAATCCATGGTTGAACCCAGACTCGGCCTTTTCGTTTGTTGCTTTTCTTTTTCTGTTGTTCTTTTATCTTTTTCCACTAAAAGTTTAGCAACTATTTTACATGCTTCAGAAAGTTCACTCTACATAGTGCGCACTGTGAAAAACACTTTAAAAATTAAAAAGGCGTGCCACTTATTTCGGTTTTTTAACACATAGTGTAAACCTTTACTGGCGTGCAAATAGAAGTGTCGCGACCACTGGCGCCACTAAATCCATGCATGTGTAAACTCACCATAACTTATTTAAACACAATCCTTAAATTTATGAACTTCCTTTACTTTGGTGAAGCAGTTTATTACTATTACTTGTGGTATGTAACACTTTGCCCCTGTTCCTTCTGCAGTCTTTACTCCAGATTTTTATTTTTCTATTAGGAGTTAATCTACTCTAAAAAATATTCTCCTATAAAATCCTCGCTTTCTCTTGTTAACATTTGAAGATTTAGATTTTATTCTTATTTAATTCTATCTGTGATTTTTTTTCAGGATATGATAGATACAATTAAAAGTAATGATAATTTGGGTATATGTTTTTCGAAGCAACGTTTTGCGCAAATGGCTTTTCAATAATAGCTATCGAGATCGAGCTGATCGATAAGGGATAGTAGAGGGTCGTGCCGAACAAAGGCTTAGGTCCGTTTCGCCGGAGGATTTATTATAGGGTCATTCTTCATTAATGGAAGGTTAAATCTGGATCGTCATCACTAGTGATACGACATTACTTTCTATTATTATATAACCATTTCCAAGAAAATTGGTGGGTCAAATGTTTTTTTTTTGTCTTTCGTCAACTAGCCAAGTTCTTATCACTTTCCAACATCGTCCTCGTATTTTTATAGCTTACAGGATACCAAACAAACTTCATTTAGTGTATCCAGGCACAATACAATGGAATACAAGGGAACTGAATATTTTTCCTTTTATTTAAAAACATAAATTATTGCAGCCAACCTCTGGGGTTATTAGCAGGATGACATACACAATACAATAGGTGATTCAATTCTCGTGATACATTTAAGAAATTGGAGTAGTTCCGATAATTTGTTTTTGTAGTTCATCATACACTTAATTCTGTTCTTGATTCTTTCTCATGAATATAGTGGGCATTCTACGATGATGTGCTTCAAAGTTGAAGTAGATCTGCAGATGGTAGATTCTGGTGGTGGTTCTTTATTTATAAGTTATATTTGTTTGTCCAATTTGGATTTGGTTGATAACTGTTGGGTCATTCCTTCTATTCGGTTTCATGGATCAAGGATTCAAGTTCTTCAAGTGTGCTAGAGTTTTCATTCCACAGTGTTTGCCATTCTACATTGATATAGTTTTTCATTGTAATTTTGTGGTCATTATTCGGATATTTGTGGATCATTTGAATTGTACTGAATTGTGTTGAATCTGCGAATTCGTTTCCCTTGATTCCCACGTGTGACGGTACCCACAGAAATCTAACATGTTTTCTTTCAAACTGTAGATATGAAAGCTCTTCTTCTAGTATTTGTTAAACAGAATGTAGTGGATATAATTGTTTAATACCATGTAAACCACTCAGTGAATCTCTAATGATTATGAATGTGTTTTCTGGATGTGAGCTACACATTTTGAAAGCTTCCAAAATTGCTATGGCTTCTCCAGTAACTATTTGAAACCGAGATGGATACTATTTTTAAAGACATTAACAACAATGATATTGATGACCTATATAAAGCATTTGAGGATACATGCGGAACAGTAAGAGTAACAAAAAATGAAAAACAAAGTGGAGGAGCCAAGAAATTGAAAATGAGGTAAAAATTAAAAAACAAAAATGGAAAAACTATATAGGAAATAAAACTACATCAAATTATGAAGAATATAAAAGACAACGAACAAAAGTGAAAGATATGGTAAAACAAGCAAAAGAAAAATCTTGGACAGAATTCGAAGAAAAATTGGAAGAAGACAGTTTAGGAAATCAAAAATTGTTTTATAGAGTTCTCAAACCACTCAGAAAAGGAAAACAATATAGCGCTAAACATATAAAAACAAAAGATGGAATGATAATAGCTGAAGAAGTGAATATTATGAAAAGATGGAAAGAGTATTTTGAGGAGATTTTGAACCCAGAAATAACGACCCAACAGCCGGAGGAAACATATGATGAAGACATTCAATATGAATTAAATGAAATTGAAGAAATTACTAACCTAGAAGTTGAAGCAGCAATAAACTTACTAAAACGAGGAAAAGCTGCAGGTCACGATGGAATTACATCGGAAATGCTAAAAAACCTAGGAAGAAAAGGAATAGAAAAATTAACTTTTTACTGAATAAAATCTATACTGAAAGAAGAATACCGAATAAATGGGAATTGGGAAAATTATTACCTCTATATAAGAAAGGAAATAATAGAGATTGTTCAAACTATAGAGGCATTACGATATTAAGTACAGTATTAAAAGTTTTTGAAAGGATTCTTGAGAGAAGACTAAATAACACCATAGAACATCAACTAGAAGAATCGCAGAGTGCTTTTCGTGAGGGCAGAGGTGTTCAGGATCACATCTTTACAGTGAGACAGTTAATTGAAAAAAATGGTACAAACAATATATATGTTTTTTGGATATAGAGAAAGCGTTTGACAGTGTCCCCAGACTGCAAATATGGGCTAGTCTAAAGAAGAGAGGAGTAAACCAGAGTTTTATCGAGGGTTTGAAAAGTATATACAAAAATACGAGGAATTATGTAAGAACCGGAAACCTACAATCTGAAGAGTTTACTACACAAGAGGGTTTAAGGCAGGGGGGAGTCTTAAGTCCTACACTGTTCAATGTGATAATGGACAATATAATAAAAGAGGTAAAAGATCAAGAAAATAAATTCAAGGTGGGTTATAGGAATATGATTATAGAAATATGGATCTCTGAATGCGCCTTTGCTGAAGATTTAGTGGTATATGCTAAAAACGAAAAAAATCCTCAAAAAAAATCTAGACGTCTGGAAAAGAGCTCTTAAAAGAAGATATCTAAAAATGAATGCAGAGATAACAAAAGTAATAGTAATAGGGCAAGAAAACAAGAATCTCGAAATACAGATAAACGAAGAACAAGTACAGCAAGTGGATTAAATATTTGGGAGTGAAAATACATAAAGATGGGAAAAATAACGCCGAGATTATTGGGCGCATTGAAAGTGCCCTCAATCTATATTATGCAATAAGTAATACTTTCATTCGCAAGAAAGAAGTGCCAAAGAGAACAAAAATGACAGTCTATAAAACCGTTTTTAAACCTATTTCAACTTATGGGAGTGAAAGCTGGGTTCTTACGAGAGACAAAAAGAAAATTACAAGCGGTTGAGATGAAGTATCTGAGAGCAGCATTAGGAATTACAAGAAGGGACAAAATTCGGAATTATTATATAAGAGAACAGCTAGAAGTAGAACCCCTAGGAAGAAGCATAGGATGGAATCAGTTAAGGTGGTATGGCCACTTAGAACGCATGAAAAAAAATAACAAACAAAAATGATATGGCAAACATAAACATGTGGAAGGCGACCAAGGGGGAGACCACGAAAAACCTGGGATTATGCAGTAGCGGAAATCCTGAAAGAACGTGGACTAAATTGGAAGCAGGCGAAGTTAAAGGCTGGAAATAAACGGGAATGGGCTAAATTTGTACATAATTAAAAACACCTTAACAGCTTAGGGTACATTAAGGTTCTGATTATAAATATAAACAGGGATTAGATTTTTCGGACTCACGCGCTACCCATAGGGACTTTCTAGTTCTCAACGATATCAGTTTGTTAAGCGCCGGAAGTTGTTTGAACTATTATTCGCTCAACGCCAGGAGACTCCAATTTTCTCTAAAGATGAGCCAAGTTCAATACTACGGAGCTGGAAAATCAAATAAAAAATTCACAATTTTTGCAGACGTTGCATTTTTAACAGATCTCGCATAAAATCGGGGAAATGGTACTAGCAGACCGGAAACCCATGACACATGTAGGCTTCATTATTTCAAATGGAAGCCGTTTTCACTATCGAGTTTCAAGGCTATTCCCCAAGGCACAAACTGGATGATCGACACTACAGTGGACATTGAACATCTTAGAATTTCCACGAAACTAGAACAATTAACTTATGGATGCCGTGTACTTGGATGCATTTCTTGGGTACTACTTTTCATCCGGAGACATCATCACATGCAAATACAGGAGATACTAAGGGTTAAAATTCAGGCAATAAAATATGGTATGATACACGACCGTGAAATGTTATTAAAGTACTCGTCTAGAAATTATGGACTTGTACTTTAATAAGCCATTTTCCGGACTTGTAACGTAAATTACTATAGTGTGAGCGTTGAGTTGCAATGGCCGCGTAATGTAGCAGTCACTATACCAGACCTGTAAGCTATGACTACTTAGGTTGTCATGAAATTGGACGTTTATAATAGCGTTTTCCATTTACAGTATAGAGCGACACCGAGTGCGCACTGACACAGTGCAAGTTCCGTTCAGATATGTGCTCCAGTGCCAGTGCCCTTCAAATGGAATGCAACATTTAAAAGTTTTTTGTCATTTTTTAGGTTATGCTTTTGGCGTTCGAACATATTTATCAGGGCACTCGCCGTTTCTTTTTCTAATCGAAAGTAATTCTTGAACTAAAATAAAAACACCAAATTTTAAGTTCGAAGCATATTATTGGTACCTTATAACAAAAAAGTTTATATTTACCAACCTGTCTATCACTGAATTTTTCAGTAATTGCAACAACATTTTCTACTATTGATAGATGAATCCGTTCGAATAAAATTGATTCATCATCTGAATCATCTTCACTGTTGCTTAAAACTTCTAGAAGGACTGCTTTCAGTGCTTTTTGTCTTGAAGTATTACAAGATTTCGCCATTTTCTTTAAAAACACCAGTGCACTATTTCGGGACGACCTCGAAAGGAGTCAAAGGTGGTGTTCATTCCTAAGCCAGGAAAAGAAACGTACACCCAGGCTAAATCCTACCGACTAATCAGTCTGACATCATTCATGGTGAAAACCATGGAAAAAGTCTTACGAATGTAGGTACTTACAAGAAGGGAGCGCTTAAGAGCATTCCTCTACATATACTACAATGGGCTTATCAAGCTGGGAAATCAGGTGAAGCTGCCTTGCATAATTTGGTCTCAGGTCTCGAAAGGAGCCTGAATCATAAGGAAGTAGCCCTTGCGGCATTTCTAGACATCGAAGGTGCTTTTGATAACACATCGATGTCGTCAATTATCATATTAAAAGAAGAGGGATTAACGGTACCACATGCAAATGGATAGGATCCATGCTCGAGCATAAAAGAATATCAGCACATATGGATGATGAAACATATACCTTTAGGACAACTAAAGGATGTCCTCAAGGTGGAGTACTTTCACCACTTTTGTGGAACCTAGTTGTGGATGACTTGATCTGTTGGTTGAATCATCAAGGCATATGAACGCCGGGATTTGCGGACGACATAGTGATTGTGACCAATGGAAAATTCCCAGAGGTGGTTATGAATGTCCTACAAGAAGCACTACGAATTGTGGAAGAATGGTGCGAGAACTTACAAGAACTTAGACGGAAGCACTTTGGAGAGGAATTAATACAACCATCACAACTACTGAAAATCCCTCCAGTCAAACTAGTTGCCTTTATAGAAGACACGAAGCTTCTGGAATGGAAGTAGATATAATGGGAAATGGTACAAAGATTCAGTTCAAGTGCCTGAGCTGATGAGCACAACCCAAATATATGAATGAATGAATGACCTCGAAAGGCTCGTGCTAATAAAGTTCCCCTAAGTACAAAAATAATTGCATCATTGCAAATGGAACACGTAAATTGAACTAAATGCGAACTAAGTGCGCATTAAATTGTATAAAGAAGCAAACTATAGTTGAATGTTGTTATTACAGTACCATTATACATCGAAAATGTATGCCACTTATTTTTCAGTTTTTTCTTTATATCAAATTATTAAAAAAAATCAATGGCATCCATTAGTTTATTGTTCTAAAAATTAATAAATTTCAACCTGTTAACTGCCACTAATTTATACCCAAAAAAACATAAGCCATTGAATATTTCAAGAGTATTTGATAATGTTTACTTATATATCAAACGGCATCCATATGTTAGTTTTTCGTAATTATCACTTCTACCTCATGTTTTGAAAATTATTACCAAAATGAAGTATTGCCGCATACAATGTATGTCACTAATGTTATCAACATCTACTAAGATAACAAAATCTAAACTATCTTCGGCATACATAATTGTTTTTTTTAACCCCCTTTTATCCATTTTTACCCCTCGCTTAACCCTCAGAATCACTTGGATTTGCATATCATGTTTTTTTTTATGATAAAGTAGTATCCAAGGAATACATCCAAGTACACGGCATCCATAAATTAATTGGTCTAAAGAATCGTCTCATGATGAACTGCCACTGTCGGTTATTATGAGAGGACCGATATACGAATTACATCATTTGGTGATCCATTAATTTTAATAATTTCTTGACCGTAGTTTTTTTTTAATTCCTGACCAAACCATTTCAGTGCCACTCTACTGGCAATGATATGGCGGTAGACGTAAAACTTTGTTACCCATCGATTCTGCAAAACAGTTCAAATAACACTCTCTTTGGCAACTTTAATATTTTCCCATATTTGCTACTACATAAGTCTCCTTTGATTATTGATATTTGTAGATTCAGCTAGTAGTAATTCTGTTTCAGACCCACTGGAATATGGAATTGGTTTCACTAATCGTGAATTGTAACTAACGTTATCCATTATAATTGGACTGTGTTACTCTAGGTTGGGTATAAATTTGAGTTTGAACCATTTTTTAAAGTTTCCGCAGTTCATATTATCATGGTAGTCGCCGGTTTTCCTTTTACTTTTATTTATTTATTTTAATTTTTTATTTTTATATCTTCTACAAAATCGTCCACTCCTCCTGTATGCACGATTATATATCTTGAGCTCTCTTCTATTTTTTTTTCACTGAGTCAATAAAGTATTATCCTGCTTAGTTTTCCTCATATGACCTTTGCTAAAAATCCACGTCCCATCTAAAACCTTTGGTTTATATAAGCCGGTACTTTCTTCGAAATATTTGCTAAAAAACTGTAACCCTTTGGATCGTATCGCAGGAAGCTCCAATAAAAATTTTCTATCAATAGTTTGCTTGAAATTAAAACCAATTTCATGTATTCAGTTAATAGTGGTTCTTTTGCTACATTGAATTGAATCTGACGCTATAAGGAAAACTGCAAAGTACTTCTCCAAGAAACATATTAATATTTTCGTTACAGTCCTGGTGGGAGAAAGTAATAAGAAAATCGTGTACAGACTTTGACAAAGCGTGAGATTGACTGTTTTTAAAAATTAGGTTTCACGTTAGGTCTGATGAAGTGCGACTTCAAAAATCAGTGTTTTTTTTCCAGTAAGTAATTCAATTTTTCTTGGAAAATTTTCTTCAAATAAAAAACTCCGGAGGTCTTGTAGAGAATTAATTGTAAAAGAATCATAAGGTTCATTTAATTCGTTTGATATGAAAATATTAAAATTGGACAAATATTTCAAGTTGTATATAATTTGAATTTATTAAAAATAAAAAATTTGGTTGATATTCAAAGGAAGGTGAAAAGTTTTTCGATAAGTAAGAAAAAAAAATTAATGGAATTTATGTAAATTAATAAATTTTATACATTTCATCATAAAATTCTGCCTGGTTTGCTTTTCAAATAATTTCATAGTTTTTTTGCGAATTAAAAGGGCATTTTTAAATGTACATTTTCACTGACAATAGCTCGAATTAATAAAATTAAAATTTTATCAGTTTTCATTTATTCTATTTCGGGCACTTAATTGGGAACAATTTAAAAGCGGATTCCACTTTTTAGCAAAATGGGATTTTAATCATTATGGTTAAAACAATATTTTTATAACGGATTTGGTCCATTTCACTTATATATTTGAACAAAATATAAGGGAAATTTTAATAAAACTGCATAGAAAACAAAATTTAATGATCTATGTAAAGTGTAGTTCCAACTACAGTTGAAACAAAACTTTTCACATTTTTTGAATAATAATTTTGCATTTTCAGTCTGCAAAGGAATATTATGTTGTAATAACTTACTGTTTGCGAAATTCGAAATACTATTAGACTACAATGCCTGGGTGATGGAATTTAACACTGCACTGTAGGGTATCGTCAATTTCGCTCAATTAAAAGGTTAATTTTTTTTTAATAATCTTTGACATATTCGTCTACAGATCCTAATTAAATCCCGGATTTCATTATAACACTCATTATAACACCAAATGTATCTGACAACTATGAAGGAAGTCCAGAAACTCTTCTGATGTCTATCTAACCTAATTCAACTGTATCTAAAAGTTCCTTCTAAAGGTGCTAGCCCCCTTTGAAGAAGACGCTGTTGTCAGTTTTTCAAGCATATCTCAAAAAAAACTGCTAACTACAAACTTGTGTTTTTTATTGCCAACACAAATGTTCAACGAGGAAAGGGCAATGGCTAAATTATGTAAACATTTTTGTGTATCGGTTTTTTGACTAATGACGCTTTGGAGTCATTATCAAGAGATATGAAAAGGTAGGTTAGGAAGGATGAGGTTCAGTACGATTTCGTATCCTTTTTTGGCCAATATGGGAAACACATGTTCGAATGAGTCCTATCCAGGTCCTCTCCATTTCCTCCATCCATTCCTGTACTTCCTCTCTGGTCGCACTCCTCCAGTTTTTGTTTCTAGCCATCACGTCCAATGGATAGGACCTTGACAGCACCGCTGCTGCCAGTCCTCTCACTGTCCTGTACCCCTGCACCACCCTCAGGAGTATCCCTCTCTGTACCCGTAGGAGAGGCCTAACCCTGACATTCACCCCCGCTCTAGCACCGTACAGCATACTCTGCTTTACCGTCCTACCGATTACTCTCCTCTTCCACTATACCGGCCCTTTCACATTACACATCAATCTCCCCAGTCATGCTGCCCCCACTTTCCCCTTCTCCGCCGCCTTTAACATATGAGTTTCGAAGGATAATTGGCTGTCCAACCGCACCCCTTAGTATTTCACAGACTCCTCCATACGAATTCTTCTTCCCTCCACCATTACCTACACTTCCATCGTCTTGCTCCGTCCCTTCACTAGCAACCCCACTGACTTACCTTATGCCACTTCCAGTCCTCACCTCTCTATCTTCTCCACTAGTCGTACTGTACCCGGCAGGTATCTCTCTGAGGTTTCAATCTCACTACTTCTTAGAGATAGCTGACGAGCCACAAGAAGGGGTAGCTTTCTCATAGAAACAGGAGCGGAGCAGATGACAGTATGAAAACAATAAGCGGGGAACCGGTAGGCAGGATATTGATTGGAGGTAAATGGTTGTTAGGTATTTGGCGAGTAAGTGATGGTTTCCATGTTATTGGTAATCGTTGGCTGTGATCTCTTTTGTTCATACAATTCGGACGTTTCTCTATTTCTATTTCCTCTCTGATAGTACGGGATTTTGAAGATCGAATTGGGGCCAACGTTTTGGTTTCAGGAAAATTGATGCAAGGACCTGTTCGAATTTGATGTTGGGCTAAAGCATTATTGGAATCTACATTTTTGATGGTTCAGAAATTTTATGTTGGACTCGTCGATTTGTTTGGCCTATGTAAGTTTGGGAACAATAACAACAGGGAACTTCAACGAAAATCGGGATGTGTATGATGATGATTTCCATACTTAGTATCAAAAGAAATTGGCCCTACTCGTGTTCTTCGACGTCGGGAACGCGTTCAACAGTGTCAACAAACGGGTAGTGTTGAGCGCTTTGCTGAGGCTTGGAGTGGGGGAGGGTTTGGTTAACCTGGTGGAGGACTACTTGACCGGACGTGTGATATTAGACACTAGAGGGAGGAGGTATGAGACGGAGGCTAGAGTGCCACAGGGCTCCGTTCTTGGATCCACGCTATTGAAGTGTGTGTTTGATGAGGTTTGTGGGATAGTATGTGAAGAGGGATGTGAGATTACGGTGTATGCGGACGATGTGTGTCTGGTATGTACGGCAAAGGGAGAGGCGGAGAGAATGTGAAGGAAGATTGTGGAGAAGATAGATCGGTGCGGACTGGAAGTGGCGGAATACAAGACGGTGGGGTTGCTAGTGAAGGGACGGAGCAAGACGAGGGAAGTGGGGGTGATGGTGAAGGGAAGGAGAATTCGTATGGAGGAGTCTGTGAAATACCTAAGGCTGTGGTTGGATAGTAAATTATCCTTCAGATCACACATGTTAAAGGCGGCAGAGAAGGGGAAAGTGAGGGCAGCATGGCTGGGGAGATTGATAGGTAATGTGAAAGGGCCGGGAGAGTGGAAGAGGAGGGTAATTGGTAGGACGGTAGGGCTAGGCCACTCCTGCGGGTGCAGAGAGGAATACTGGACAGTGGGTGGACTGGTAGCAGCGGTGCTGGCAAGGACCTACGCAAGGGACTTGATTGCTAGAGCCAAGATTAAACGCTGGAGGGGTGCGACCAGAGAGAAAGTACAGGTATGGATGGAGGAGAAAATGGAAAGAAGGTGGGAGGAGTATAAGGACGCGCTAAAAGGAGCGTTTCGGAATAGGGAATTTTGGTTGGACCAAAAATTCGGAGAGGTGAACTACTTCTTGACACAGGTGTTCACTGGACACGGGTTGAGAGGAGGGTACCTCCATAAGATTTGGAGAAGAGAGACTGGAGAGTAAGAGAGGTGTGAAGTAGAGGATGATTTGAAGCATGTGTTTAGATGCTGGAGGAACGAGGACGTGCTGAAGAAGTTGGAGAGGAAACTAGGGGAGCCGGTGTATTGGGAAAACATGTTGAGGAGGGAGGAGGAATGGATAGAGGTGAGTGGCGTAGTAGAGAGCATGGTTAAGGGGAGAAAGGGACTGGATATGGCATGAGAGGTAGGAGAGATAGTAGGGAGAAGACGACGATGTGAGCGGAGAGTGTGAGAGGTACCGCCGCCCGTCTAGAAGTATGCTGGGGTAGTGATTCCGGCGCGGGAGAAACGGCGATTTTGAGGGGGGTTTAGTTGGTATGCATCCCCTTGGGGATGAGTACATCACTGTTTGGGTCCTGGACCCATTCGAACATGAGCTTTCCATCTCCTCCCGAAAAAAAAAAAATACTTGGTATCAAGATATTGACGAACTACTCGACTAAAATGAGCATCGTGCATTAATCATCAATTTTACCTTCTCATTCGGGGAACGGTGTCCATTGAATCGGGGAAATTATTTTACAGAAAGCAAAGGTGATCCTGTCCAGTTAAACGGCCAGGTAACTGGTCCTAGTAGTTGATTGTCGATTAAACCTATTTAGACATTTATGCTAAATCTTTGCCGGTGCTCTGTTTTTTTATAGTGTTCGGATTATCACCAATAGGCATAAATAGGTTCATTACGTGAATTAGAAAAATAGAAGAATAAAATTTCGGAGAAAAAATTGGGATCTTAGCTCTTTTTGTCCTCGAGCAAGTAAATCACCATCTAGCATCGCATGAACTTTTTGAAAGTGAAACGGATGAAGGTTTCGTTATGGGTAACATTCCAAATGGAGGATTTAGAAATTTCTAAATACATAGCCACGAGAATTCTATTACTAGCATCTACAACATCCAGGTGGTGCTTACCAGCTTCAGTACGTGTATTGTTTTATATTGCCTTATTAAACCATTTGTTATTACTTTCAGTTTTTATTGAGTTTCTCTTTAAGAATACAACATGCCTACTCGGCGGGTTACAAGATAATGGCGGGGGCTTCTTCAGTCGTCTATCACTTGGCAATGACAAGTGACAAGTGACAATGACAAGTCGGCCTGATTTAGTTCTAACATCCTTTTTACAAACTATATTTGTCAATAAGGAGTTTCGTTCAACATCAGGTTCACTAGATATCGTTTGTGATATGTCTGAATTTTCAATAAAGTAATCTTGCGAGGAACTTTCATTTACATATGGAATAGGAGCATGTTTAATAAATAACGAATGTCGTCTATACTGTTATCCACATTTGTCTCTTACAATGTATGGACGAGGATTTTCAGTTTTATCTACTATTTGTGCTGGTACCCAAAGAGTTTTTAGTATTATATTCTCCCCTTTTTGGAAGATACTACGTTTCTTCGCCTGCTTATCGTAATAAAACTTATTTCACTGTCTGTGGTTTCTAATTTTGTTAATGTTAATTTCTGGCTTTTGTAATAAGATTTCATTAGTCACTGGCAAAGTTGTAGGTATTAACCTGTTATATACTAATTCGGATGGGGAAACATTTAACCCAGAAAGAGGTGTTGCCTAGTATTCTTGTAGTGTCTGTTGTATATCACTATTAGTATCATTGCATTTTCTTAATATGTTTTTACAAATACCTTCGGATCTTTCAGCCATCCCATTTGATTTGGGATATTTTGGTGATGGTGTTACTAACTTAAAGTTCCATTCGTTTACGAATTTTAAATTCAATGCTGTTAAAAGGCAGGAATACGATGAGTGGAAAAAATATTTTTTAGTTTTTGGAAATTAATTCAGAGGCTGTTTTAGAGAACAACGGTATTAACTCAATACAAATACTAAAATAGCCCACAATAGATGAATTATTGTTGCCACCATAAGTTAGAATATCAGCTTCAATTTCATAAAATGGAAAATAAGGTCTATCATGACATATCATAGGTTCTTTTATAGGATGTTTACTATATTTTAAACAAGTAGAGCATTCTGATACAAAATCATAAGTGTCTTGTGACAACCAATGAAAAAGTTTTCTTACTCGAGCTTTACTTTTTTCAATCCCTAAGTGTGCTTTTGTAAGCATTTTGACAACAATTTTATCATTGTAGAATATTAAGTCATTTTTTACAGACAATTCATTGTGAATTTTATAATATGTCATCAACTCTGTACTACTGTAACCTAAGTAAGATTTTTTTGGCCAACCAGTATTACAATATTGCAAAACTTCATTCAACACAGAATCATTTTAAGTTTCGTTTTTTAATTCAGTAAGCCTATCCTCTGACATAACAACATGGTAACAAGTGGTTTATGATCAGTTTTAAGCTTTACATGTCTTCCATATACAAAATTATGAAATTTTTGTAGCGCAAAACAAATACTTAGTATAGTGGATCCAATAACAGTGTAACGACAGTAAAATAAAGCAATGTTGTCAGATATATTTTCTAGAATTGTTAGGCCCTCTATACAAATGTTCTCCTAACTTCAGTAAACTGTTGGTTCGTGATGTTCTTAGAAAGCTAGTTTGGAAATATTTAAAAAATATATACATAATATAAATTTATTAGTAAGCAATAAAATAAGTCGCTCAAACTTGCTGGAAAAAGAATAATTAATTAAAAACAACTTTATGTATGTTACTATATTTAAGAAAATTTTGAATAGCTGGCAACGTAGTAACATCCAGTTCAGTATTTGGCATAATATAACGAAGTAACTGGACAGTTTTAGCTCGGCCAACTGGAAAATGCAAGTGTTGAATATCTGGACTGACCTGAGTTTCTAAACGTCTAGGGGTGTGCGTGAATAATTGTGTTGTAGAGAAATATTATCAATAATATACTTGAGTGAGTTCTTAGTTGTAGAAAAGTGTAGTTAATCTAAAGTAGAAAAGTATTAATAATATAATATATATATATATATATATATATATATATATATATATATATATATATATATATATTGTTGGTTTAGTAAGGTTAGTTGATTAAGTGAAGTGAGTGAATTGTTATTAATATAATATTTATTTGTTCGTAGACGTTATGGTAAGTTTTACAAATACAATTTGTTAGTAATTAATTAGAATGGCATTTTGGAGACCATTTGAAACGACAGTTCAAGATGATGTATCGCGGGAATCTAATAATTTGGCGCCACAGACAAATGAGTTAGCAATAAATGATAGGGCCGAATTTCAGAACAAAGATTTACATGTTCAGTGTCAACGCGTTGTTTTAAATATGTACGCGTGTTTGAAAAAGAGAAATTCTGAAATTTCTAATAATGCGGTTACCGCGAGAATTCACGAATCAACGAAAATCGGATTTACAACGATTTATAAAGTAATTAAACTAGGTACTGTTAAGGACCATTCCTTAAAGCGAAAACGACCAAATCAAAAACTGAATAAGGTTGACAATGCTACGAAAAATGTTATTCAACGGATTGTTTACGGGGTTCACAAGGACAAAATAGTGCCAACTTTAGAACAGATTCGTGCTAAATTGCGGGGCAGACAATTTTTTCAGATTGTCTGGCTAAATGGGCATTATTTACAGAAAATTATATTACAAATTTTATGAGTTTTGTATGCAGGTTAATTTTAATCTACTATATTAATTTGAATGAAAAACATTATTTCACAATATTCGAATTTATAAAAAATTTATATGCACGCCATTGGGCGGCACTTACCTTCAAAGGGATTAAAAATATGGGTCATTACATTATGCCTAGAAGAACTATAATTCTTATCTATTTGAGGGTAACGAATCTCAGTTTATGTCAGTCTTATATAACAAAAGGCCACTGGCTGCCCATTCTGAAGTAAACATCCTCCTAAACCATATTGACTTGCATCAGTTTGTATTTCAATTTCTACATTTTTATATTTTTAAATTTGGAATTTCTATAATTAATTTTTTTAATGGTATTTAATGCCTTAGAATGATCTGCAGACCAATTCCATGGAACACTGTTTTTAAATAGACTCCTTAAGGGAGAAAGAAAATCAGACAATTTTGTTATATATTTTGTTGAGTAATTAATCATACCTAGAACTCTTAACAGCTCTTTTTTATTACTAGGCTCTTCAATTTGCAAAGTAGCCTCTATATAATTACAATCTGGTTTAATATCCCTCTTTTGTAAATATTTGACTTAACCTCACTTATCTTATAATGTATTTTGCTTTTAATAAATTTTATCCCATACTTTCTGGCTCTATTAACAACTTTATTCAAGATTCTGTCATGCTCTTCTTCATTATCTGATGATATTATGAAATCGTCAAAGTAAATGCCAATATCAAGATCACCAAATGATTTTTCATTAGCTATTTGAAAAACCTAAGGACTAACATTTAATTCTTGAAAGAATATTTGCCAAAGGGTGTGTTGAATGTACACAACTTGACACTTTCCTCATCAAGTGGTACATGATAAAATCCTCCCTTTAAATCAATAACAGTATAGATTTACTTCTTAATTTTAAGGCCAATTCCTCTATAGTTGGTATGGGATGTTGGTCACAACAAACTGATTTATTCAAATGAAGAGGGTCCAGACAGATTCTCATTTGGTTGTTTGGTTTCTGAACAATGACTATACACCCACTCAGTTGGTTCTTCTATTTTACAGATTATATCTCGTTTAACTAGATCATCTAAAGTATTTTTTAATATAGGTTTTACTGTTTCAGGTATGCGACGACTTGATATTATGAATGGAATTGCATCTTTTTAAGTATTATTTTATATTTATAGGGAATCTTAACAGTCCCTTCAAAAATATATTTATTCTGTTCAATAAATTCATTTTTAGTGGTTGCTGAAACAGTATCAATCCTTTTCAAAAGATTTAACGACATGCAAGCTTTCAACCCTAAAATTGGTATACTATCAACATTAGCGAACCTAATGTTGCACTTAATACCCTTCACATAACATTTCAATATTATAGACCCAATGGTTTCAACCTTATTGTTGCCATAACTTACAACATTGACTTGATCATTAGAAATGTTTGCTTTAACATTCAGTTTTTTGTATGGTTACAATGGCAAACAGTTACAGTTAGCACCACTATCTAATTTAAAAAGTATATTCAAGTTATTTATTGTCCACATATTATTAACTTGTTTATCAGACTCTACATTATTAACCTCATTACCTTCTATATTGGTGTTATATTTACATACAATGTGTCAATGTATAGAAATTCATCACTTGAAGTATTAATCTCATCAACATTATATCCTTTGTTTCTGTTCAAGTTTCTCTTACTTACTACTTTAGACCTACTGCTAGTACTGGATTGATTACATGCATTAGTTCTTCTATTCTTCAGCTTGCAGCCCACAGCAAATTGGTTGGGTTTCTTAGAAATATTACATACTTTACCAAAAGCAGGACAATTTTTTCCAGAATGTCTTCTTCCACATTTGTTACAGTCATATTCCTCATTCAAATTATTATTACTGCCTCTTTGTTTAATTATTTCTCTGTCACATATTAGTGCCTTATTCATATTATTCATATTGAAGCTTGCTTCTTATTGCACGAAATATGACTTTTGGAAAGGCTAGTGAACTCGTGAAACGTATGATGTTACGAAAAAGCGTTCGTCACGCGATGACTCATTCTTCGTCTCTTTCTCGGCCGCCCGCTGCGCTAACTCTCTCCCCTCTCTTCCTCTCTTCCTCATCCGCCTTCTTCTTCTCTCTTTCGTAGGCTACACAGCGGCACGCATCTCTCTCTCTCCCGCTCTCATACACGCCGGCACGAGGGATTCCCAAACGGTCGGAAGAGAGGCAGAGAGAGAGAGAGAGAGAGAGAGAGAGTATCGCGCGGCTCTCTCTCTAATTGCCAAATATGTTGAAATTTTTGAAAAATTGTCAAAAATTTTGAAATATGGTCAAAAATTTGGAAAAATGGTCAATAATTGTCAAAAACTGTCAAAATTTTGAAAAAATGGTTAATAATTGCCAAATATTTTAAAAAATTGACAAAAATTTGGAAAAATGGTCAGCCATTTATTATCAAAAATTGTCAAAAACTGTCAAAAATGGTCAATATTTGTGAACATTTTTAAATAATGGTCAAAAATTGTCAAAAATGGTCAATAATTGTCAAAGACGGTCAATAATTGTCGAAACCAATTTGTGAAAAATTGTCAAAAATGGTCAATAATTATCAGAATCTGTCAAAAATGGTCAATAATTGTTAAAATTTTAAAAAATGGTCAAAAATTGTTAAAATTTCGAAAAAATTGTCAATAATTATAAAAAAAAATGTCGAAAATGGTCAATAATTGTTGAAAAATTGTCAAAAATGGTCAATAATTGTCAGAAACTGTCAGAAATGGTCAATAATTGTTAAAATTTTGAAATATGGTTCTGAAAAAATGGTCAATAATTTAAATAAACTGTCAAAAATGGTCAATAATTGTTAAAAATTGTCAAAATTTTTGAATAATGGTCAAAATTTTTGAAAAATTGTCAAAAATGGTCAATAGATGTCACAACCTGTCAAAAATTGTCAAAAATGGTCAAAAGATGTCAGAACCTGTCAAAAATGGTCAATAATTGTTAAAATTTGAAAAAAATGGTCTAAAATGGTCAAAATTTTTGAAAAATGGTGAAAAGTTATCAAAAATTATAAACAATTGTCAAAATTGGTCAATAATTGTCAAAAATGGTCAATAATTGTCAAAAATGGTCAATAATTGTTAAAATTTGAAAAAATGGTCAAAAATTGTCAAGAATATTGAAAAATGGTCAATAATTGTCAGAATTTTGAAAAAATGGTCGATTATTATGAAAAACTGCCAAAAACGGTAAATAATTGTTAAAAATTGTCGACATTTTTGAAAAATTATCAAAATTTTCGAAAAATTGTCAAAAATGGTCAATAATTGTCAGAACCTGTCAAAAATTATCAATAATCGTTAAAATTGGGAAAAATTGTCTAAAATGGTCAAAATTTTCGAAAAATTGTCAAAAATTATCAATAATTGTCAAAACTGTCAAAATTGGTCAATAATTGTTGAAAATGGTCCATAATTGTTAAAATTTTAAAAAAAAATCAAAACTTGTCAAAAATTTTGATAAAATGGTCAAAATTTTCGAAAAACGGTCAAAAATCGTCACTCTATTGTGCATAAGAAGCAAGCTTCTGTCGGCGGTCCGGCGACAGCTCACCTTTTTTGCTTACTTCTACAGCTCTACATAAAGTCTCGGCTTTTTTCAATGTTAAATCTGGATTATGAAGCAATCTTTCCTGTTGTTTTATTCTATCAATCGCCGATTGAAGGAATATCTTAAATTAAGTAGCTGTTTCAAAATGTCGATAAAAACACTCAGACAAATTCGAATATCTATTTTTGACAATTACAATTCGTTGTGACTTGTTATGTCAATCAATTAAAAACAAAAAAACGAACATATTGAAAAATATCTCATATACTGAGTATGAAGTAACTTTTAACTGTTTCGTAAATCTATTCATTAGAATAAAACATTTGGAGGCCCCGGCGAGATAGCTGCTGAAATTGAAACACAAGATGGATAACGACGACTACACTATGGCCATGGAGCTATTGAAGATTTCTTTCAATACGTATTGTACTGATTTGGAGCAAACATTGAAGCAACCGAATCCTGATGTAGCTCAAATTCAAGGTACATTCAAATTATTGACTAGATTGAACGAAGAATTTGAAGAAGAGTCTAACAAACTGATTCATTCGATGCTTAGCGCAAAGGAAAATAAAGACGCTATAGCAAAAGTTGAAAGACTCCCACGAAACAACGATTAGATTTAGTTCTCTCGCTTTCAACGTTGAACGGCTTATGACAGCTAACCTCGAGAAATCTATTTCTGTTTCTTCAAATAGAACCAAACTTAAACTTCCAAAAATTGATTTCCGTAAATTTGGAGGCGAAATAAAAGATTGGCTACAATTCTGGAGTTTATTCAAGCGGATACACGATGATGATGAGATGGAAAACGATGATAGATTTCAATATTTACTTCAGTCTACGGTACCAAATTCCAAAGCACGACAGCTTATCGAGAGTTATCCACCTACAGGTGATAATTATAATAAGGCAATAGATAGTTTGAAGTCCAGATTTGGTAGGAATGACCTACTAATAGAATATTATGTTCGAGAACTTCTAAAGTTGGTTTTAAATAATCTATCCAATAAAACCAATAACTTAACAACACTGTATGATAAAATGGAGTCTCAACTAAGAGCACTAGAAACTCTTGGTGTTACTACTGATAACTGTGCGGCAATGTTGTACCCCTTATTAGAATCGTGCTTACCAGAAGAAATATTGAGGACATGGCAAAGAAATCCTGAGTTTTCAACAATTGATATGTTGAAGACACGTTTGGAAAAACTTATGGAATTTCTCAAACGTGAAGTTGAAAATGAAGAGAGGATATCATTGGCTACCAATTTTGAAATGAAAACCCGAAAGAAAGAACCAGAATTGAAACCTAACGTCCCTTCTGCGACTGGATTATTCAACCAGAACCCAAAATGTAGTTTTTGCCGAGAACAGCACCATAGCAACACGTGTAAAGAAGCATTCAAGATGTCACTTGAACAAAGGAAACAGAAACTTCTTCAAAATGGATCATGTTATCGATGTTTACGTCAAGGTCATTTAGCACGGAAATGTAATATGTTTTCTAAGTGGAAATGTACCAAATGTGGTGGTAAACATGTTCCGCTGATGTGTTCAACCAAAGACTCTGAAAATTCAACTCCATCAAAAAATCTATCTCCTAAAATTCCAGAAACAGAATCTTTGGTAGTTACTGGAGTGATTACAGGAATGTCAAATCAAACTTACAACCATGTTTTCCTTCAAACTTTAGCTGTTAACATTATTTATAATAATCAAATCAGAAGAGCATGAGCTCTACTCGATACTGGCTCTCAAAAATCATACATTTTGAGAAAAACAGCGGTTCATATGCAGATGCAAGTAGTAAGAACTGAAGAGATGGTGCATACCTTGTTTGGCGGATATAATACAGAGACAGTGAATCATGATTGTTTCGAGACCCAGTTACAAAGATTGGATGGAAAATATTCTTGTTCATTAGAAGTCTACGACCAAACTATCATTTGTGGAAATATTGCCAGTATTCATGATGGTTGTTGGTATCAAGAAATAGAGAAACTAGGTATCACCGTATCTGATACGGAAGATGGTCCTATAGAACTTTTGTTGGGAGCTGATGTAATAGGCAGGCTCTACACTGGGCTATGTCACGTTTTGTCATGCGGTCTAGTATTAGTAGAAACAAAATTGGGATGGACATTGATGGGGAAAACACCAGTTGACGCTACCAGAGGTATGCTTATTACTAATATACTTGTTAATGATAAATTGGTGTCAGACTTTTGGAACCTAGAACTTCTTGGTATAAACGATCCAGTCAAAGAACTGACAAGAGCAGAAACTGAGAAAGCGGCAATGGAACATTTTACAGCGACTGTTAAGAAAGATGAAGATTCTAGGTATGAAGTCAGTCTCCCATGGATAGAGAACCATCCTATTTTACCTACAAATTTTCACGTTGCCAAGAAACGACTAGACTCGTTAATGAATAAATTGAACAAAGATGGTTATCGTGAAGAATATGATAAAGTACTACAGGAATGGCTGAAAGAAGGAATAATAGAAGAAGTAATCGAAGAAGATTACAGATTTCAAGGGCATTACCTTCCTCATCGTCATGTTGTGAAGTTGAATAGTGATACCACAAAATTACGACCCGTGTTCGACGCTTCAGCACGAGAAAATTCCCACAGTCCATCACTGAATCAATGCTTAGAAAAAGGAATGAATTTTATTGAACTAATTCCATCAATCTTAATCCGATTCAGACAATACAAATATGGAGTAATATCAGACATCCGCAAAGCTTTTCTTCAAATTAGTTTAAACCTCAAGGACAGAAACTTTCTCAAGTTCTTATGGTACACTTTTGAAAATTAGATGAAGATATTCAGACATACTCGGGTAGTCTTTGGTCTGACTTGCAGTCCGTTTTTACTAGGTGCAGTCATTCAACATCACATTGAGACAGTATTAGCTGAAAATTCTGAATTTCCACAAGAATTTTTAACCATTCTTGGAAACAGTTTCTACGTTGACAATAGCATTATTAGTTTTGACTATCATGAAGAAATAAAAAAATTCAAAGAAAAAGCCCAAAATGCGATGATGGAAGCGAAGATGGATTTGAGATGTTGGGAATTTACAGAGAAAGATAATTTCATGGTTGCAATGAAGTTAACATCAGTTTTAGGATTGAAGTGGAATAAATTTACAGATACATTAGAAATCTCATTAGAAGGTATCCAAAATAACGTTATCACAAAGAAACTAACCAAAAAGATGATCCTTTCTACTGTGAGCAGAATTTTCGATGTAATAGGCTTCATTTCTCCGGCCTTGCTGATTCCGAAAGTCTTGTTACAAAACGCATGTAAATTGAAATTATCATGGAACTCTGAAGTACCTGATGATATCAAACAAAATTTTTTTGATTGGTTTAATGAAATCAAGTACTTAACAAACGTCAGAATCCCAAGATGGATACTTCCAGAGGTAAAAAAGCAATGTAAGCATGAGAGTTTACATTTGTTTTGTGACGCCAGTCAAGATGCGTATGCAGCTGTGATATTTTTGAGAGTAGAAACTTCCAATACAACAGAACTTAAGCTAATTCAATCGAAGAATAGAGTAGCACCAATCAAGAACCTTTCAATCCCTCGTTTGGAATTGCTGGCAGCGACTATCGGTTCTAGAATTTTGGCATCGGTAAGAAAAGAATTTGAGAATGATATCTTCGTGTATTGTTGGTCTGATTCATCCACAGTTTTGAGCTGTATTAAACGCAATGCGAATTGGAAACCTTTTGTAAGAAATCGAGTCCATGAAATTCTGAAGTTCACCATGCGAGACTCTTGACACCACGTTCCAGGAGCCATTAATCCAGCGGATTTACCTTCAAGAGGATGTCTACCCAAAAAGTTGTTAGAGTGCAAGTGGTGGAATGGTCCTGAATGGCTATTGGATAAGCTCGAACAATGGCCCTACCAAACCTATGATGTTAACGAGCAAGTTGTTCTAGAAGAAAAATTGAGGAGTGTGACATCTTTTGCAAATTACACTGAAGATCGTTTTTCTTGGTTGGCAGACTATTTTCGGAAAAGTGCATGTTATAAAACCGTTATACGAATAGTAGCATGGATGAAGCGGTTTATCACGAATTTTATGGTGAAGAAGACCAAACGATTTGGACCTTTATATTTAGACAAAGAATTGTCAGTAAACGAAATTGAAGAGGCAGTGAAAGTAATCATCAGGAACATTTAGCATGAGTATTTTGATAAAAATCCAGACTCGTTGAAGAATTTTATGCTACAAGAAGATGAGTTTGGGATTTTAAGAATAAAGACGAAGATTAGTGAAAGAGAAGACACGAGATCATTCAAATATCCAGCGATTTTGCCAGGAAAACACCCAATCGTCAAGTGTTTAATCAATGAAAGACATGTCAAATTGCTGCATGCTGGAGTTCAAACTGTTTTGGCAAATCTAAGAGAAGAATTTTGGATAGTAGGAGGAAAGAAATCTGTGAGAGCTGTTATTTCGAAATGTGTGATTTGTCAAAAATACCATACGAGGCATCTTGAAGCAGTTCAAGTACCATTACCAAGAAATAGAGTTAGAGATGCCTCTGTATTTGAAATTGTAGGAGTGGATGCAACTGGTCCTTTGATATCAAAAGATAAAGGAAAAATTTGGATTTTGATATTCACCTGCGCCATATACAGAGCTGTTCATTTCGAAGTAATCACATCATTATCAACAGACTGTTTTTTGCTGGCATTTCGAAGATTTATAGCGAGAAGAGGACGCCCATCGACTATTTACAGCGATAATGGTACTAACTCTATTGGTGCTGAGAATGCACTAGCTGAAATCAATTGGGAAGAAATCTCAAAAGAAGCTACTGCTGAAAGAATTAAATGGATATTCAATCCTCCAACAGCAGCCTGGTGGGGTGGTTGGTGGGAGAGTCTGATCAAAATATTGAAAAGATTGCTCAGGAAAGTTTTAGGAAAAACTTCACTGACACTTGAAGAGCTAGGAACTATTATATGCGACTGTGAAGCTGTTGTAAATCAACGGCCTTTGACAAGCTTAGCAGAAAATCCCAATGACTGGCAAATTTTAACGCCTGCTACATTCTTACGAGATACAACAGAAGATGGAGTTCCAGATATAGACAGAGTAGAAGCCACATATTTGAGACGGAGATACCGATATAGGTCTAAAATTAAAGACGAATTAAGAAGAAAATTCCGAAATGAGTATCTGAGTACTCTTATAATGAAAAATCGAAAAAAATCGATAAGAGAATCGATTCCTAAAGTAGGAGATTTAGGATTCATAGAAATAGAAAATTCCAAGAGATTTGAATGGCCTCTAACACGAATTCAAGAAGTGATTGTTGGAAAAGATGGTGTTATTAGAGTGTTACGTCTTAAAGTTCCGTCAGGTAATCAAATTTTGAGACCAATTCAGAGATTCTACCCATTGGAAATTTCCGAAGATAAAGAAGTCGAAAACATGAAAGAGAAAATTTCAGAGACAGAGAAAAAATCAAGTCATGAACTAGATCCACCACAGCCAATAAGTGTTGATAAGGATTGTTTTGGTCATCCTAACAAAATGAATGATGGACTGAAAAGAGTTACTCGTTCTGGAAGAATTGTTAAAACTCCTAACAGACTTGGTTCATGATGAAAGAATGAATTTCTCCGAAATCATTTTGTCTCCGTGGGAAAATGAATAGATTTACGAAACAGTTAAAAGTTACTTCATACTCAGTATATGAGATATTTTTCAATATGTTCGTTTTTTTGTTTTTAATTGATTGACATAACAACTCACAACGAATTGTAATTGTCAAAAATAGATATTCGAATTTGTCTGAGTGTTTTTATCGATTTTTGAAGCAGCTACTCAATTTAAGATATTCCTTCAATCGGCGATTGATAGAATAAAACACCTGTAATGATATATCTTTTATTCCACTCACTATTTTATCACGAAGTAAGGAGTTTTCAAGAGTGTCAAATTACAATGTGATGCTAATACTTTTATTTCTGTTATAAAATGATCAATGTCTTCTGCCTCCAGTTGTACTCTTGTACAAAAAGGTATCTGTTATATGTTTCATTTTTCAAAGTATTGTTCTTGGGTCTGCTTGGGACGGTATACAAACTGTACCTTCTGGAAGGGGTGGTAAAGTTAATGTGTCCATCCCAAATTCGAGTTTGCGCACTACACAGTACTCGAAACGATTCCAGTACGGTTCATAAATGCCAGTTGGAACAAACCTATTACTTCTAGTTTGCATTGAGTTTCTCTTTAAGAATACAACATGTCTACTTGGCGGAATACAAGATAATGGTGGGGGCTTCTTCAATCGTCTGTCACTTGGCAATGACAAGTGACATCTGACAATTACAAGTTATGTTACAGTACGTTTAGGTAAATGTTGATCGATTGTAAAGAAATCGTTTCGCGTATCTTCGTTTGGCTATACGAGCGTTTCAAGTAATGTAAAGATCGGTTAGTAATTAAATAAGGATATTGAATTCCAACACTATGGAAAACTAAAATTGATTTTTCTCGGAGACGGTGCTATAGACTATAAAAAATTATTATTCATCGATCTTATTGATCAAATTATAACTATAAAACTCCACTAGTTTTCCACAAACAGACAAAAATAGTAATCTTCCAACTTCTAACTATTTTGTGTTCAATAAGTACTACAATTTATTTTCCATTGAGCATCAATTTCTGTAAATTATGTATCCAGTATGAATTTTCTTACCAAGGAATTCCAATATCTTGGATATCTTTACACGTACTGAGTGGTTTTATTAAGGCCCGCTATGCTTTTCATTTTCTGAATACTCTTGGAATTTTTTGATGAAAAATGGTCTTCAAGATCGATGATATAATATGGGGATAATTGAATATACGGCATTAAGAATTTTCCCTATCCGGGGTAAAATGCAGGTTTATTTGGAATCAGCAGTACGTATGCTTTGAAAATAAGATTGTTATTATTTATTTTGTCCATTTGTAGCTAACGTTTTTTTTGTTCTATTTCATCACATACAAATTTTTTCCATTCCTAATATTAGGTTGAATATGGACAAAGAAAAAACACCACTATAAAATATTCATCCAAATCATACCTTTTCATCCTAATTACTTTATATTGTTGTAAAACTTCCTATTGAATCGATTCCATTTAAAAATTAATTTCCGAACTTCGTCCAGAACAATTTCAACAACCACCAAAGTTCAAGCTGGTGAAAACAATTCGTGAAAAAAGAACAAAAAGGACATGGAATCCCCAATTGATTTAAAAATTTTACATAAAAATCCCATTTTCTTTAGGGTTATTCGTAAATAAAGATTTGAAACAGTGGCAGTTTGTCGAAACAATTATTTAGGGTGTTTAAAAATATAACCCAATCTCAGACTATAAATAGAGGAGATTATACTTTTCAAAGAGTAAATCATTTCAGATACCTGGGAATAGTGATTGATGAGAAGAACAATAGAGGTGCGGAGATAATGCAAGAATAATAGCCGGAAACAAAGTGTGTATTGGAAGTATCAGAAACTACTAGGGGACAAATGAATCGGTGAAAAACCAAAATTAAAATTCATAAATCCGCAATACGACCAGTAATAACGTATGCCGGAGAAACTATGAGCCTAACTGATAAAGACGGAGAAAATATCAGAGTCCTAGAGAGGAAAATCATGCGGAGTATTGTGATGTTGGATATTTCTGGTTAAGTTCATAATATTATTTACTATTGAATGTTATATAATTAAATATAGTACACATACGAGATGAACTTGTCTTTCGGTATCTGTCGACCCCGTGTGTTTTATTTATGCATTCTTTAGCGTTCAATGATTTATTGAAACCAACAGGACGGCAATGTCAATCCAGCTTTAGATGAAAATTTGTTGCACTTCCAGCAAGACGGAGCACCGCCCCATTACGCAGTAGCAGTTAGGGACTGGTTAGACAATAGGTAATTATCCTAATATATGGAGGAAGGAGAGGTAACATTGAGTGGCCACCTAGGTCACCAGACTCACCGCCACCTGATTTTTTCTGAGGGGTCACCTTAAGTCGGTTGTTTATAAGACTAAACCAAACTCAATCGACGATTTCCGCTACTGTCCAGTACCGCCAAACAGTCGATAGCGATTGACCGTTTTTTTATTTACGTGAACTTTTTACAGCTGTAACAATAATATTTTCCATTTCTTTATGATCTTGCCCATGACAATCACAAATAGCAATCGACTGAGCTGTCTCCTGGTCTTACCCCTGCTAGAATTTGAAACACGTAGTTCTGCAACATCTTTTTCCGTTCAAAATATTCATCCTAACCCAACAAAAATATTCCCCACGTTAATATAAAGTAATAACTTTGTTAGCAATAAGGAAAATCCGCCTAATCCCTATATCCGAGTTCATTTACCACATTCTCTAGCTTTTTGAGTTTAATCGAAGTTTACCAGTTATATCATGACAAAGAAATTTTTGTTAACCAATAAACGGATTAAATTCTTTACGAGTTTACATCAAGTTGTTAATACCGACGCCATTGTGGATTTTCATCCCAGGAAAAGTTTCCCAACTATCGAAACTGAAACTTTCTTTGATAAAATCTACCACCGATCCTAATCTGATAGTTCTGTTAAAATTTGAACCAAAAGTTTAATAATACTGTTGTCATAATTTTTTTCAAATTTCAATATTTCTGCGAAAAGTACACGAGAAAAAAGACGTACATTCCATTATAACCAGCATGTCTTCATTCAGGAAAACTCTTTGAAACAGCCTTACACCAACAAACTAGTGTAGAAAATAGAGGCTGCCGAAGAAAATCAGCAGATAGCACTCGGAGCATTTATTGATATTGAAGGAGCGCTAGATCATACCTTCTTCGAATGATGGAGCAGATGACATCACATGTAAATGAATGAAAAACATGCTTTCCATTAGGACAACTTGATTTAAAAACTCCATGCATGTCTCGATAATAAAGGGATTGCCTTGGGAAGGAGTATAATCACCTCTGCTGCGGTACCTCATTATAGATGAACTTCTGAAATAACTAAACAGGTAGGGTCTCTACATTAGATGATCTGACCATACTTGTAATGAGGAAACTCTAATATTATACTGGAGATATTGCAGCAATGCCAGGAAACGGTAAGGAACGACTAAGGGTTAATGCTTAAGAAACTGCACACATTCCCCTCACTAGAAAAAAGGAGCATGGTAAGCCACTTCAACGTGATGGTGCCTCTAAGCCAGGAAGTCAAGTAATTGGGTATAATTTTGGATGCTGGACTTACCTGAAATTCCACAAAACAAAGAATACTTATGGACCCTCATAGAAGAAACCGGGGGAAGCTTGACAGAAGATGAAAATTCAACATTAAATTTAATCGACTCAATGCCTAAAAGATTACAAGAAGTTACCAATAACAACGGAGCTATGACACGACATTAATTATTGAATGTAAACAACAATGTCAAGCAGGAGATTCTATACATTGTTACGTGCCTTAGGATTTGACGATATCAATAGTAGAAATGAAAGGAAAGTTGTTGACAATCTGGCCCCAATAAGGAATCAATTTGAGCAGTTTGTGGTACGGTGCAAGAATAGCTATCAAGTTGGTGAATATGTCACCATTGATGAGATGCTGGACGCATTTCGAGGTCGTTGTAAATTTCGGATGTATATGCCAAATAAGCCTGCAAGAAACGGCCTGAAAATATATGCTTTAGTCGACGCAAGAACATTGAACAGTGCTTATTTGGAACTATATGGTGGAAAGCAGCCAAACGGACCTTTTGTCCTAGACAATACAGCCACAGCTGTAGTAAAACGTATAGCTGTTCCAATTCTCAATGTTGGTAGAAATAAAGCAATGGATAACTACTTTACTTCCGTTCCTTTGGGCTACGAGTTGGTTAGTAATAACAGAACTACAATAGTAGGAACATTACGTAAAAATAAAAAAGAAATTCCTTTAGAGCTCCTCAATAT
Organism: Lochmaea crataegi; assembly: GCA_947563755.1. NCBI lineage: Eukaryota > Metazoa > Arthropoda > Insecta > Coleoptera > Chrysomelidae > Lochmaea > Lochmaea crataegi. The sequence continues at coordinate 38,386,355 of OX387433.1, read as the reverse complement.
AAAAGATCGAAAACCTTGTAGCAGTATGTTTGCCTTTTCGAAAAAAAGAGTGTTTTGCTTTATTCAACAATGCATAATTATGACAGAATTGACGAAGATACAGGAGACAAAACAAAGTCAGAAGTGATAACATTTTACAATTTGACAAAAGGGGCAGTGGATGTCGTTGATGAAATGAAAAGTCTTTATTCAGTATCCACAGTCAGTTGCAGAGGGCCACTGACAATTATTTTCTCTATGCTGAATATTGGGGAAATCAACAGCCACATAATATACAATGTAACGTTAATTTCGTTCAGTTTACTTTTCTCTATTTAATTAATAATAAATTATTAATAATAAATTATCGTGTGGGCGGCGAATAGCCAGTCCTTTCTCATACCCAACACCGAGAAATGTTCCGAGGCTGAATGTATTTACTGTCGACAAGAGTCGAAATCAACGTTTTCATACGGGCCGAACGAGTTCCGCCTGTCGTGAAAATATCCACTGCCATTTGTTATTCCCACTTCGACCTCGTTCTTAACTCTTCTTCTACCAATCATTAATTAAATGTGAATTGAGAATTCACTATTAAAATGTAAATTCCTTTCCTGGTCAAAGCGTCTGAGCTTGACATGAACACGAGACGTAAGTCTGTTCTCTTTCACATGATTTCATGTATTCAAACAGTGGCGAAGAGGTTTCATTCTTCTTTCCTGTGAACATGTGCTATTGAAGCAAAATTTTACTGCATCTTATCCTATCTTTAAAAAGTGCATTTATGTGAATGGTAAATTATTTCGCTTTAATGTGTGTTAACTATTCTTTCTTAGCAGTTTCCACTTTCCTATTTTTATTATGTAGCAATGTCGTTCCAGTGCCAGGAATATATATCGATATGATTTGTTTTTTTTTCTTTCATATTTATTTCATATTTTCTTTAAATATATTTCAAACCTTTTTAAAATATATACATATTTAAATATTTCATATTGTCTTTGAATATATTTCAAACCTTTCTGAAATATATACATATTTAAAATATGTCTGTATTTACCGGTATGGGATGAATTGTTCGATTTTACTGTTTTTTTTATTTGCTTTCTTTCATTATTTCTTTTATCTAAAATACAGGATGTATGAACCACGTTGTTAAATGATCTCTTTAACATTGTAATTTCAAATTCATACTTTAGACATCCTGGATTTTGTTAAATTGGGTAAATCTGTTCCTGATACTATTATTGTTCCTTAGCACTTTACCTGGGACACTCTACCTAGGAATTTTACCTGGGACACTCTACCTGGGACATGAACGTTACCTGGGACAAGAACTTTACCTGAAACCAGAACTTTACCCGGAACTTCAACAAGGACTCCATCTTTCAAGGACTTTATCTGGAATCAGGACTCTATCACTCCAGGAAAGTAACATCTATATATTTCATCGCTTCTTCAACTCTTCAACATAGAACAACCCAATGAAAACCTAGTCATTTTTTTTCCTGTTTATTTTTTTTAAAGAGTCAATATACAACATGTAAATTTGATAACGTTGTTCATAAAGTTTATTTTCCCTTCCAATATTCCAGGATTTGTCGCTATAATGCTGATGTGAGTAACAAATAAACTAGTATTATTCAGTGTGGCGCCCAGTTACCTTTCTTAACTTTCATAATTTTTCTTTTATTAATTTCAGTAACTTGGTTAATAATTAACTTCCTTCAATACCCTAATTAAAATAAATTTCAAGTAGGATTACCCGAGAACCGGTAAGACTACTCTCTGAATTTTTACTAGTTTGGTCTCAGAATCTACACCTGAGGTGGTCTCTAAACTGAGTAGCCTTTGCAACAAAGCTAATGCCAACTACTCTCAATGTATCCTGGAAAGAAGGATATATCTTAAACAATTAGCCCTTTCTTTGATGAAACCACATTTGGCAAACGGTGCAAAAATCAGTAATCTTCAGTTATCACTACGTACAACAATTATGAAAATAGCTGGTATTTCACCGGAAAAAAAGATGATACCACCCGAAGGAATACAAACCTTGTTTTGCTTCTTGTGTCCCCGTCGAAAAAAACAGAAAGACAAAAAAGAGGTGCAATTCTTGTCACAGACCAATTTGTCCTGAACACAGAAATTATACCTGCACTATGTGTACATCGCATCCCGTGGATCCAGAATAATTTTTTAAGTATAAAGATGTTTTATTTATGTTTATTTGTGTAATTAACACGTTTTCCATTTCCAAGATTTAAATTTATTTTTTAAATAAACTGCATTTCGTAGATTCGAAATATTTTTTTTAGGTTTAATTAGGTATCTATGTTTTATTTTAATTATTTTACTCATTAACAAGCTTTCTAGTATTCAACGTTAAATAATTGTCAAAAATGGTCGAAAATTTGGAAAAATGGTCCATAATTGTCAACAATTGTCAATAATTATAAAAAATGGTCAATAATTTTGAAAAATTGTCTAAAATTTTGAAAAATTATCAAAAATGGTCAAAAACTATCAAAAATGGTTAAAAATTGTCAATTATTTTAAAAAACTGTCAAAAATGGACAGTTATTGTCAAAATTGGTCAATAATTGTCAATAATGGTCGATAATAATTGTCAGAAACTATCAAAAATGGTCAATAATTTTGAAAAATTGTCAATGGACAATTATGGACAATTATTGATAAAATTTTGAAAAATAGTTGATAATTGTCAAAAATTGTTAAAGTTTTTGAAAAATTGTCCAAAATTTTGGAATGTGATTTTTGAAATGGTCAATAATTGTCAAAAATGGTCAAAAATTTGGCAAAATGGTCCATAATTGTCAATAATTATCAAAAATGATCCATGATTTTGAAAAATGGTCTAAAGGGGCGACTGTAGAAAAAATTATGTGTGTTTTTCGAGCGTAAAGTGAAATTGCCGCTTTCGAAATATCGCCGCGCTCCGCTCCGCGTAACGCGGCAACATTCTTTCTCAAGCGGCAATCTGTTACTTTACACAAATAACTATTTTCGATTATTATTATAGTTGTACCAGTTTCATATGATGCGCACTGTACCCTAAGGAAGCGCATGCATAAAATTGGTTGATATACACCATAGAAAATGAGGTCTCACACCCTTTTTTCCAATAGGAAGCACTCGCTCATTAGATGTATAAACTCCTAGGACTGGAGCGCCCAAGAGAGGATTTCTCCTCCAGGAAGGACCTAGTGGAAAGACTGTTAAGCCTGATAAGGACGACTAGTCTCTTCACATAAACGGTAAAACCAAGATAACAAAATATCTGAGGGACTCGGAACCTATGACTGGATATACTGTATAATCAATAAATCAAAAACGTGAAAAATATTTCGATCTCCAACAAACATTCCCAACTGACATGATTCTAAATATGAGATACTGCCTCCAAATTCACATGTTAGACCACTCGACGATTGTATAACATTGATTCGTATTATTTTCCCAGCATCACGTCCTGCGGGTATTTCTATGAGATAATTTCTGTAAATACCTTGAAATTATCATGTTAACAACTATTCGCGGTCCAATTCATATTTAAAAAGGAAATTCCCACTACGATCAAATAAATGTACCGATAAAGGTTTGGTTAATGAAGGAAATAGTTGAATTAGAACCCGTGGTATGCCCTAGGGATGAAATAAACTAATCTACAAAACTTAATCATCCTAGAAGCCGCAGATACTTTGAAAGGTTTGCCGTTTGGTTCATTATTTTGTTGAAAAGGATTGAGAGCAGTTACTTACCCGAAAAAGTAGGATGGATGGGATTATTTATCTCGTTTCATCCATCCTAACGATGTTTAATTCACCCCGGACCATAAAAATCTATTGCACTTATACTGAGCACGAGTTTGAAAAAACTAAATAAATGTTCCATCTGTTTCTGTTGCATACTGTTGCATAAGGCTTACTTTCTATGACTTTTTTCCTTTTTAATAATCAGTACAACACCTCATCTCTTCAACTTTTTATTTTTATTTTCATTTTAATAAAAGCATTATAAAAGATTAAATTTTAATCTGCGTAACCAAATGATACTTTCTGGGATTGCCAGTGGCGTCATTCCTTTCGGCAGTCGATATACAGGGTATGGCGCGGAAAGTTTTGATTAAAAGTAATGGCGGATACAGTTATGTTAAAATCTAAAATTACGAAGCTGTAGGTTTTGGATGACGCTGAGTTCTAATATAAAGTTATACCGGAAGTGGACGTCAACTTTGTTATTTTAAATAGAACCTAAAAGTTTTTATTTTATTTTCGAATTCTACATGAAAATTTAGATAAAATTTGTGCACAAAATAACTTATTTTCGAGATATTTCGATCTTTTTCAAAATTTTGGAACGATATCTCCATAAATAACAAAGCTGGTGACTTGAAATTGTGACCAATGAACAAAAAGCGCTTGTCCGTTAACTCCATATGTCCAACCCACTGATATTTTATACAGGGTGTCTTAAACTCAGCCGCCAACATGCACAATTTAAATAATTTATAAGTTGCAGTTTGGTCAATTTAAGACAAAAATTAATGAAAATAAACCACTAGTGGACAGTGACATAAACGAAATTATTGTTTTGGGTTATTTTACGGCCTCTCAAAATGCCTCCATTAAAGATTGCGAGAGAGATCTTACTTTGTCGACGAGAACAATTCATCGCATTTAAAAAAAAACACAAATGGAAATATCTCGAAAATACTTCATTTTTGTATGAGACATTGTGCACCAATCTCATCTAAAATTCCATGTAGAATTCGAAAATCAAATAAGGAATATTAGTTTCTATTAAAAATAACAAAGTTGACGTTTACTTCTGGTATAACCGGAAGTGCCACATTCAGGACAACAATATATTATTCATCCAAAACTTACGTCTTCGTAATTTCAACTATATCCGCCATTACTTTTAATCAAAACTTTTCGCACCACACCCTGTATATATACACACCTAAATCTCATAGCTGGACGACTCTTGAATTTGCATTTAAATTAATTATATCCGGGGTGCACATCTCGTGGAAAATACATATAATTTTCCCTTTGCTCGAAAATTTTCCTCTCTAGGATGATGCGGTTCATCGTTTCGTTGTTAGCAAAGTTTTCACCTCACATTTAAAAGGATCTTAATGTTGTTTCTACTTTAACGAAGGGAAACGTTACACCTTTACTAATATAATTATCTCTCCGACCGAAATTGACTTAGAAATTACCTAATAAAATCGGTGCGACACGGGAATGAAGATGAGATGGATTGGGTGTTAAACATTTGAAGTTTTATTGTAACAGTACAAAGCACTCGAGGGCAAATTCGAGGACTATTATTTGACTAGTTTACTATCGTCCTCAAACCGACCGATCTGTAGCAAATTGAACCAGTAAAAAAGTCGACCAAGGGCGAGGATATTTATAATTTGTAATAATACAAACACTGACTTGTTTAATTGAAGGATATATACAGGGTGCTTCTAAATTCAAGCGAAATAATTCAGGAGGTGATTGCACATATGAAATCATCATGGGTCGTTAATAAAGTGATTTTCTCAGCCCACCGTTTCCGAGATATCACCCCTGAAAGGTGCCGGGTGAAATTAAGTTTTCATTTATTTTATCAAATTTAAGTGAAGATAAAAACTAAATTTTCGGAAATTTTGTAATTTTTCAACATTCCTGTAACATTATAAGGGATGAAGTTATCAACCCTTACTTCATTTAATATCAAATCTCTTTTTTTTCATTGAGTTTTGTTGAATATAAGGTGTGTATGTGTGTCAGCTCTGACGCACAACTGGAGTTTACTTTAAAGGCAAAAATCCTGGCCCTAATATTAATAATAGTTATTGCCAAGATTTTCACCGCAATTAATGGTTTAAATTCTTGATATAAATTTAAAAATATTGGTCCAATCAAAAAAGTATTCCTATTGAAAATTATTCATTCACCAATGTCACAATATAACAACTGAAAATTATTGCGTTTCGAACCTTACGCCAACAACTTTCGCATCCAAACCTCTATACCACTCGGCTACGAAGACGTCATATTTTCATATCAATCAAGCTGTTGTATGTAGACCATATGATCTATGTCAAAACTAAAAAGGTGACATTTTATGACATAATTAAAGGAATTAATAATTATTATTTTTTATTCAATTAAAATTATTGTATTGTATTGTATATAAATACAAATACACACCTATATAATCTCGAAGTGAAAGTTGCGCAAAGTGTGAACGTCTTAACTGAAATGACTTATTCCACATTGGTGGTATCAAGTATTTCTGCCCTTTGAGGTTCGAGAAGGATCGTTTTGTTGTCCTATTTCACTTCATTTGTCACGAAAATATCCAATTTCCTTCTTTTATAACAGTCTTAATCGAAATCCTCTCATAGTATCAGACGAGGGTAGCTCGAAAGAGAAAAAACTTTCCGGTTATATAACTTGTATATAAGAATAACTGGAAACAAATCCTGAAAAATCCGACCAGTGGCGTATATATATGATGATGAAATCAAAGTGGGGAGGGTTTGTAGGAATGGGTTTCAGTGAGGCAGTCGATGAAGAATAAAGTTTGTAGTAAAGCATAAGGATTTAGGTTGGAATTTGACCTTATTCCGCCCTATTCCTATTTATTCATTCGTTTGGGTTGTGCTTGAACTGAAACTTTGTACCATTTCCCATGTTATCTACTTCCATTCCAGAGGCTTCATGTCTTGTATATAGGCCACTAGTTTGACTGGAGGGATTTTCAGTAGTTGTGATGGTTGTATTAATTCCTCTATAAAGTGCTTCCGTCTAAGTACTTGTAAGTTCTCACAGAGTGGGCGTATTAGCATTAAGTTTGCATTTTCTGTACATAGATTCACTAACTTTGCCCATTTTGTGCAGATGTTTCCTCAGAGTGCAGTGTCCAGTCATCAGATCGGTCACTGTCTTCAAATGTCTCTTACCCAGTTTCAGTAAATTGGTTGAGAATTCCTTGTCTACCTTGTTCAGTAAACTCTTTGTATGGAGGTGCCCTTGTGTCTACATCCATTGGAGTCGGTGAACCAGATGAAAAGATGTAAGAGGAAGTCCAATAAGGGCTTCCATTGATGCAGTCCCTGTGCTATTCAAAGTGGAGGACACTTCTGTCCTCCACCAAACTATTGTTCCTCATCACAGTTGTGTAAAGCCAGTGAACCACCTCAGGTCATATTCCCTAGGTTTCGCCCATAACTCTCCTGCATTGCCAGAAAAGTCTAGCCGCCCTGGTAGTAATTTTTCCCAGTTTAGTTTGGAATCAAGGGTCACTTCCAGATAATTAACTTCTTTGGATATATCGAGTTCTTCTCCGAAGAGCAGTACTCTTTGTAATGTTGGGATTTAAAGGTGTGGATAGGCCTCTTTACTTAGTGGTAATGCTGGTCACTCGGAGGGTCATCTTACTTGAATAAAACAACTAATTCTGGCACTCGGATCTTTTGATTAAACTACTGTGCTATACATTACAACTACTATATATATATATAGGTCCAACTATTATTGTGGGGGATGCGGCAATGTGAATAAGTGAACTCTTTTTAGTTTGTTCTGAGCTTTCGGTGATTTATTATCACCACCATTATCAAAGAACTACAAAAGATAGGTACATTTATAGATATTTCAAACAGGTGTAAATAAATTCAGTTTAAAAGTAAAACATTAATTACTTACAACTAAGCGAGGTTAATCACAATATCTATATATAATATATGTATAAAATGGAGAAAAAACATGGTATTAGATATAATTTTCTTTTTCAAAGAAATTAAATAAAAAATAAAACTATCAAAATTGACATTACGACATCGATGTTAATTTTTAGTAGTCATAGAAATGTCTTTAAATATGTTTAGTATATTAGCAAGTGAAATAATAGTTGGTAAGTTAATATAAAGGAACAGAATTCTCATCTTCAATATTTGAATTTTTTGTTTTTTTGTCAAAAGATAATAAATAGCTATAAATTGTACTAAGTTTTTGAATATCAGTTCTTTTATTTAAGCAATTATCTTCTTGAGATACGAATGCCATTTCCAGGAAAATCCTTTTAGAGTAGTTGTTTTCTTTATGTAAAATTTCAAAGTTTTTATAATCTATTATATGATTTGAAGAAAAAACATGTTCAGCTAATGCTGATCTTTCTGGATATAATCTTGCATCACTCTTATGTAGAGCTATACGTTTAGTAATTTTTTGTGATGTTTCACCTACATATGCAGATTTACATGTAGAGCAAGTCAATCTATATATTACATTAGAAAGATCAGTAAGAGGATCAATTTCTTTCAACTTACTATAAACACAATTAAGTGAGAGAACATTTTCATTTGCAAGTTTTATATTAGTTAGTTCTTTTAATATTTTGGAAATTTTAGGTGTAAGATCTCTAAAGTAAGGTAAAGATGCAAAAAATATGTTAGTTGTAGTTGTATTCGTTACATTTTCTGAGTTCGTAATAACTAAATTTGGTTCAATTGCAGTATGTATGGAATGAGGGGTGTTAAACAGAATTTTTCTTACTAATGTTCTAGGATAACCATTATTAATAAATAGGTTAGATAATATATGTAAGTTTTTATCATGCATCGTACTATCTGAGATAATAAGTACCCTATTTTTCATTTGTTTTATCAAATTTATTTTTGTTGAAAATTTATGGTATGAAAAATAGTTGATATATCTACCAGAACTACAGGGTTTTCGATACCAATCAACTGTAATAGTATCATTTTTCCTTATAATTCTGGTATCTAAGAAAGGAACGGATTGTTCTGTATCTTCAGTTTCATTTGTAAACTGAATGTGAGGGTCATAACTATTAAATGTTTCTAATATCTCATTGATGTTTATGATAGGTAGTGCTACGATAATATCGTCTACATATTTTTTTATAAAATGAAGATTGAAAGAAAGTACTGGAACAACAATGTCTAACAAGTCATCCATAACGTATGCAGCTAATATGGGAGATATATTTGCTCCCATTGGGGTACCAAAAGTTTGTTTATAAAAGTTTTTATTAAATATGAAAAAAGTATTATTAAACAAATAAGTGATAATTTCTAAAAAAGTATTTTTGTTTATATTACAATGTAAACGAATACAATCCCAATGTTTATCAATAGATCTTAAGCAGGTTTCTAAATATACATTACTAAATAAAGATACTACATCTAGACTTGCTAAAACATAATTTGGAGGAAGTTTCATTTTATTTGAATGTAACTGAAATTTGGAAAGAATCTTTTACAAAATATTCATTATTGCAATCATATGCATTAGTAAGTATATTAGTTATAAATGCAGTTAAATGTTCTGTAGGAATTCCCATAGAAGCTACAATAGGTCTTACTGATAAATTTGGTTTATGTATTTTAGGTAAACCGTTATATTTAGCTATAGTACCATTATAAGTTGTTAATTGTTTTTTTGTATTTTTATCGATCTGATGTGAATCAAATAACTTTTTAATAAGTTTATTACAAGATGTTTGTAATGATGCAGTAGGATTACAATTTATTCTTTTATATGAATTATTATTTTCAATTAGATCTAATGATAATCTTGTATATTCTTCTTTATACATTACTACGGTAGTATTACCTTTATCTGACCTTGTTACTACTATTTCGGGATGTTCACTTATTCACATTGCCGCATCCCCCACAATAATAGTTAGACCTAACTAGTATCGGCAACGAACTATTTCCTATATATATATATATATATATGTATATTTATATATATATATATATTTATATGGAAAGTGAAATCATACAACACATACACCAAGGGTTATTTCAGTATAAAATCTAAATAAAACATAAACAAATCACCTGACAAATATTTACAACCCAAACTTTAAACGGGAATCTTTATAACTTTTCTCTAATTTATTGAAATCCTATCACATAGTTTCAGAATTTTCAAAAGCTTTGCAAAAGTTTCTTGGCTCATCATAAATCTAAAAAGAAAGAACCTAAAAATTAAAAATTATTAGTTAGGTTATAAAATCTGACACTGGTAAAAATAGAAGAAGTACACCTATGATCATATCTAACAAAGTGTGAATCTAGATTTGTCAACTCGAACGGAAGAAAGGAGATGACAACTGAAATTAAAACAGATGCCAAATAATTTTAAAATTTTTTAACTAATGATAAAAACAATAATAAATAATTTGGAGACATTAAAAATCAACTTCCATATCGGAAAAAGATCAAATTATAAAACAATCAAGTCAAATAACAGAAATCAAAAATTATTAAATGAATTTGATTGGTCAGCAAATATAGAAAAACTTAAAAATAAAGAGACATATGGATTTTGAAAAGATAGAAAAATTTGATATTGGTTGCTATTGATTAGAAAACGGTTAGTTACGAAAAATATACAGAATTGAGAAGTATAAGCTCTTTCATGTTTAAAAATTTACTTAAAATTAGATTACGTTGTGTTAAAAGTGAAACTATAAAGTGAATTGGTGTTACTAATCTTTCCTCAACAAGTTGCTGTTAAAAACAGAGGTTAAATAATCTCTATAAATATAAAATTCCTTAAATAAATCCTGAGTGAAAATTCCAAGAGTAAACAAAACTGAAAATCTTCCCAAGCCGACCACGAAGCCATATTGAAGCCACTTCTACGAGGGACTCCAAGGCCCAGAAAGGTCTAAAACATAGAAAATCTTCAAAAAATAATACAAGATAAAAAGGTATTTCATAAACTATAAGTTAAATTATTAAACTTACGTGCGTGTGATCAAATCCAGAACTTAATATTTATTGAGCTTCGTTACGATTACAATATCGTCAAATTTGTATATAAAATCTGTTAAAAACAGATGTTCTATTTTGTCTTTGGTTATTAGTGTTACATGTAAAAAGAGTTGTATAATTTTGATATATTTATTAGATATAAGAACTTCATTTAGTGTGAACGTTGAGCGAAAGATCATTTAGATAAGTGTTTTGAATTGTTTCTTATGTATTTACTTATCAATTCTATATAAATACGCCGTTCATTAAAAAATAAATTAAATAATATTTCATAAATTTCTAATATAAAGAGTTTTCTTCCTATTAAGTTGGCAAAACTGCTTCACAGTTAAATAGTTCCTATTATTCAAGGGCAAGGACACAGGACCGGCCTGAGGATATATTAAATAATAAAAAAAAACTAAGTGAGCATTAGACCCATGAACCCAACCTGAGGTGAAGAGTCATCATAAAAGGTGAGTGATGTATGATATCACTAATATTTAAATTAAAATTCATATTAATTGGCGCCCAAATAAATATATTACAATAAATAAATTAAAACACATATTAACAATATAAATTAAAAATTCATATCAATATATATGTACTATATATATATATATATATATATATATGTATCTAGCCATATAGCATACTTATGATTCAATGATTACTGATAGATTTCTGATGATTAATTTATCTTCGATTGATCATTGGTGACTGACCACTGATTGATTTATCATTGATTATTGAATGTGTTGTTACCTGTATATTTATACAACGGTTCAAGTTCTTCGTAAGTAGATATTAAATGTTTATGTTTTATTAAACGTGCTGAACGTGCGGGAGAACTCTTCTATTCGTGAAAGCAACAAGTTTTTTTGTTGGATTAACTTAGGCCCCCTTTAAGGCACCATTCCTCCACAAGTGCTTCTTGGACATTCATGATTACCTCTGGGAATTTCCCATTAGTACTGTTGATCCTTGTTTTTTTGGGGGATCTTTGTCATGTTTTTCTGTACTCCTTTTCTATTCTACTCACTGTGTATTGACAGAAACTCTTCACGATCTAAATGAATTTCATGAAATAATGTGTTTACATTTTGTTAAGTCCGAATCGTATCCTATCAACAACAATGACAGTGAATAGATACAATGTTAAAATAACAAGCAAATTTTGAGTAAGCTGAGAATTTTGGAACCGTTGGCGATACGTGACACTGAACACAGCGTACACTATCACTACACCAACACTTTATTCTGTCTTACTCGCGTTTCGATAGCCAAGTTATTTTCTTCAGACTGAAGGTAAGGTTATTGAAAAAATCATATATTGAAACTCAAGCGAACCTAAAAATTTTTTTTTAAATTTGATTAGCAATGACAGCTTTCTTTCTAAAAAAAATATTTTCACTAAAACAATATTACCGACGTCCAAGTATATTTTTTTCGTAATCTTTGTCCAAGTCATGATTTTTTCATGATATTATTTTTTTGCTGCTCCTTTTTTACGAGGATGTTATGACAATAAAAGTGCCAATGTTCGAAGAATAAGGAAAGGTAAAGAAATTGAATGATCCATCTGAAATTTAGAGGTTGTTTGGAAATAGATTTTTCTGTCGAGTCAGCCCTCCGTAAAATAAACTTGATCACTAGCAGTTTATTGATGATCTTGATATAATATTGGACGTAAAAAAATTTCTCTGAATTACATGCAGGGTAATTCATTTTTTTTTCAGGACAAACCGGAAGTTTAGTAAAGTTTCAAAAACTAAATATACCATATCATAAATTTGTCTTCTATTTTTTTAAGTTCATATTAACTGGGAGTTAATCGAAAAAAAATGATTGTGAGGATAAAAAGTGGGCTTTTAATTGAAAGAGAAAAATCTACACGATAGTGGTGTGAAGTGGGTTAAAGTGTATAAAATCTAAAATGGAGTGAAAAGCTTAGACACGGAACACAATTTCTAGACCTTTTGAGACTATTCATGATTACTGACATTTCCCAAATATTTTCCTGATGAATCCTGGAAAAAGCACCTCTTAGAATACGTTCTAATATCACAGGTACTTCAACTTTTCTCCAGCTGTCAAACAGAACCTCTGCTTCCTATATGGAATCAGTGGGTGTAGTACAACCTCTTCATTTGATCGCCAATGGTAGTTGAAGTTTCCCAAGCTCCTTGAAAACAACTTCATAAGGGGCTGTTACAATTTTCCACCATTCAGATACTGGATATATGTAGCATAATATACTGCGGAGCAGTATGCTTACCTACAGGACAGCACCGACAACCTTATTTGGAGATTCTATTGAGGTATCGATAATGGAAGGATGCCCATAGGAAGGTGTGAGACCTTGTCATAAACGAACTCTTGGAGGAATTGAACCGGAAGAGGATATACACCCAGGGGTATGCAGATGATCTGAAAATACCCTAATGTTATATCGGAGCGGATGCAACAAGCTCTGGAAATGGTGGAGATATGGTGTAGGAGGAAATGCCTAAGGGTGAACCCTACAAAAACTGCACTCATTCCCTTCGCTAGAAAAAGGAAGCTTGGGAGACTTAAACTGCCAAGCCTTTTCAACGTGCAGCTGTGTCTTATTTAGGGGGTCAAATATCTGGGCTTAATTCTGGACGCCAAACTAACCTACAATTCACACCTACATGACAAAACCAATAAAAGGAAAATGGACCTAATAGCTGCCAAACGGGTGATAGAAAACAAATGAGGACTACATCAACGAATCGTTCACTGGCTGTACCCAACGTGGTGAGACCCATGATTACCTATGAAGCCTTGGTTGGGTTGCCAAAAACAGATCAGAGGATAGCCGAACTGGAGCTATCAAAACTTGAACGGTCTGTGCATAACAAGTGCGATGGGAAGCAGCTCGACTGCAGAAATGAAAGACATTCTCAATCTTCCGCCTCTTGCTCTGCATGTTGAAACCGAAGCGGGAATGGCTGCATACAGGCTGGAAGCGATGGGAATTGGCACGGAGGAACCGATACCCATAGTCATTCCAGAATCACAGATGTTATCACAAACTCGCTTCTTGAAATGAAAAGTGATAATATGTTGACCACAATTGACAACAACCAACCATACCATATCCAGCTAAACTAGTATGGGCTGGAAGCATGCAGTCAGGAAGGAACGTTGGTGTGGTACGGATCTAAAACTGACATAGGAACAGGAGCTGGAGTCCATGGTGCCAAACCCAAGTGCAATGTCCACGCATCGTGGGGGAAGTTTGCATCTGTATTCCAGGCAGAAATCTACGCTATCGACACGTGTTTGCGAATGAACATCGAGAGGGGTTATAGAGGCCAAAAGTTCCTCATACTCTCATATAGTCGGGCAGCACTGAAATCTTTATCATGCAACATCAGATCTAGACTGGTCTGGGACTGCCTACAAAAACTTTTAACCCTAACAAACTATAATAGAGTAATTCTCAAGAGGGTCCCGGGACACAAGGATATTGCAGGCAATGAAAAGGCAGACACCCTAGCGAAGCTAGGGTCTGAAACTGCATTTACTGGTCCTGAACCAGTATTTGGAATATCAAAATCTGCTGCACGTGGTTGTACATCTCGGCGAACTCCAACTAAACATCAGACGTACTGGAGTCACGTGCCAAAACAGGAACACAGCAAACTCCTGGTCAAAAAACCCTCGGAGTCGCTGACCGACGAAATATTAAACCTCAGCAGGGGCCAGATAAGGAAAGTCACCGGTCACTATATCCTAAGGAAGCATATGCATACAGTTGGCATATATAGGGAGGAACCTATCTGTCGATTGTTCATGGAAGAGAAGGAAACAGCCTCTCACATTATCTTCGAATGTGAAGCACTGTCTCTTTGGGGATATAGACTCCTAGGACTAGATTATCCAAGGGAGGATTTCTCCAAGAAGGTCCTAGTGAAAATACTGTTGAGCCTGATAAGGGCTACTGGTTTCTTCATATAAACGGTAAAACCAAGAGCACAAAAAGCCTAAAGGCTGAGGTGCCGAACCAATCAATCAACCTACAGAGCCTGTTTTGGTTGAAATCAAATAATTAGCATGAGGAAGTAATAATATCTGACTCTAGATCAGCACTGTACGCTATAAAGGGTATCAATTTTCGAAGGCCAAATAGTTCAAATCGGAAGACCGCTAAGAGAAAATCTTTCCAAATTTATTTCAATCGATGAATCATGATGTTGATTCAGTGTGTAGACAATATCATGTGTTAAAATGGCATTAATTAGATCAACCCCTGAAATTATCTGTCTTTCCCTGCCTCGATAGTATATCCTCTGGACACCGTAGTGCAGTGTTGTCAAAGCTACTCATATTTGGCTGTAGTATATGTGCTGTTTTTTACCTACGACGTATCAACTTATGTTAAAAATGCCATTTCACAACAAAGCAATTTGTTGGAATGATTATATTTTGTTTGTTTTCTTCTTTTATCTCGAAAGCAAGTTTGATCATTTCAGTGCGACAACACTGTTGAAGCTGGAATATGGCCTTTATAGAAGACACAAAGCTTCTGGAATGGAAGTAGATAACATGGGAAATGGTACAAAGATTCACTTCAAGAGCCTGCGATGATGAGCACAACCGAAATATACGAATGAATGAAGATAAATTGACTAAATATATTAATTTCTGTAATATTACTTATTTTATGTGTTGTTAATGAATTTTTTTATGTGAAATATGGTATTGAAATTCATAAATTTCATATTTTGTTTGATAATTATTGTATTCATTTATAATGAACCAGAACAATAAATTCCATAAAACCAGTTATAAGCTCCAATTATTGAACAAATAGCTTTCTAATAACCGCTCTAAATAATAAAGTAGGAGATAAATTGTGTACTTTTAGTGTCTCCGGAATCTCATCTTTCACTTGCTCTCTACCAAATGAGATTTGTTTGATAAATGCTTGTGAATAATGTGAATTTAAATGAATATTTAAGATGAAACAATTTGAATATGGTATACCGCAATCTCATAAAGACACAAATACACCGAGAAATTTTAATGATGGCCTTTTTTTCAGGGCATTTCTTAGACAAAGCATAACTATATCTACATTGTTTTATTTTCTAAGGAAAATTATGCATAAAGCAATTTATTCCAGTGATATTAAATGAAATTTATGTCTGTACTTTTTGACTGATGACAAGCGCATTGAGTCAATCATGGAAACACATTTTTTGTTCTTAAAAATCCGTGAAGAACATATTCAAACAAATGAAACCGCTTTCTGTGAGTTACTGCATCCATTAGGATATAATCCAGGTAAATAAGTAGGCATTCTTCCAAGTTTTTGACAAATTTCTGCTCTGAACGGAAGTAATTTTCTACACTCTCCCCTATCTTCTTGTTACTCAGACTTTGAACCATGCATGATATAGATATATCGACGTCAGAAGCGGATCGAATGTAGATTTTCATCGATAAAAAATATTTCAACAATTTGTTATAATAATTAAAGTCATTTATAAGGAAAAGTTCATTTTAATGCCTGAAAAATGGGTACAAAATTTAACTAAAAGCTGAATAATGAAGGATTGTCTTCGGAAAGATACAATAAAAGGTAAATACAGTAAAAGCTCCTAAAATTTTATTGGTGAAATAAGCTGTTTCTCCTAAAAAGTTTAGGGAGTCTCATTCGGTACTAAGAATGATAGGGCGGAAATCTCCCGATTTCTAAGGACAAGGAAAGGCAGATCCGTATACTTACTGAGTGTATATACCTGGATTGTATTGCGTTGAACCAAATTCGTTTTAACGGGAGTTGAACAAGTTTTTCATCTCTATTCTTGCCTCTTCTCTCAGAAAACACCAGGTATTGTAGGTAAAATAATGCATTAAATCTCCCTTATCCTGAAAAACTTGAAGCGTGGCAGGTCAAACCTGCTACATTTATTAGGTACTAGACCTGGTGCATTGAGCCTGACTCTTCCCGAGTCCTGAAGTGTAATTAGTCCTTCTTGTTTCATTGCCTAACGTTTGAAAATAGCCCGAAAAACAAATTAACGAGGACAGCAGATCTTATACAGGGCGAAAAAATTTACTTTTAAATTTTAACAACGGTTAGTGTCTAAAAGTTTTTTCTTATAAGTTGATTATATGGTAAAAATTTCAAATTTTTGATACACGTTTTTCTTAGGCCACACTACTGACGAAGTTTCCCAATGAGTATTTTCTGAAACAAGTGGCAACATAACCAATATAGCCATGGCTCGGTAATTGTCGGTTTCTCCGAAAATAATAAATAACATTGCGTCATGCAAGTCGAGTAGTCGCATAAGTCTATTGTTGTTCGAGCTGTTCTGTTGTAAGTAGTGCTGTAACTGTTTTGAAAATAACTATGCCGAAAACGCGGAAAGACATACTTTGCACCGTTTTTGGGGCTTACAAACGAGTCAATACTACGGTTTTACCCACTTTTTGTGATGTTATGAAGCATTATTTGTATGTGAGGTTCAAATTATTACAAAAGTGTGAAAAAGGGGAGCGGTCGTCAGACCGCCGACAGAAGCTTGCTTCTTATGCACAATAGAATGACCATTTTTGACCATTTTTCGAAAATTTTGACCATTTTTCCAAAATTTTGACAATTTTTGACAATTATTGACCATTTTTTCAAAATTTTTTACAATTTTTGACTATTTTTTCAAATTTTAACAATTATTGACCATTTTTGACAATTATTGACCAATTTTGACAAATTATTGATCATTTTTGACAACTTTTCGAAAATTTTGAATATTTCAGATCATTTTTCCAAATTTTAACAATTATTGACCATTATTGACAATTTTTGAGCATTTTTGACAGGTTCTGACAATTATTGACCATTTTCGACAATTTTCCAAAAATTTTGACAATTTTTAACAATTATTGACCAGTTTTGACAATTTTTTATAATTATTGATCATTTTTTCAAAATTTTGACAATTTTTGACCATTTTCTCAAATTTTAACAATTATTGACCAATTTTGACAGTTATTGATCATTTTTGACAATTTTTCAAAAATTTTGACCATTTTAGACCACTTTTACAAATTTTAACAATTATTTACCATTTTTGACAATTTTTCAAAAATTTTGACCATTATTCGAAAATTTTGACAATTTTTAACAATTATTGACAGTTTTTTATAATTATTGACCATTTTTTCAAAATTTTAATAATTATTGACCATTTTTGACAGGTTCTGACAATTATTGACCATTTTTGACAATTTTTCAGAAAATTCTACAATTTTCAACAATAATTGACCATTTTTGACAGTTTCTGATAATTATTGACCATTTTTGACAACTTTCAAAAATTTTGACAATTATTGACTATTTTTGACCATTTTTTGAAATATTTAACAATTATTGACCATTTTTGACAACTTTCAAAAATTTTGACGATTCTTGACTATTTTTGACCATTTTTTAAAATATGTAACAATTTTTGACCATTTTTTTTAAATTCTGACAAAATTTTAAGACAGCGTTGGTTATATAGTATCTTGCGTTATTTCAATGCGTATCTCTCTCTCTCTCTCTATCTCTGCACTGAACGTACACTATAGCCTGCATCTATCTCTCTCTCTCTCTCTCTCTCTCTCTCTCTCTCTCTCTCTCTCTCTCTCTCTCTCTCTCTCTCTCTGCACTGAACGTACACTATGGTCTGCGTCTCTCTCCTCTCTCTCTCTCTCTCTCTCTCTCTCTCTCTCTCTCTCTCCTTCACACGTTTCACGAGTTCACTAGCCTTCCCAAAATTCCTTTGTCCTGCAATAAGAAGCAAGCTTCAAAAGAGCCAGGTTTTCCTGAAGCTGCAAGCATTGTTTTACGAGATGTTGAAAGTATGTGGGACAAAGCTTGTTTGCCATATTTGAGTGACCGTAGAATTTTTCAAATGTTGAAAGACTGTTTTGAGAAGTATAAAAAGGTTAAGAAATTGCCGGCGTCTAGACGGAATCCAAAGGCCAAATTATTTTTCAATGGAGCTCAAAAAAACTATTTGACATCAGTTTTTGTAAATGTTCTGATTTTAAAAAGTGCGTGTGCATATTAGCTTGTTTTGTAGGTAGTGAACGACAATTAGATATATTGTTCAATCATATTGATAATTTACATCCATATAAATTTACATTAGAAGGAAGAAAATAACTCAATCAATTTTCTTGTTCTTAAAATTCAAAGAGTCAATAATATACTTGATTTTTCAATTAACAGAAAACCAACACATAGTGATGTGACTATACCATATAATTCCATTCATCCCATGTCACATAAATTAGCAGCATATAAATCAATGATACATAGAGCATTTTCAGTTCCTATTAACAAATTTAATTTTGATAGAGGAATTATTATAATTAAACAAATAGCCACATCCAACGGTTATCCATTACATATAATAAATAAATAAATTAATAAAAAAGAGGAAAAAGTGGCATTACAATTAATATTTCCTGAAAATACTAGGGAAATACAAAATTACAAAACCATCACATATGCTGGTAATATTTCTAATAATATTTCAAAGATAATATCTTGTTCAACAAATACAGCAAATTCTTTTAAAACAGAAAACAATGTGAGTAAAAAATTGTTAAATGTAAAAATAAAAATACCCCCATTAAAAAAGTCTGGAATATATAAACTGAAATGTCCAGAATGTAATGCTGCCCATATTGGTCGAACAATTCGAAATTTTGAAATTAGACACAATGAACACTTTACGAGCAAACAAATGAAAATAACCTGAGAAATCCCATTACGCAAAACATCTAGTTGACACAAAACATTCATTAACACCTAACACAAAACTAGAAGTACTGCATATTTGTGATAAGAAACAAGAACTAGATTTCCTTGAAGAACTAGAAATAAGAAGACACTTAAGAGACCCACAATATGAAGTTGTCAATGAACAGATAAATCTAGGGAGCTCTCCACTATTAAATTGTCTTCTCAAGTAACAATTGTAAAGATCAGCAGATATTGTTTTCCTTGGTTTCCTATATCATTGATCTTAAATGAGAAAAAGATATCCAGGATATCCCCATAGGGCTAATAATACCTAAGCTTTAATATTTGTAAAATCATTTCTTCTTCTTTTTTCTATTCATATATATCAAGTCAATCACAAGATAGGTCACTTACTATTCGGTCTAGCCAAAATATCAAACATCAAGTAGGTATCACATAAGATGTAACTTCTGTCATTCTGACGATGATTATTAATATCGAACTAATTATCAATATCTTAGAGATTTCATAATTTTTTCATTAAAAAATAGTGGAATCAATTAGAAACACTTAGTTCCATTTAAAAAAGTAACTGGATCAAGATATTTAGGGCATGTTTCTCCAAGAGCCGGTACCGCTAAAAAAATTTCATTATCTTTGTTTAATTTCTTTATGGAGAAAATTATCGTGGATAGTGTAGTTGTTATCGGCTGTGATGTCACACTGTTGTAAATACGTGACGGAATAATAGTGCAGCTTGAAAAGAAATTGAAAAAACAACTCTAGTGGTTTGTTTGCATGCTTCATGCGAATGAATTGCCATTGAGACACCCACTCCAGTTTTTAGATGGCCAGACAACAGGGCCTCGAGGTTTTCCAGAGAAATTGGAAAACTCTTGGAAACATGTGACAAAATACCAGTTGTAGAATTTCAACCCATAGAAGGCGAATTGCCCGACGTTTACGTTTATAGTATGCAGCAACGGAATTACCTTCAACAAATCTTAAAATTCTTAGTTCTTTTGTCATTAAGGTCTACGCTTCGACTTGGTTTAATATAAAAATAAAACCATGTTGCTTAGATGGCCCAAAACATTTATCAGGAATGATTCAGCGAATAAGGTTTTTAGCCCAAAATATTTTAGAAATTATAGCTCCGGTAATAGAAACAAATGCATACTTTGCTCACCCGGAGAATTTATTGATTTGTATGCTAAATGTTAACAAACGTTATCTTCGAGAATTAGCTTTTTGAACACCAGAAATGATCTTACTGAATTTATTATTCCTAAAATAAATTTTGAAGCAATTGCATATGGCGACTTGATTGATCGGCAGAATTAAGTACTAAGTGAACCACCTATTTTGACAAGCATGTCAAATGATGACATAAATCAGATGATTAAGACTGTACCTGAAATGGATTCAGTAAAGTCATACATAGGCTCTAAAAAGACATGTCAAGATAGTCTCTGAGGCATATTTGAGTGTTTAAGGAAAGGAATCTATGTAATGGCCAAACTATAATCCCGATAAGAAATACCAGTTTTTGAAACCAAAAGAGAATATAAGTGATTCAGGAGTATAAGGATGGGGGGGAGGTATGAACTCTAGGTAGGTTACCTCCACGTGGTGAGTTCTAGGAAGTTTATAGCTTATTTTTTTGTAATATGCTATGAACTTGCGAAAATCCAACGTAATTTAACCGATAATGAAATGAAAATAATATCCTTGATATTGATATAACTTTGACGTTTGTGTGACCCTTCAAAACAAAGTAGTAGGAAGCTGAAATTTTGCACAGGAAATAGTATTTATAAATAGAATATTTTCGTTGGTAGCTGTTGTCAAAATTTTATAAAAAAAAATTTTCAAATTTTTTCGCTCCACCCTAGTTTTGAATGATACTAAAACATCACCCTGTATAACATTTTATCAACTATTCATCGGTATTGTCATTTTATCGAATTATTAAAATTTTGTTTCAAGAGAAAAAATGCAGTCTGATCTTTATTAAAGGAAAGAACATCGAACATTAAAAATTAACGAACTTATTTACATTTTCAAGAAAATTTAAGAATAAACGAGAGTAGACAATTGACATAAAAAAACTTAAGATACAAAAAATCTGAGACGACATAACGAAAACCAAAGGGAAAATTGTTATTAGATTTTCGAAATGAAGTCCACCTTCTTTTAAACAACTTCTTTGTCGGACTTTCAAATGTCTAATTGACTTCATAAGTGTTAACCCTGTAATGCCCTAGGCAGGAAATACCTTATTCACCAAAAACAATCTACGTAAATTTTTTATCGTATAAACACTCACGCCTGCCTCTAGGAGGCATGTTACTAAATGGGTGGGTGTAATGTGTGTTGCAGCAATGTGTCTCGCTTTACAGCTAAATCAGTTGAAGTTAGAAATTGACCAAAGAATGGCGTTATAAACAGTTTCTTATCAAGGAAGATTTTCAATAAATCATAAAAAATAGTAACTGCGATCGATTTGAACTTAAAAAATTACTGGTGAGTACGAAAAAGGGTTTTCCGCCTACCTCTATCCGAAGTATACATTTCCTGGCCTCATTGTAGGGAGCAAAGTCATACTTTTCCTCCCTAGGTTGGAAAAGTAAAAGTGAGGTTATGGTACATCATCAATGAAATAACTTATACGTCATTGACGACCTAAACTATATTCTATTATATAAGTATAAATTTTACCGTTTAATTAAAGTATTTTGCAAAATGGTAGAAATCAGTAAATTGTTATTTCAATTTAACGATTTTTACATTAATAATTTGACTTCAGCAACACATTATGTTCATGATTCCGCAAAACTTTCCTACGAGTCTCGGAAGCCCAACGCGTTGGAGCACAGCTCACTGTTCGTGATAGGCCTGTAGGTGTTGGATCGAATTCCGGCGAGGACAATTTTTTTTTCCATAAATAAATTATTTAAAAATGTCTTGTTATTTGAGGGAGGCGGAAAAATCATATATGTATAACATGGGAGTAAAGTGCCTTTTCCTCACTTGAATGATTACTGCCCTCCGCAACGCGTCGGGCAGTTAACTTCATCCTCGGGAGCAAAAGTAGCACTTTCCTCCCTTGTTATACAAATAGCTATTTTTATCGATTAGCGTTGTAAATTTACTTGCTTGAGTATATTTATTATGTGAATTTTATAAGTTTAGGAAGGCCGCCTGTAGGCGGACCTAAGCAGTGCGATGGTTTTAATATTTTATTTTTATGTGTAATTTTTTTCAGTTATCGTATTATTATCAATCATGTTACGACAACAGACTGTTTATAAAGTATCTCAGATGTTAGATGAGAAAATTGCTGCGATGATAGACTCGGTTCTTACCGATGATGATACTGGAAGTGAAAAGGATTTTGATAGCGATGACGACATTGCCGATCCAGATGAACTTCTTCAGAAAAATAGTGAGTATTTGAATTCAAGTGGAATTATTACTGACATACTCAATTCAAATGATATCGAAGTTCAACCTGAGCCGACTGAATCTTCCTCACCAAAACCATCAACTTCTGCAGGAGAATACACTTCTGCTGCTTGTGGTAATAATTCTATTACATCTGTTGTTTGTTTACAACAATTCAAGAAACGTAAACAAACGAAAAGTTGCAAGTGAATTGCAAGAAGAAGAAGGTGGACCAATTGCTTCTAGCTGTGGTCAATTCATTAATAATATAAACATAACCGAAATACAAAACAATTCGCCAACTTATAAAAACATGATATGGAGAAAAAACAATCTTCAACTTGTGTTTCGTGGTAGAAAAGAAATGCCAGCCGAATTCAAGTAACTAAAAACACTATACGATATAAATATTGAAACTCGATTTACCACCAATGGTGTGGAGCTTCGGAAATTTATTGGAATATTATTATTTATGTCCGTTTATCTTTATCCAAACGTTCGTTCATACTGGGGAAAACATTCGTTCGAGGCAGTTAGACAATTAATGAATCGCAGACGATTTGAGGACATTCGAAAATTCTTACATTACAATGACAATGCAGGAGCGGTAGCAAAAGGTGCTCCTGGCCATGATAATCAAAATACAAAATACGGCCATTGGTGACACATTTCAACGAACGCTTTGGGTCTGTTCTAATGCGCCAACGTCCTGCTGTCGACGAGCAGATGTGAGGTATTAAAATGGGAGGTAGCCCGACTCGTCAATATATGCCGAAGAAACCATACAAATGGGGCACCAAACTCTTTGCACTTTGTGATGATACCGGTTTTTCGTTTTCGTTAAAAATGTAATTTTTCTACAGTCGCGCGTAAAATGACTAATTACTATATTCAAATGAAATCGTGAAGTCGACAAATGCCGAGGATTGTTACTTTACGCTCTGGCGCAAAAAACGAATCTTTTTCGCTCGCTTATTTAATCAAACCACGCCCTCCGAATTAACTCAATTGGTGAATATTTAACAATTTATCAGATCAAAAATCAAATAAAATTATATGAAAATTGTCAAAAATTTTGAAATATGGTCAAAAATGGTCAATAATTGTCAAAAACTGTTCAAAATGGACAATTTTTGTCAAAAAAGGTCAATAATTGTCAAAAACTGTTAAAAATGGACAATTTTTGTCAAAAACGGACAAAAATGGCCAATATTGGTCAAAAACTGTCAAAAACCGTCAAAAATTGTCAATGATTGTTAAAATTTTAAAAAATGGTCGATAATTGTCAAAAACTTTTAAAAAATCGTCAATAATTGTCAAAAATGGTCAATAATTGTTAAAATTTTGACAAATGGTCGATAATTGTCAAAAACTATGAAAAATGTTCAGAAATTGTCAAAAACTGTCAAAATGGACAATTATTGTTAAAAATTGTCAAAATTTTGAAATATAGTTGATAATTGTCAAAAATTCTTGAAGTTTTTGAAATATGGTCAAAAATGGTCAATAATTGTCAAAAATGGACAAAAATTTGGAAAAATGTTCCATAATCGTCAACAATTGTCAATAATTATCAAAAATGGTCAATATTTTTGAGAAATGGTCTAAAATTTTGAAAAATGGTCAAAAACTATCAAAAATGGTTAAAAATTGTCAATTATTTTTGAAAACTGTCAAAAATAGACAAGTATTGTAAAAAGTGGTCAAAAATTTTGAAATATTGTCAAAAATTTTGAAAAATAGTCAAAAATTTCGAAAAATTGTCAAAAATGGCCAATAATTGTCAAAAACTATCAAAAATTGTCAAAAACGGACAATTATTGTTAAAAATTGTCAAAATTTTGAAAAATTATTGATAATTGTCAAAAATTGATAAAGTTTTTGAAAAATTGTAAAAAATTTTCAAATATGGTCCATAATTGTCAATAATGGTCAATCATTTTGAAAAATGGTCTAAGAATTTTGCAAAATGGTCAAAAACTATCAAAAATGGTTAAAAATTGTCATCATTTTGAAAAATGGTCATCATTTTGAAAAATGGTCAAAAATTATCAAAAATTTGGAAAGATTGTCACTAATTTAGGAAAACAGTCAAAATGGTCAATAATTGTTAAAAATGGTCAATAATTGTCAAAAATGGTCAATAATTGTCAAAAATGGTCAATAATTGTTAAAATTTTGAAAAATGGTCAATAATTGTCAAAATTTTGAGAAATGGTCACTAATTTAGGAAAACAGTCAAAATGGTCAATAATTGTCAATAATTGTTAAAATTTTGAAAAATTTTCAATAATTGTCAAAATTTTGAGAAATGGTCACTAATTTAGGAAAACAGTCAAAATGGTCAATAATTGTCAAAAATGGTCAATAATTGTGAAAATTTTGAAAAATGGTCAATAATTGTCAACATTTTGGGAAATGGTCAATCATTGTCAAAATTTTGAGAAATGGTCAATAAACGTCAAAAAATGTCAAAACTTTGAAAAATAGTCAATAAATAATACGAGCCGTTTCTGAAAATCGATTTAAACACGTAATTTATAAAATCGATTTACTGAAAATCGATTAATATTACTATAAAAATCGATAATAAGAAGATAATAATCGGTTTAATATAAAAATCCATTAGTCAGTAGATGGTTAATCATGATGAATAGCGAAAATGACGATGATGAAAACTGTTTTAATTATTAAAAGGACGACTGTAGAAAATATTGCCACTTTCGAAAGATCTTTCTCAAGCGGCAATCTGTTACTTTACGCTCTAAATACACAAATAACTATTTTGTACGAAAAATTAGATTTTTGCAAGAAAAATGATATTTTTTGAAATTTATGGTTCATGTTGCTGAACTTTTAATTTATAGTTGAATTTGATTTTTTTGATAAAAGTTGAGCAATCGTGTGGGGAAAAAAATAAATACTCTATTTTTGTTGTCTATTTGTGTACTTTGTAAAAACCTTGTTAGAGTTTTGAAAAATCATATATAGGGTGAAATGTTTTATATGAAAAAAACGAACCAATTTGTTTAGACCGGCCCTGATTTTTTTCTATATCGAATGAATCAGTTAATAAGGTGATAGTAGTGTATCGTTTTACCAAAATATGAGACAAATCGAAATTACCGTTCAAAAGTTATGATCAAAGAAATATCAGTCAAAATTCACAACTCTTTCTGTATATTTTTAAAATATGGGAGCAGACACTTTTTAATTGGCATTTGACATTCCCTATAGGGGTCTCTATAAGTATGTAGAGTACCTCATGACTAACCCTTTATATATTCGAGAATCGTCTGGATGGAAGAGTGTTGAACCAGATCCGTTTTATTCTAATTTTATTCATAACTTGATGCATTCCACATGTGTTATCTCGAAATTATCAACACCAAAAAGAAGAGAAGATCTGACCATTGGAATTATCTAGTAGGTCAGAGACAATCAAATATACTCCTGGGAAACTAAGTGAAAACAAATGAATGCCCAAGCCACTAAGAGTTTTGAGAGGTGTCCTGAAAGCACACTGTTGTCTGAGTGGGCATCTCAAAAAGCTCAAAGTATTGAAGCAAGAAGAATGTAGGTTCTGTGGAAAAGAAGATGAAACCTCCAAAATATTTAATCTCTCTTATCCCGAAAAAATAATTTCTCGGATGACAAGTTTTTATCAAGGTAAATTTTATGATGTATGAATAGATCCTGAGCGCTAGTAAATTTCTCCTCGGTGATTGGTAGGATGTCAAAATAAAATGCCGTTTCGTGTAAATTATATAAAAATAAAAAAATTATTATTAGTGAACGAACCTACCTATAATTTAGTGTAATTATTTTGATTTATATATTTTTTATAACTAAATGTAGTATTTTCAAGAAATATCCAGCCTGGAACAAGCTGAAAAATAAGTTTGCTCTCTTGAGACATGCCCCGTTTCAACCCCAATAAAGAGGTGGCTGGAGTAAACTATTTTTTTCCATTTCGGCTTCAGGTTTTCATCTCTCCGGAGCTGGAGACTTTTCAATACTTGTTCCCTAGGGACTAACCTTCATTTTTCCCTCATGATTTTCTATATCCGATTAGAAGCGGTAGCTGATTATTGTTAATGTTACATATGGAAGAAAGTAAAAAAAAATGTTTAATAATACTGAGGGTTATTATTGGTCCAATTTTTATATTGTTTTACAGGATTGATTGAAAAGAGGAGATAAATTAAAATAAACCAGCACGTGAAGTCTGTAACAGAATAGAATGAAATTTATTTCTATATTTGGAAATTTTTTGTAAGGTTACTCCGTATATCTGTTCGGAGATTTTCGACTAGTTTCGTGTAAATATTCGACAGATAGAAATAGATACGGTTGAAAGGGGCTTTTTATACATACTTAATCCGTTTTACCATTTGCTGGGTGGTTCCAATGATTCTGCCAGTGCGAACGGATGAGTTTCTTCATAATGGCTTCCAGGTCGCTGGATATTTGCAAATCAATTGGGTTGGTGGCGGATGAGGCAGCTTCTTTAGCAAGGCGATCAGCGAATTCATTACCAGTTATTCCGATATGTGAAGGGATCCATATTATGGTACTGATGGTAACGTCGTGCAAAGTAAGGTTTTGGTATATGTTGTGAGTGCGTTGAACGAGAGGATGAGTGGTGATTAGATTATTGATAGACTGAATTGATGAGAGGGAGTCTGTACAAATGGCTATATGTTGGTGGGATAATTCGCTGAGTTTGAATGCTTGTAAAATATCATGCAATTCACCAGTGTGATCGCTACAAGAAGCAGAAATTCGGTAAGATCCAACAGCTGCTTGCGTGGTGGCAACAGCACATCCCACTCCAGTATCGCTCTTAGATGCGAAGGTGAAGAGGACTCGGTCGTATTGTTTTCTATAAAGAAGTTCTAAGAAAAAGTTTCTTAAAAGATCATGGCTAGTTTCTTCCTTGTCGAATTTAGTGAGTGAAAGGTTACATGTTGGGAGAGTTTTGGTCCAAGGTTGGGTACGTGGGAGGGGTACAGGGATGGTATGGGATACTTGAATATGTGGTATTAATGACTGAAGAATGAAGGGAATAGTATGAATACGTGGAACAGGTGGTAGACTACTTAAATTTCGTGGTGTGGTAGTTGTCATGGAGGAAGCTGGATTGAATGGGTTGGATGTGGTCGAGACTGCATAAGGGAGGGGAGATATTGACGCCTAAGCCAGAGTGGAGGTTCATTGACTTCTAGATAAAGGCTCTCAGCTAGTCTGGAGCGGAAAGCTCCTAAACCGAGTCGAATGGCATATTAAAGTACACAAAATCATTAATTACTAACTATCTTCTGGCTTTTGACTTACATATTGCTTTTATTATATTATCCTGCAAAACTATGATAATTAGTTTTAATACATAAAAAAAATTGAAAATAAGATACAATGATATTGAAAGGATTTGAACAGATGACCCACTCTGTGGAAGGCACGCGCTTACCCATCGCACCAAGAAGTACAACGATAAGGGATGTCAATAATACTTGAAACAAATTAATACTCTCAGTTTTTGAGAAGAATTGATACAAAATTATACATCCTGTATGGAATGGCAGAATAAAAAGACATCAAAACAAAACTCAGAAATGGAAATAATTTATATTACTGGCAAATGATTGTCAAAAACATCTCACGATATAAAACTTCTGAAAATGTTTTCAAGTTAGGTAGTATATTATCATCTTCTGGTTGTACAGCTCGAATGAGTAGGGGGGTTTCTAAATTCATGCGAAATAACTGATGAATATGATAAAATTTCCTCTGCTCACCCCCTTCCGAGATATCACCCATAAGAGCTGCTAAGTTAAATTTTTTTTCTTTTTCTCAAATTTAAGTGACGATGGAAACTTGAAATCTTGTTATTTTCGTGCACTCGCAATGACTAACCACCGGTATTTTTTCAATATTCATATTTCGTTATAAGGGTAACATTTTCTGTTTCAGCCATTTAATAAAATTGCTCACACCAGTTTGCTCCAGAATGATCCAGAACTACTTGATGACATCCCACTCAATATTATACATGTGGTTCTTGCTTTAGTACATTTTAGTCAGATTTCTAGGCAATACTTAGTTGCAACTTATCTCAACCATGGGATTGGTCGGGAAGGGCTGCAGCACTGGCCTCCTCGATCTCCAGAATTAAATCCATGTGATTTGTGGCTTTGAGGCTTACAACATACCGATACTTGATTCCAACGATTTGAAGAATAGTATTCTAATAGCACAACAATAATGATACTAGACAAAAAATAATAAAATCCTCTGAATAAAGAGAAGCAGCAAAAACAACCCCCCACAGCAACATTGGAAACCTTGTCAAACATTGTCAAAAATGGTCAATTATTGTCAAAAACTGTTAAAAATGGACAATTTTTGCCAAAAATGGTCAATAATTGTCAAAAATTGTCAAAAACTGTAAAAAATTGTCAATAATTCATAAAATTTTGAAAAATGTTCCATAATTGTCAAAAATTTTGAAAAATGGTCAATAATTCAAAAATGGTCAAAAGTTGTCAAAATTTTGAAAAATAGTCAATAAATAATACGAGTCGTTTCCGAAAATCGATTAATATTACTATAAAAATCGATAACTAAATATCGATTATAAGAAAATAAAAATCGCGATTTGTTCTATTGCAAAAAATGATAAGTTTCTACGTTATCAATTTTTAAACCTTTAATTAAGTTTTGTAAATAATTAATACGTGAGCTTAATATTAATTGGTTATGATCTAAGATTTTAGAATTATTCTCAAAGTTTTTAATAAATGATTGGAGTAAAGTAATTTGATTTTCGATAAGAGATTTTATACTGCCGTTGGTTGTCGACTAAAAAGTTTGCGTTAATTTCTGGAATTTTGATAAGAGGTGAATTTGCTTTTAGTGCATTCAAAAGTATTATGTCTGGTTGTGTGAGTGTGTGACTTGGGTAAAATCCTGAGTTGCAGTTTCTATGAATTCAGGATCACCGTATGTATCTATTTCTTGATAATCTGTTACACTGTTGTTAACATATTATGTAGATAGATAATTATTATAATCGTGAGAGTATTGTATTTCTGGTTCATAGGAATAAGGAACAATGTCATTTGAACTTTCCTCTTGATTTGGATTTTGGGGTTCAATTTGACTTTCAGATTTAATATTATCATTCATATATTGATATTGGTTGGGATTACTAATGGTTTGATTATAAAGTTCGGTTGATATAAAGTTTGCTTCAGGCTGGAATCTAGTATTTCCTGAAGAAGTGTCCATTGGCTTTGGTTTATAATTTTGGAGATTGCTGGGTCGATTATTTGGTTTTTGGTGATTCGGTTGACGATTTAGGTTTTGAAAAACGGGGGGACGTTGATTAGAAAAACTATCATTGGGACGCCAATTGGAATTATTATTTGTCTGAAAATTTGGTCTAAATTGATACGAATTTATGAAAGGTGGACGTGGTAGGAGGTTTTGATTGGAGTTGGTAATTGTGGTATTGATTGATAAGATTGTACATTACTAAAATTTGGTGGAAATGCAGGAGTTGGTAGTCGATAATTGGGATTTTTAGCAGGTGTTACTCTTAAACTTAGTCTAAAAGTGTTGTTAGAAATTAAGTTATTATTTCTATGAGTTGAATACATAAAATTTTCTTCTTCAATAACTAATCTCATTGCTTTTTCTAAATTATTTGGTAATCTTAATCGAACATTTGTTTGTAATGGTGAAGGTAAATCTTGTATATAAGTTTTTAATGCTGAATTATCGTAATTCTCAGGATGAATTTCACGTTCATTATCAATAATATTACTGGATGAATACAATTTAGAAAAAAATAAACTGCGTGCGTTTTGACAACGCATTGCCAAAGTTATAAGGAGGTTCATTTTTAAAGGGTCTTAAATTAATTAGATCTTGAACTAGGCAATCAATATTCCGTTGATCGCCAAAACTTGAATTTAAAGAATCTTTAATTGCATTCTAAGTTCTTAACTCTGTTCGGGAACCAATTAACATTTGAGCTCGCCCTGTAAGTTTACCAATAATAGCTTTTAACAAAAATGTGTTCAAAGCTACATCAATTTCACTAGCGAATACTGAAATGAGACTTTCACAATTTCCTATGAATATAGTTAAAATATGAGGGTTTTTGGAATATAGTGTAAATATAGTTTAAGCAATGAATTGTTATCTGCTGGAGTAGTCATATTTAAATTATCAATAAAGTTTTCTAAATCTAAAGAATTTTCTATCAAATTATCTGAAGAATCTGTATCGACTAAACCTAAACTATTTTCTAATGAACTTTCTAATTGATTTATCTCTTGATCACTCATAAAAATTTGTAAAATATATGTTTTTACTATCAGAGGAAAAAAAGGGAATTTGAGGGAATAACTGAGCTTACTTACAATAGAATTACTGTTCTCATCTTCCTACTTCTAACTTATTCTAATTTTTGAAGGTCCAAGCGATGCTGTTTTGTACCCAGGTTGTAATCTTCGTTTTTCTTTCTTCTTCGAAGCTGGTGATCGGTTATCTGGAATTATCGGAACCCAATCGATATTCACTCAAACGGATTTAACAGTTCACAATTCAATATACTCTCGAACTACCTACTACTTGAAGTTCAAATTTTTGGTTAATCGGTGAAACGAAAAATCACCCGTACTATAAACGTATAGTACGGGTGATTTCCGAAAATCCTACTGACTGCGCCAAAAATGTTCCTTAGCTCCTTAACAAATAATCTAATTCAATTCACAATGTTTGTTAATTTATAAGATCTGGTTGACTCATACATAATCGATATGACTTTTTCACATATTTTTTTCTGTTGTTTTCTACGTAGGTTGATTTGCATATGAATGTTTTAATTCACTTTTTCAAGATTTTGTAGGTATTTTTCTTCACTTATGTTTATAACTAATATAAGAAATAAATATGTATTCTTTGCAAAATAAAATTACTATACCTTGAACCTACAAGAAGACAGTAATAAGAAACAATATTATTTTTATTATCATTCACAAGGTTAACACCGTCTTAAAAAAAATTAGTGCGTGCAGTTCCTCCGCGCGGAAGAAGTTATACTTCGTAATGTGGAAATGAAAATAGGAAAGGGTAGAAATTGATTTTTAGTGAAATCATATTGTTTCTTTAAGACAAACTTTAATTAACATTGCTTACAATTCACAATTGATCGTCGCTGCATAGCAAGAATACCACGCGCATGTGCTTGGGATCTACCGACCCACTCTCTTTCTCTCTCCTACTTTCTACCTTTGTGTATTTTTCTTTTTCTCTTTAACGATTAACGTGACCTTGTTGGAAGTCGCATTAGAAGTATCCCTTGAAAAGAATACTAACACTGCCATCTGTCATTGAATGCCGAAGGTTCTGGTCACATGCAGAAAATTCCAAAAAAGAAGTTTTTCAGTGAATTAAATTTTAAAAGTTACCTCATTTAAGAAAAAAAGTTTACTTACACTATCTTTTTTTGATAAATCCCAAATATTTTGGTCATGTGAAGGAAATTTCAAAATTACAACCTCTTAATAAATTACTTCTCAAAAAGAGTACTTACACTGCCATCTGTTATCGAATACCGAAGGACTCACTCTCTTTCTCTCTCCTTCTTTCTACCTTTGTGTATCTTTCTTTCTTGCGATAATGGATGTTGATAACAACAATTCTACAGCAAATTTCTTATACCATTGAAGTTTTTCGGAGAGGTGAAGAGTATGCTGCCATTTGGTCCGACAAATCCACTGAAGATTTGGCTTTGTTGTAGTCAACTACAACTTCTGTTCTGTTCGTGCGCATGACCGAAGCTCTCACCGACCCGGCGCAGAACAACAAAATTGGCCGCATCACGCCACGTCGGTCATTTTGACCGAAATGTCAAAACACGGAAAATTTTTCGTTGTACCACTCAAAAACATAATTATTTTGGCCCAATACATCGTCTAGGAATAGAAAATCGTTTTGGCGCAGTGAGAAAACAAAAACAATTATTGCTCATGACGCAGGAGACGTGTTAAGATCTCTTAAGGAAATACACTTATCGTCATCGATGATTGACACATCCTGGTATGAAACAGTGCTTGTTGTCTCTTGCTAGCATGTTGAGGGATTCTTTGCAATTTTTCACCAGTCTAAACTTAGTTGTTAGATTACTGATAGCCTTAAGCAGAGCCTGGAGGTCATTGAATATTTTAATCTCTTTATTCTTACATTTTTTTCCGAGCAGTGTATCCAAGATTTTAAGGTGATTTCTCTTGAAATAACTGTTTCTGGAATTTCTTAGGTCTTCTGAACCCTAAATAACCCAACAAAAAAATTTCAATTGCAGATTATATCTGTTCCCTACTTCTTAAATTACGTCTATTTGTCTCGACTCGCTTTATTCCACAAAAGCATTGTTTTACACATAAAACCGAATCCGTTCTTGTGCTTTTGGCTGAATAAAACTACTTTTCGACCCAAATGTTAACCTATCGCGTCCCACTAAAACAATAAAATTACAAAGCTTCTGCTACGAACATCAACGCTGATTTCTGCATCAGTTGAGTCTCCTTAGAATGATATAATTACTTTGAGAGTTGGGATCATAAAATCAATGGAAATAGAATAGTGCTATTTTAATGAATATGAAGATTTTAAATGATATATTATAGGAAATAAAGGGTGTCCAGAAACTCTCCCGCCAAAAGCAAACTACAGATACCAGATGTGATTTGCTCGTGTTTGAATTGGTTATTATGCATTGTTTTCGAGAAAAGTAAATTTTAATTTTTTATATTTTTGGCATTTAATATCATCAGTTGATTACCATACTATCTTTACAGTACCTACTTGGCTTTGACAAATTAACAAGAATTTGCATTGCGTCAAATGAGTTTGAAGTTGAAGTTATTGTTATAGTAGGAATGCTGGAACCAATTTTTGGATAGGTATTTGGGGCAAGCTGAAAACTTGTCCTATACCTCTCATATTTAACCCCAACACGGAATTGCAGACCTGGCTGATGAGTAGCAGAATCCAGAACGTTATAGAAATCAACGAATTTGAAATTAATATCTTACGAAAAAAATTTAACACTTATCACTTTCCGACGTGAATAGGATGGATATCATTGCAATTTTGCCTAATCCCAACTTTTTAAATAAATATTGCAAATTTGATATCAGTTTTGATAGTTATAACATTGAATAAAATGAAAATTTGCTCCACCATGGGGCAGATTTGTCAGAATTCACAATATTGCCAAGTTCAGCATATTCCTATTGAGTTAAGTAACTATGACAAGCCATCAATTTTTATAAATTCACAACTCATTTAGCTTTCTATGCAATTTTTTTCAAAAAAAAAATGGTAAATTTTTATTTCTGTGAAACGTAGAATTTATTTTTCATGTCAAATCTTCCCTACCTTCCATACAAAGGCAATTTTGTTTAAATACCTGATAGTTTTTGAATTTGAATATAAAATTTGTCAAAAAACTGCCTCTTCTACATTGAACGCTTGTGGAGGCAATAAAAAACGCGGGTTAGTAAAACAATTTATCATTACAGGGTTATACGATGTACCAAGTTTACAGTTTCTAGTTAGCGTTTTTTTGACGTGTACCTAGAGCACTGATTCAACATCGTCATCTTCAAAGGGCGTCAGCTCCCTTAGAAGGAACTTTTAGATGAGGGTAAATTGGGTTAGATGGGCATAAAATCACATCTAGTACCTATCTTTGGTTTGCGTTTGGCATGGAAGTTTCTGGACATCCTGTATACAGGAATAGATTAAATAAACCACGACTCGAGTTGCTTCCTTACCCACCTGTAGTGCCCCTCGTATAGTTTAGTAGGTCATTCACGAAATAGCTTAGTCACTACTTTTATACGTTTATCAACTAGGATATAAAAGTAGTAGTAAGCATAAATATTGTTATGATTTACTGTGTGTGAGGTGTTTTTTTTCAAATTTTATTTTATTTTATGTTATTATTATTAGTTTGTTCACCTTTTTAATTTTAAGAAATCCCTTGTATACTTACTCTATTTTTTTATTTGTTTATCCGGCTAGCTATTGAAAAAGGGTTTCGACTCTTTATCTCAGTTAGCGGTTCTCTCAAATTAATTTTACAATGAAGAATAATTTAATTGATTCTTCTTGAAATTTTAATATGATGGATGTTTGAATTTACAATAAGAACATGAGAACGAATTTTAATTGAAATTTTAACTTTGTAATCCTCTTTATTAAAAATTTTATCATATTCGGCTGCAACTAAATACTCTCCCTTTTCTTCCTTTTTGTATTGTAATTAATAAATTTATTCTGGTAGTGTCTAGTTTAAATTTCTAATAATTACTTGTCGCATTCCCCTCGTAACGCAAACAAGAATCGGAGGAATCGCTTTAGATTTGTGCCATGCGCATAAACACTGTAATCGATTCTGTTGAACTAAAATGGCTGGCAACGTTATGAACACGTGTCTCTTGAAAATGAGTATAATTGAGTTGCTTTGGATTTTTTTATTTTAATAAGGTAAGCTTCAATTTATATCTTCTAATATCAACAATCTTAACTAAATAACAAATAAAAAATACGCAATTGGTAAATAAATGTTTTTGCGATGTGAAATATTTATAGGTTATTTCTTTTTAGGGACAACGTGTGAAAGAATATTCACTCCTCTGCTGTGTGGGATATACAATAACATCAAATCTGCATGCTGTTGTCATATACACTATCGTAGAAAGTAAATTAAACTTTCTCTGGAACAAATTGTGTAGGTTTCGTTCGAATACCTGGGATGCTACCTCCAGTAGAGTTTAAATATGTGAAATTAAGCTTACCGCTTTCTGGTTGGATGTTATCTCTTACAAGGTTAGTACTTCTTAACTTTTCCACTTCCCTGGTTTGATTTTTCAGACATTTTCTTTTAATTTTTAATTTTTTCTTCACCATCAAAATTCTTGTACTTAATCGTTCCAAAATCAACAACATTTTTTTCTTGTTTTTCTTTTACCAGACGACTTGCCGTTCTGATCAATTGTTTTAGAGTTATTTTTATGGATTTCTATTGATTTTAAAGGTACTTTCTCATGTTTTAATACGATGTCCTCTATGAACTACACTTTTTTTTAATCCGTTGATTCTATTCACGATTATCTACTGTCTCTTCACAACTTTTCAATTAATGACATAAATCTGTTTGGATTACAACATTTTCACACTATGTACAAATTGTGTGTCAATTCTAACAATATTCATTGAGGTTTACAAAGATAATTCTGTGTTTTTATTATTTGACTTTATTTCTGTTTTTATTCGATTCATATATTAATTTCATTCGATTCTTTCTAAAATAATTTCAATACAGGGTGTTTCAAACTAATTAATGTTGAGATATTCTGTCACTAACAACTAATAATAATTGATTTATTATTAAACAAAACTTTCTTTAATTTCAGGTTATTCACCTTCAATTGGACCTACCAATTTTTAAATCATCCCAATATATATGTAGTTTTTATTAGGTTGACATATCAGATTACACATTTACAAATTATAATTATTACTTGAACTCCACTGAGGTCAGTTCCCAACTAGCAAAATATACCCCTAAAAGAACGAAATTATTTCATAATTATCGTATAGAGCCGCTTTAAAGAATGAAATTATTTTGTAATGCGTCTCAATACGACAATTTTATCATAAAATAGAGGGATTTCTATAATGCTGTTGTATAGACGTTCTTACAACTCATATCATACGACAAAGAAATAGTGTAAGTATACAAATTGCATAACGTACTACAAAATTCCTATAAAATAATTTTAAAACAGTGTTATACAAATTATAATACGGTTGCATAGCTATTGTATTACTTATAATAGCGACGTTAAAAGTTAGTTGTAAAGGAAGCTGTATAAATAGTTGCATTAGAGTTCGTTAAGAGAAGTAATAAGATTGTTGCTTTACGCAGAAGTAAAACATTGCACAATAAATATAAAAGTATTTTATAATCATCTCATAACTACAACAGTATTCTCTCTTATGAAGAGCTTATAGAATAAAAATGTAATTCTCAGGAATAAATTTATCTCAAGTTCTGCGTTATAAAATCTACATATACCTACGAACATATACATAACCCAATAATAATAGAAAAATTACGCGGGTTTTCTAGCAGGTTTCGTTTACAAAAATGAATTCGGCAATATCTGAGTGGAAACAAATTAAAAAGAGTGGTCATTTTAAAAGATCAGAAAAAAAGAAATACCATAGAATACTTCAGACTTGCAGTTCTCGTGATCAACCTCTAGTTGAAGTGGCATGTAACGAAGAGGCTAATCCAGAAAAAATAACAATTTTAACTTCAGCCAGCAGTGATAATACTGAAGAAGAATCCAAAGGGAATGGAGACCAACATGATATGTTAAAAGATAGTGTCGACATTAATAGTGCTGATGAAGAAAACACTGATACCTACGACGAAAATTTCATGCATTCTCTATCTGAAATTGAAAAGAAGATTAAAATAAAAGAACAACTTAAGATGTGGGCAACGTCTTTTAACATCAATCATCCTCCATTAAGAGAGCTTTTCGTTATATGGAACCTGGCTATTCCTAATCTTTCTACAGATTCAAGGATATTCCTAAATACTCCCCAACAAGTAAAATTGGTAACACTTGAGAGTGGAACTTATTGGCACAATGGTCTAGAATCCAACTTAACAATTTGTTTGGAAAAATATTCTCATATAGAATCTATTTCCTTAAATATAAACATGGACGGGTTTCCAATATATAAAT
Organism: Lochmaea crataegi; assembly: GCA_947563755.1. Taxonomy (NCBI): domain Eukaryota; kingdom Metazoa; phylum Arthropoda; class Insecta; order Coleoptera; family Chrysomelidae; genus Lochmaea; species Lochmaea crataegi. Next base: position 38,348,491 of record OX387433.1, on the reverse strand, counting down.
GTTCAAAGTGCGAACTTTGGCCCATTTTATGTAACATACACGAAATCCCAGAAGTTAAACCACTTGTTATCGGAATCTATAGTGGCACTGGGAAACCTTATAATATAAACAGCTATCTTCGAAATTTGGTGAGCGAGGCAAAGCAAGTGCTTAAAAATGGAATTTTTGTTGAGCGCCACAAAAAGAAAATTCAAGTAAAAATTCGATGTTTTTATTTACTCGATGGATACTGATATAAACAAATCCAATAATTTGAGGTTAGTTCACGCTTGGTAAGAATCTGTATACTGAAGTTATTGGGAACACAATATAACTAAATAATTGTTTACTGTCTTACCGTACGCATGTTAAGCGATACTTCTGTTCTATTATGTAGTTTGCCAACGCGCTATAGGATAACACGGAAATCTAACGTACAGTGTTGCTAGCTTAGGCAGTTAGTAGTTAAACCAACATACATAAAATTAGTAGCAATAAATAGGTAGAATAGATTATTTATTTTATTATGATACATCTTGTAGCTCAAGATGTTCTGAATGCACCTACAATGTATGTTTTGCAATTAAATTATGAAAAGTCATCTATTGTCATAAGTGGTTCATCATAACTTTTAACAGTTAACTTGTGCTAAAGGGAGTTTCGTCATAGAAACAAACGCAATATTGCGACAGATCCCTTTATTTTTACTAAGAAAACAACTTTTTTTAAATAATAACTGAATAATTATTGCAAAAAATCTTGTGTACCTACACCATATGCAAAACAGCGACGTGTATTTTTTGCACACAATGTGTTAGACCCTCACTATACTTGTGGTCCAATCCTCTTCCTTTATATAAATATCTACCTATTTTTTTCTGTAAAAAACAGAATGCCGTGGGAAAATATTTTATATGTATTATTAAATCTGGCAACAGTCAAGAGACTCCTGAGACTGTCAAAAACAATTTTAAAGCGCTGCATTAACAACATAATAAAACTTTAATATCGTATACAGCTCAGAAAAAAACAGAATCATTGTATCAGGTTTCTAATTTGTATTACCTATATACGCCATATTTATTTGTTCAGAAACCGACGCCATTGTGAAAAAATCATATAGAAACGTAAGAAGGTGAAATAAAAATAGATTTTTTAAAGAAATATAGAGATTTTTTTCCGCTTTTACAACAGCCGCAATACATATTTTGTTTTAAGTTGAAAATTCAACAAATAAAACATAATTTTTTATTTTTAATTTTTTAATAATACCAATAAAATGTATGCTAAACTGAGGCGCTTCAATTTTTTATCAAAAAAAATATATATTTTGTCAGAAAAGTAAGCTGCGCAAATAAATTTGGCCCCTGGAGTAGCGATATAGAGGTCTTTAATATTTTCAATATGATTAACAACATGTACAATAACTCCATCACCCACCGCCATAATAATGCCTGATATTAATTGGATCTTACTGTCATGACACAACGCAAACGTTTACACATAACTGATAAAATATTCTTGTGACAATTCGATTCCGAATTTCAACAGTAGAAAACAAAATTATTGTATTAGCGATTCTGTCTGCATTATAAAATAATTTCTGAGTAGTTCTATATATGTTCGTTAAATACTCTTATAAATAGTTTTATAGCAGTTCCCAAATAGTTTTGTGAATGCATTGTATAAGTAATCTTGAAGTCATACTTATAGGACAGTTATATAATCATCATATTGATTATTCTATAACGGTTGTGTAGTTTACTAAAGGATGTCCTGAAAGAAGTGAATTGTTGTATAAACTGGGGCCCTTTTTGGTTGTAAAGACATTGTATAGTGGTTTCTAGCCACATTATAAGATTTTCACGTTTCTATAAGATATGCTGTATAGCAGTTCTTACAGCCTTTATAAAATTAGTTTTGCTAGTTGGGTTGGGCTGACCGGAGTTTAAGTAAATATATTTTTATGTTGAACCAATAAAAAGTATAACCACAATTGACTATTAAATAAGTTTTTTACTAAGACTCAACCTCAACTATTAGACACTGTACTCACCAGATCTGGCCCCCAGCTACTATTGGCTTTTTGCAGACGATGCTTTAGATTAATTGCAAACAAAAATTATTCTACAAAAAAAAGATTCGAAAGAATAGAGGAGCATGGAATTGATGATTAATTATATTTTCAAATATGTCTTATAAATATCAAGAAAACATTTCCTTAGGATATCCGGGAAAGTAATCGTGCTCAGTGCCACTAATCCCACACCTCGACAATTGGAAAGTTTGAGAAATGTCGTATATCTCTGTTGGCTGTAACTCCCAGCTTTTAGAAAGTCTGAGTTTTATATAAAGTAAAGTTGGGTGAGGATTTTATTAGAATTTCTCAATTAACGTTTTAAAAAGCAATATGATAAAAGCCACGACTGAACAATGTTTGGAAAAGTTTTCGACACTTTGAATCCAAAGTGTCTGACTGAAAGTGTGATGTACACGAATCATGAAGAGAACAGATGATAATGAAAACATTTGTTTTTTACACGCTTTACATTAGCTTCACTTTTTTATGTCTGTAACGCAACCTTTAGATTCGATTCATACCCACTTTAAACGATGACAATACAATAATTTTTTTCAAATAAAAAATAATAATTTTGTGATAAAACGTCACTTTTTTAGTTTTGACATACATCATATGGTATACAACAGCTTGGTTGATAAACTATAATATGTTTTCGTAGCCCAGTGGTTTAGAGGTTTGACTGCAGAAATTAGGAATTGTGGGAGCAGGGTTCGAATCCTGGACATGTCGATAATTTGTAACTGTTAAATAGACCAGTCCAGAACATCTGACTTTGACAGGTCGGCCATATTGTTCTAGAGAACAACCGATCTATTTGGCATATGCTGTAAGTCAGTTGGTTGTCAGACAGACTTTATAGAACAATGTCAATGTAACATATATTTTATTTAAATAATAAAAACTTTACCAACAATACATGGCGCAGTCAGTAAACTTTGATTTGAATTAAATGATAATTAAAATGTCAGACAGAAAAAAGCAATCAGAAGAGGTATTATGTGATTCAATCGAGAGTCAAGGGTAACATATCCAGGTGCAATTAAAGTGTAACTATCATCCGTTGTTTACTAGTAAACAATGAAAACTAAATCGAATATGACATGAGTCCTCCCGAGCAATATGGCCGATTTAAGAATAAAATTATTAACGAGAAAATTAATGTCATTGTGGTAAAAGCGTGGGGTGATTTGTACTACATTTATACACTAACTCTGCATTTCGGAATGGAACTAGTAACTAGTAAGCAAAGCAAATGATAAAAATTGATATACTTAGTGTTTTTTTAAACTATAATTTATTCTTTAAATACTTCCTAGCTCGTTTTACCAGAAGAAAGGAATTTAAAGTGAGAAAGAAGTAGACCAATGATATCAAATAATTAGCAACTGTATGTCATAGATTGATATACCGGGTGGCCAAGTATATTTGAGTCCTTCTCAAATACCCATATCCTAAAAATATTTCAGATATTAAGGTCAGGTTTCTACCGAACACCTTTTGAAATAATTGAGTTTGTTTTGGCATAAGTCAAGTTTGTACAGCTACTTTTGTTTACACCGGAAATTAGTATGCATTTTTTGAGATATCGGGCAACTTTCTTATTTCATATAGAACACCCTGTATATTTTTCATTGTTCAGAAACCTTAATATGCCCTCTTTGTGAAAAGGTAGAATTTGTTGCAGCTCTTGAAATTCGTGTAGATGTTATAGCGGTCTTAAATAATTGTTACAAATCTCATTACTTCACTCTTTTATATCTAGTTCCTCATAAATTAAAATATCTGAAAGAAAAACGAATAGAAAAAAAATAATTTAGACAATGTTTAAATTATGTATTGACCATTTACAGCACAGAACATTTATCCAGCCTCTTGGAGAATTCGAATGAATGAATTCCCTATGGTCAAAAGCATTTTGAATCTCTTATTTTTAGTTGGTCTAGGTATTGTGGATTTTTTTATGTAACCCCAAACAAAAAAATCTAAAATTGTTAGGTCGGGGGATCTTGGAGGCCACGGTATAGGACCAGCTCGCCATATCGATATATCTGTAAAAGTTTAATTCAGAGTATTTCGAGTAATTACAGCATAATGAGAGGATGCCCCATCTAAATGATCTTCAGCAGTTACAATAGGATTTTTTAAGAAGAAAAGTCAGTAAATTTTATCTCGTTCAAACAACAATATGCGTAAACTCCTAATACACTCTTCAACTTCCCTTAGGTCTTCCTATGCCAAAATCCTACAATTTTGTTGTTGGCCGTTAAGGTGAAACGGGGCCTCATCAGACATTAAAAGTTTATTGAGAAATTGAGAATTTCGACGTATATTCTAAATTCTTAGAATTCACCCCATATTATAGCTATATATACTACATATTCATGTGAACAAATCACATAAATATGTAATATAACATTTATCAAAAATTAAGAATGCTTCAATGTTGAGTAAAAAAAATTAATGATAAATACATGTATCTATGCACAACTCTGTTAGCAGTAGATACAGAAGAATAATTTTAATGGATAGAAAAAATATATACTTAATTATAAGAACTAAGTGTTCACGTATAAAAATGTCCAAAATTTAAACCTGTATTCTGGAAGTGGAACTATCCTTGTAACTTAACCCAAAATGCTAATGGAAGTTGTGTAGTACCTGGTAGTGAAGTAAAGTGGAGTTAAAATTTAGGTATCATCTTTTGGCTTCTCTGGAACGCAAATGAATCGGCAGCAGCATCATCTGGATTGAAAGAACGTAGAAAATGGAGGAATCCACGTGGTTTCATCATAAATCCTATATATGACAAGGGACTAGAAGGGACAGAAATATTCCTGGAACACGAACAAATGTCCAGCCATCCTTCCTTATGTACTGGATCCGTGAACGGATTGGTCGTTAAAGAAATCGAAAGTAACGCTGTATTGGCGGCTACCCAAAATGGCCTCTCTGACGAAATAATAGACAGCTTCGATAAGCTAGACCACTTTTTGGCCGTAGACTTGATCCCTATTGAAAATGAGTATAGAAATTGAACGAATTATTCATAAAACGAAGGGGTAACCAAAAACAGGTAGGCAATTAAGCCCAAAATCAGACCCCGAAATCGGAATTGGAAAAACCCCCCTGCATTTTCCATGGCTCGTATAAAAGGAACTCGAATTTCAAAATAACTCAACAAACCAGCTGGATTTATGACATTTCATAATTACTACCAACCGTAAAGATAATTTACGAAAGACACCCATTTCAATAAATCGGCCTTTTATTGATGGACATCCCAGCACTGCATCATAGAACTCAACTAGATGACAAAACACTACTCAACTTCTGATCGCAGACATTTGACATTGCTATTAACCTAAAATGTATTTGTACATGTGCCTTCCAACCACTGACCTTTGGCAATATAATAACAAACTAGTTATTTACATTAATTTAATATGTTCAAGGGAAAATCAAAAAGGTAAGCATTTATTTTATTGATATCCATGACTAATACTTATTTATTGATTTTAGGTTCTCGAAACTAAAACAACTTTTATAAAGATTCCAGGATTATTGAAATCTTTTTAAGGTGCGTGAAAATATAAATGATAAAAGTTTTCAACCTTATTACTAGTTATATGTTGTTGTAAATACATCAGTATTGACCAAATAAAGCATGGAAACGAATCCGCATCGTGGAAGAAGTTTGGAAATGGGAAAATTAATTTAGTGCAGCCTACTGGAGAAAGACTCCAGGCCAAACACAGGCAAAAATGTTATTACGACTTCCTACTCACTAAGCTAAATTGCTTTTGGACCTTCAGAAATCTGATCTCAGAGTAATCACAGGAATTTTCAGTGGACGCTGCTCACTCAGATACTATCTCTGCTAGATAGGCAATGGTGACAGTGGAACATGCAAATTCTGAAATGATGCAGATGAGTCAGCGGAACATATTATCTGCAATTGCAGGGTAATCGTCCGTCAACTCCATAAATACCAGATAACAGATCTACTTAGACCCTGATCAAGTTACAGACGTAGCTCCAAAATGGATAATGGGCTTTCTCAGAAGCTTAGAGCTTTTGGACTAGAAGTTAGGTGTAGGGTATCCACAAAAGATCTGATAGGTCGCAGTACGGTTAGGCCAATCGACCCCCTTGTAATGTAATATAATCTAATCTGATAACATACAGGAACTCGATTTTTTTTCTTAATCAGGACCTGAATTTTTATTGTTAATAGTAAATGGTAAGATTCGACTATAATTGACAAGGAACATGTACACAAAATATCAAGAAGTCGTACGTGGTAATTCGTTAGTTATGACTTATGACCTAACAAAGAAATGAGCAGAATCGACATACCACCATATGTTTGGCAAATTTATGAAAAAAATGTCCCCGTATTTTTTTGGAGCACGATCTGTACCTGACAATTCTGACAATTGCAACCAACATAATTCCAGTCTACGTGGAACGGTCCACGGTCAAACCATATTCTTTTTTTTAAACTCAATGCGAAAAAATATCAGTAAGCTTCCAAATCAATATATTTGTTTTGAGGTTCAAGCATCAACTTAGAAGACCCATATTTCTCCCAGTTAAACATATATTTATCGTTTTGTAGTTCAATTCAAGTTTCATGGTTGGCAACCACGTCAACTTTTAAAATGGAAAACTTGGGAAGTCAAACTTCTTGTACTCTTTCTCTAATGGGAAAACTATTGTATTGGATGATCGTAACACGTTAGTTCATGAAAGTCCAAACTTTGTTAGGGAAATCCTTGCTTGTTCAAATATAAAGTTTGTGAAGTGAGAATTTTTTTTCATTGAGATTACTTAAAGTTAAACGGTGATAAAAATGGGGCTTTCATAGATTTTTCATTCGGCTCAAAGTATTATTACAGTTTCCTGTAAAATTGTCGTATTTAGTAAAGCGTGTTACCAATAGATATCGAAGAATAAATATATTATTCTAACACTATACAACAAAGTTTTGAAAAATATTTTTCAAAAACAGTCACCGTTCAACTATACTTCCCGAGCTATATACCCCGACAGACATTCAATTACACTACAAGTCAAAAGGGGTCGGTATGATCTACAACAGGGGTTCCCAACCTTTTTGCACCTGCGTACCACTTGACTTTTTGAGAAATGTTGCCGTGCCACCAGACCTAAATATTTTAATAAACGTAAGTATAATATTAACTCTTCTAAAAGTGTTCAATTACATTCCTTGAAAAACTTCATATTTAATGGTTAGATATTTGCTTACTTATAACAGCAAAGAATTAATCATCATACAAAATATACTTTTATGGTATTTAGTGCGAAACTTGTTGTTGTTTGCCTGTGATTAAAATATCAAAATTAGGAGTAATAGAACTTATCTTCACTCTTAATTCCTCTTCAACACTTATTGTGCTTCTATGTTTATTTTTGATGTACCAGAATTCAGAAAATTCACTCTAATACAAGTAACTCGTAGCAAATGGAATCAAAAATAGCAGAGCTTGCCGGAAGATCAAAGAGTACTCGTTTTTACATCCAAACCAGAAGTTAATTAAATATTTCTCTTTAAAATAATCTATCTTCTGTAAGATCCATAAAACTTTCTTTTAGTTCCAATTCATTTGGTGAGTTTTCCAAAAAAGTATCTCTGATCCAGTCCACTTTTGAATAATCTCCAGAGGAATACTTCTTAATGATTATTTGAAGGCGTTCCAAGTGAACAATGACATCTGCAACCACATCTGCAGAAATGCAGATAAATTATCCTCCTGTATTTACAAAACGGGACCATCTTTCTCTTTAAGGAGTTTACTTTGTCACTGGCTGTGAAGACTGTTGTGTTTGGTTTCTCACTGCAGACAGAAAATTGATTCCTGGAAAACATTTCCTCTGTTGTTCCTTTCTCGTTAAGTTGGGAATTCTGGAACCGTTGGCGATACTTGACACTGTAGTAAACTGCAGTTTACCTTCAGTCTCTGTAGAAGATAACTTGGTTATCGAAACGCGCGTAAGATAGTGTAAAGTGTTAGTGTTGGTGTAGTGGTAGTGTAAACAGTGTTCAGTGTCCTTTCTCGTTTGCTGGCTTATAAAAATCGTCATCGGTTTTCTAGATAACCGTCATGAGAATGTTTCTAAAATCGCCCCTCCCTCGATCAACGTCTGAAATTTTCACTCTCACTGTATCTCCAACGGAACATGGAGGTAACGTCGAATTAGATGGAGCTTTCATCTCCTTTGCTTGATTTTCTAAATTTATTTTTGCGTCTCTTCTGTTTGACTGAATATTTGTTTGGCACAAGTAAAGTTCACACCTTATATTACCTGATGTACTTGGTTCATCACATTCTGCACATTTGGTCTGATTTTCTGAAGTTTCTATATTATTGGCGTTTCCTTTATAATTATTGTCGACGTCTTCCATATTGTCACCTTCTTGCGGATTGTCTATTTCTGGGATACTATCCATAGACTGGTCTTCTTTTTGTTCTTGTTGACGCTGTTCTTCTACACCAAATTCCCTGACGACTTTCTCAAGCTCTTCTTCGGTTCGTAGATTCTCAATAGTTTTTTTTTTGGAAAAGCTGATGTGGATAGGCCGACTTTAATATAATGCCCAAACATGGCGGCGTAAGGAGCTCGTTTTATTCCATCGTGGTGTGCCCTGTTTTTCGTTAATTGGTCAAATCACGGACCTTCTGACCATCGCCTGCAGTTTTCATCGTCCCTCCACGTCATAAGCATATTTTGTATATCTTGATTTGCTCTTTCCACGCTGCATTGTGACTGACTATGACGTGGTTTGCCATGTACTATTTTAAGGCTATTCCACATGGAATATAACTCTTCAATGACACGGTTCGCGAACTTCCGCTCGTTGTCCGATTGTAGTATAGATGGGGCGCCAAAAATACAAAATATTTCTATCAGGATAATAGTAACTTCCTCAGCCCTTTTCGATTTTAATGCACGTATTTGAACAAACTTCGTTAAGTGGTCCTAATATACCAAGTTAAATTTGCATTCTTCATCTGGATGGGATTGCATGTCTATAAGATCCACTTGATAACGGCTGTTCAACTCCAAAAAAACTATTGACTTAACCACAACAGAGACAACCCTGAGACGCACAAGTGCATAGGAAAATTAGTTCGGTGAGAACATGAGAAGACTCCTTTGTCGGATACATTGGAACTGCATAAATATGTCTTTGTTTAAAAGCTCGCAAGGTGTAGACAGGTGGCGGTTGCAGCGCTGCAATTCCATCTGACATTTGCTGTGACGCCTGTCGCCATATTTGGTTGACGTTTGTGTTGCTCTGTATCTGATTTTTATTTTTCTCGTTATTTGTTACTTTTTGTTTTGCTAGAGCTATTTGATTTTATTAGAATTCCGACCAGTTTGAAGTGCTTAGAAGTTAAGATGTCACAAAAACTTTGTTTGCTGTGTGGAAATAGTGAAGAAGAGGTTGAGAAAATGCATTATTTCCCATCCAATGATAAAAAGTAAGAATATTTTTGTTCTTTTTAAAGTAAAAAATAATAGTTCTAATGCATTTATAGGTCAAAATTGTGACAAGAAGCGGTGGGAATGAAGTACAAGATAGTTACCTGAATTTGAGTACATGTAAACTGCGAATCGATGCTGTTCCGAGTTTATTCCCTAGCAATACACTTGGAAAAAATCATCAACAAGTAAATGGTAAATGAAACATTGGAGAACAGTAAAAATGAAGAGCATCTTGCATTGAAGGTATGTTAACGGACTAATTTTATTTCTGATAACCTACCTATCAAATGCATGAAAGAAAACTTGTGTACTTGTATTTTTTCCTTCAAATACTGCAATTTAATTATAATAATATAACTGTATTATGTTTACGCACTTTCATATTTGTCGCTATATTTATCAATAAACAATTCTTTGTGTTGATTTGTCTTATTATTTTTCAAACAACTCTGTATTACGAACGAATTTTTAAATCGCCTCGTAGTTCGCGCTCTTTTTTAAACAGTTCTAGGAAGGGGGTGCCGAGTCGGGAAAATAAGCTCTCGTACCCTCCTTACCTCTACATGTGCGCCACCTACCTACACCTTGCAGCACAATGGACCAGTGGAGTATTGCGAACTAAAATTTTGCATGCACTTGGGCGTCTCAGGGTTGTCTCTGACCACAAGTCCTTTTTTGACAGATTTCAGTTGTATTTGACACCCTTCACACAAGCGCAGAAATAGCTTAATAACATCTTGAGTACATATTCTTGTACTTTTTCTTACATTCACTTTCCATACGATGTTTACCACCATGTCCAATGGCCAAATGTGCATCATGCAAAATATCAAACATTTCGTCGTTTGTAACGTAATATTTTATGCTGGATTCACCTGATGATACACGAGCAATAAGCTTTTCGATGCCTCGAACAGAACATATCTCGAACCTCTTCAAACGTCGATATTGTAGAGTGGACTTGGTTTCAGCATTTTTTACTAACTTAACTGATTCCAGCATATCTTGGTATCGTTCAATATTAAAATGCACTTTAAGAAGACACCAACTCATAAAAACGCTGTTTCAAACGAGCGCGTCCACTCTCTCTGGTTGCCATTTTCGAACTGCACGTGGCGGTGGCGTGGTGAAAGATGACGCAATAATGAAATCCTACACCCAACTTCAGCCAAGGGAAAACGGAGAGAACGCGTTTCACCCGGGTAAAGCCCGAAACGTGTACAATTCCAAATATATTTTGACCTTTACCCAAGAGTCTTGGGTATTACGCAATTTACTCGGGTAAACCTAGGTTTACTCGCTTATCTAGCTTTACCCGTAACATATCCATTACATTTTGAAATGCTCTTTTATTCGGTTGCCGACTATCTGGATATCGCCCATGATAGACTCTTGTTGCTAGTAAACAATTGTTATTACATTCACCTAAGATCCAGTTCTTCCCTTTCAAAGTTCATTGTTGACTGCTGCAAAATAATCAAAATTCAAGACAATGTCAAAACAATGGGATCTAAAACTGAGTTATCAATTCGTGACACATACCTTCATAGAAACCTTGATTTTAATGATTTAGGAGCTTATTTCGAACACCTTCTACAATAAAAATAACAATTTTCTTATCTAATGTTTTGTATAATCTGTAACGGTTGAATTTGTCACTACGTCTATTGTATTTATTAAGTATTTGTATATAGTAATTACCTGACCGATATTGTCTCTATGTTTCTAACATCATTTGTTCACTACGAAAGTACTTCAATAGTTAAATGATTTCTGTCAGCCCAGAGTTTTAGGGACTACTCTGCCATCATCCTTCCGGTGAACTGGTGCAGGCTGTAACCAAAACTGTCTTCACATCAAGAAAACAAATTTAATATTTTGTCGCCAGGTAGTGTAAATAATGTAAGTTTTGTGATACAAAACGAGCGTCTATCATGTAATGTCCGTAGGTAGATCCATGTTAGTTGTTATCTTGTTTGTTATAATTCATAATTAAGGGTAGTAAGGGGTTTTCTCTTTTGTGGATTTTACTTTAGTTTTAAGTTACCATGGGACTACTGATTTTGTTTCTGGCTTTGATTATATCACCTTTGGGGTGTAGCCACAGTAGTCCAAATACTTTGTCCGCTTCAGCTTGATAAACGCTAAAGTTTATTAGGGTTCAGTTATAAATTACTGACTCCTTGACTTGAAGTCTAAAACATTTAAAATAGTAATTAAATTTGATAAAACTTACTGCAGCTATGGAGACATACTTTACTTTTGAGTTACAGGTATATTTTCTTCATTTATCTACCATATTTTGGCTTAAGCAAATACATACTAGCTAGAAATCTTCTGTGTAGGATGACATTCGATTATATTCTGAACATCTACTTATAATATATTAGCTGTTTATCGCCATATTTTGTCTGTTGAATCCGAGTGTTTGATCTTGCTTTGTTTACTCTGGCAGGAGGGTATTGTGGTACTATGATTGTTCAAATTTATTTGAATAATTTTCAATACACTGACTTTATCATTTCTGTTCAATGTTTACAAGTGTTTATTTGTTGGATGACATTGACAATTGGCCGTGACAGTCGTGTCTTGGATAAAAGCGTACGTTCGTCATACCACTGAGTGTAGTCGTAGTTGATGTTAGGCTATGCTCTGTGACTTAAACAGTCCGCAGACTACTTAGTTTGTCGCGCCGATGTTGGTATAGATAGAGCGTCTGCTCTGTGACTTTACGAGTCCAAAGACAAATGTTGTCGCTCCGTTTTACGGAATTGTTAGAGCGTTTGATCGATGCTACTCAGGAGTGTAAGCTGTTTTACTCGCGAATGTGTATTGACTTACATAGAGGGAAGTGTAGCACTTTATGACTTGATCTGTGCGAAACACGCTCGGTGTAGTGAGCAGTGTAGTTCGGATGTATGTTTCGGGTAGGTTTCTCTATGGTAGTATTCTGTATTGACGTTGAGGAAGTGTCAGTCACCCTTCTTTCCGGTGTGTGCTCCTACTTGATAGTTGTTTTCCAAAAGTGCATCGAACGAAAATCTCAATTTTGTTAATGACTGGGTAGTCATCCCATGCTGGGATTCATAGGTTCTCGTTCTGAATGTGTTGTGGAATATACGGTTAGTATTTTGGTTTTACGGGAGTTCGTTTTGCCGGAGAATTCCGTCCTGTTCTGGAGGCCGTTTTCACAAACCCTGATAGGGGATTTATTGCACTAAAACGATTGTAAGTATTTTCTCTACTTACTGATTTCGCATCACTATGTATTTATCACTATTTAAAGGAAATCGCCAACGTTGAAATTTGGAATTGGAGGTGTGCCACATGTCGTTGTTGGTTCGTTATTTGTTGGTAGCCATCCAGTAAGAGGAAAATTTCTCACAATCTAATTTTCATTATTTTATCCACTTGCGCATGTGTCTCTGCCTTGGTACCAACGCCTTGACTACGGTGTCGCCTTGTATGGAATTGTTTTTATAAACTTTACACTACTTTTCAGGTAACATATTATAATTAATAAGTTTGTATTTAATCTGTACTAGTACACTCGAACAGCCATATTAATTTCCCACTACGTAGGTCAATTAACTGGTATAGGTTGAAATTTAATTGTTAATCATTTGATTTTTTTCAAGTGTAACAGAGGTTCACGCTATTTTCTTTAAGTGGGGGGGGGGGGGGCATTTATCTTTGAATCTTTGAACTCGTTTTCTCTTTTTCTCCAAAGTATCCATGCATTGACAACCATTAAATCAATAATATGAAAAATATCCTCGTGTACAATTTTTTTGATCCTATACAGGGTGTTTCAGTGGACATTTCAGTTTTCAGATGAGCCTTACGCCGGCCCTGTACAAGAGGGGAAGAGCGCAGGGATGCGAGCAGGTAGTGAAAGTATGCGGATTTTAGTTATCATGGCAGAGTGGACCGGTCAACATCGCGCGTTCATGATCGAAGCATATTTTAAGGCCAACGATTCTTACACCCTGGCAAGACGTCGTTTTTGTAATCGTTTCGACATTCGACGAATCGCAGATGCCCCATCGGCTAATTTGGTGAAATCATGGGTAAAACGATTCCGAGAGACGTCCAGTGCCATCAATAAAAAACGTCCAGGTAAAGAGAGAACTGTACGAACACCGGACAATGTGGCAAGGGTACGGCGGGCTGTGACTCGAAATCCGAGGCGGTCAGTACGCAAACATGCGCAGGTGTTAAATCTTTCGACTAGCAGTGTGTACCGAATATTAACAGAAGAGATGAAGTTTCATCCTTACAAAATTCAGCTGACACAATACGTAAAGCAAACAGATTACGCTAAACGAAAAACTTTTGCGGAAACAATGATTAATAATTTTTGGAATGCAGGCGGTCTCGAGGAGGTGCTCTTTAGTGATGAGGCCCATTTTCACTTGGACGGGTACGTGAACAAACATAATGCTCGCTATTGGGCGGCAGATAATCCGCGACAAAAACACAGTAAACAACTTCACTCCAAAAAGGTGACTGTGTGGTGTGCCATGTCCGCGTCAGGCATTATCGGACCGTATTTTTTTGAAGATGCCCGCGGCCGCCCTCTTACTGTAAATGGGCAGCGGTATCGCGCAATGATTAATAATTTTCTACGCCCTGCCCTTCAGCGTTTGCCTGGTAACAATGACATTTGGTTTCAACAAGACGGTGCTACGCCACACACCGCAGCATTGTCCCTGGCAGCACTTAGACAATTGTTTCCCGGGACCCTTATTTCCTTACGTGGTGATATTCTGTACCCTCCACGATCGCCGGAGCTTTCCCCACTGGACTTTTTCTTGTGGGGCTACTTGAAAAGTGTCGTGTACACTGACCCTCCTCCCGCAACCACACAAGAACTGAAGGACAGGATTGAAGCAAAAATCAACAGCATTCCCGCCGCAATGTACCAACGAGTATATGGGAGCTTACGACGTAGATTGGAGGAGTGCTATCAACGCGACGGACAGCATTTGGACGATATAATCTTTAAACAATGAAATCCGCATGTATATCCATTATTTTTTCTGTAATAAATATTTTGTAGCATCTTCCAGCGGCGGGTATTTTTTATTTGAAAACTGAAATGTCCACTGAAACACCCTGTAGTATCCCAGCATGGAATCCAAGAGATCTGCTCTTCCCATATGTTTGTTGTAAATTGTTACAGCCTTTGGACAAGGAACCATTATATGTTTGTTATCCTTTTTTGAAAATTGTCGAGCCCCAACTGTTGGTGTACTGCCGGAATATGTAGACAAAATTTGTTGTTGAAACAACAGATATTTTTGTGCCATCAATTGTGGCGACTTTCTCCAGCATCGCTCCTGGGCCATCCTTTTTCAGCTCATTCTCTTTTGGCATATTGCTGTTTGGCACTCTGTTTATTCAAATCGTTCCAAGTGGTAACATAAATTTGTAGTGGGACGCTGTTGAACCAGTTATTATAATAGTTTGTGATTTAGGTGCCTTGGAACAGTTTGTGTTAGCCGAAGAACTACGTTTGAACTCATTCCCAGATCAGGAAAACCATTGGGAAGAATATTGGTTCAAGTTCCTGCGAAAATTTCATAACCGTACGAAAATCCGCTGACACCACTAAGAACAAACGCCTTATTTGTGAGGATTATATTGTTTTATGGACGAACGCGCTTTAGTAGGAATAATCTGCTCGTCTATAGCATAATACCTTTCTTTTGGAACTTTGAGTAGCTGCTCCCTTAGTTTAGTGAGTACGGGTCGTATTTTGAAGAGTTTATCATGACCAGGATTGCCGGCTGCAGTTTCTTCCCATCTGTTGCATGACATAACATCTGAGATCAAGCGGTGGTTCAGGTTCCAATAACTTCTATAAGTAGGTAATTGCACTATTGACGTATAAATACAGGTCCCTATAAACTGTTCGAGCTCATTTTCAGTAAGATCCAAAGGTTTTTGTGGTCTCGTTTGAGCTGAATATAAAATTCTTTGGTGAACTATGTCCGTGTAAAAAGTGCATAAGCAGAGTCTGCGTTTTCCACTTCAGGTGACATGTCAGGAGAACCAAGAAATTTTAGGTCCTCATCCGACGTGACTAAATTACCTCACATCCAAGTAGGATTATTCTTGTTTGTATTCTTCTTCAGTTTACGCAACCGTTCGAGCAGAGGTAGATCTTCGTCACTATCGGAACTGTCTTCTAAATCCGTTTCTAAGATGATAATATCTGATTGATTTTCGTCCATATCATTTTCGTCTTCGTCGCCAGACTCTGGAGCTAATATAACAGGCGGTTCCCCATCTTATGAAAGTCTTTCGTCCTCACTACCATCTGGTATATTCATTGGCACACATTTGCTGGCACCATAAAACATTTTTGGCGTTTTTGGCGAATCTGCACATTGTTCCAAATATGCTATAACAATATTTCTAATCAAAAACAGCAAAAAATGAAAAATTATATGAGTTTACTTACAGTAATTCCTTCGAGAGACTCTAGTCTTTACGTGGATACTTATTTTTAATCAAAATCTGCGACAGAAACTCGGATGATCGTGGTTGGAATTCGTAAAAACTGATAACACCTGTTCACACGGCGGCCATGTGAAAATTTGTTTGAAACTTCACCAAGCTGCTTAGAAATGTCGCTACACTACCAGAATTTTGAGATATGTACCGTATATATGGCCACCTATGTATAAATAGTTGGAATGTATGGCTTTATTTATAACGATTATGTGTGAAAATATTAAGTGTGCCAAATATGAACCATGATGCGGTAGGTGGTTGAGAAAAGACGATATAAATTGTTCACAGGATTTGTGGGAGTGTGTAGAATAAAATATTTCAATCTATTTGCGAAATAAATACTTACCAAGAATAAATTTAATTAATTTTGTGTAAGAGTGAAGCTCATACAAAATAGAATTCCCTAGAAAAGTGTACAGAAATGACATATTTCTTAGGAATTCATTAACCCAACCCTTAATTCCACATAGGTCGTATTTCGGGTAAAATCCAGATAAAAGTTAATATCGTCTATAGCTTTCTTACTTCCAATCTTGATTGTGAAGTATGGTAGAAATTCAACAGAATCACTACTTAGCAGCGTTAACAGAACAAAGCGGCAACATGGCTTTTGTTCTACATTTAATTACAAACAGCTATAGAGTTAGAAACAAAGATAAAAGAAGGATTTACTGTATTTTATACGAGAAATTATGAATCCTCCAAATTATGTATAGGGGCCATTAACTAATTACGTAAAGACAATTTTTTATCTTTTCCCCTACCACTATGTAAGAGGACATGGAAGGACTTAATATACAATAAAAATTTTCAAACTAAAAATATGTAAGAATGAAATTGTACATAAAAAACATCCATCAGTCTACAGAGTGTTTAGTAACTCTCCTGTCGAACGCAAACTACAGATAGTAAGCGTGATTTAATATCCATCTAACCTAATTCACATTTATCCAAAAGTTCCTCTTAAGGGTGCTGGCGCCCTTTGAAGATATGGTTACGTCGGACCTGTACTGAAAAAACCCTCTGTCTACAAAGTTCACACTTGGTAGGGTCAGTTGGGGTAATCGTAAACAGGGGCAATTGTAAAGAACCTTCATATATTTTGAATTTGGCGGTTGAAATTGCTTCGACTGGCTATAGTGGCGCCCCGTACCTTAATGCATTCAGTCTTGTTTCCATCGACTTGGTTGTTGTGTTTTTTTTGAGCGTGAAACATTTTTGCTTAAAAACTTGTGAAACATTTTTTCCGTTCTTGAAGTTTTGATTGAAATTTTTAATTTGTGAATAAGGTCAGTTGATTTATTTACATAAGCGTTGTGTTCGATATGGTATTTGCCTAGTGCATGTTGCAATATGAGGTTAGGGTTCACGATATTAGAAGTATCATCGAGATTTTTTAAACTTTCATATATTTTTTATTCAGAAACACGATGGTGAGAAATTATATAAAAAAACTACCAAATCTTCAGCAATATACTGAACAAGATCTTATCAATGCTGTCAATGATGTATTGAATAAAAACAAAACTTATAGACAAGCATATCAAGCATACAATGTTATATTCCTCCGAATTGAAGGCAGACAAAATCCGATTACCACCATGGGTGCATGGACGTCGTCCCGCTCTGCCTATAGATATAGAAAAAAATATAGCAAATTGTCTTGTAGCTTGAGCGAGAATGGGTTTTCCCTGCGATGAAAAGGAGCTTTGCAGCTTAGTAAGCAAGACCCATTTTAAGAACAACATTACTGGTCACGATTGGTATTTGGGCTTCATGGCGAAACACCCAAATTTGTCATTCAAAAATCCCGAACATTTGCAGAAAATTAGAAAGGATCCGTGATCCGTTCGTTGTGTATGATTTTTATAATATGCTTAAAGAACTAGTTATGGAGATGTCGTTAAATGACCCAACTAAAGCCAACTTTCTATTTAATACAGACGAAAGTAGATTTAATAGTGACCCTTGTAGGGTACGAGCAATTGGTGAAAAGGGAAAAACATTATCTAGAGTATCAGGAGGCTCAGGTAAAAAATCTACCATAGTTCTGGCTTGCATAGCGGTAGACGGTTCATATCTCCCCCCATTCATTCTGTTCAAAGGGAGTGCTGTGCAGGCCCCAAAAAGGTGGTTCCCCGTTTGAAGCAATCCACATATGGCGAGGTTTCAACAACACCGGAAATTATGAAAATACTGCAAGAAGCTGAGCAAAAAAAGGTGAATAAAGAAAATAAAATCAAGAAGACTAATAAAATTCCGAACAAATATGAGAATGACAAAAAAGACAAGGTTAAAAAAAGACTGAAATTAAGTGATACAAGAGAACTTGCAAAATCTTTATATGAAGGAAACGGGTCAGATGATGATGATGATCTACCACTTTCACTCCATGTGAATAAAAAACGTTCAACGTCACCAAACCTCAGAACAGTCAAATATAAGGAGGTAAAATGGGATGAATTGCAAAAAGACACCTTTGTTTTAGTAAAATACAAAGGACTTACTAAAGGTACTGCACGACACTGTCCTGAGTATAAATACGTTTGTGTGGTAGAACAGAAAGATGACGATGATGGCGAAATTGGAATCGTATGTCTAAGGTCATTGTATAAGACACGTACAGACTTTTACATCAACGAAATCACAATATGTCAATATTGAAATGATCGAAGCAATACTCCCAAAGCCAGTTACCCAATTTTTGGAAAAATAGGTGAGTTTGAAAAAGCTTAAAATTTATCGTATTCCATTCGAATTTAAGAAATAAATACTATGTTTGCAAAATAAAACTTTTCATTTCGTTTCCAGGGGCAATTGTAAACATACCTGAAACACACTAATAAGTGCTAATCTTAATAATTTAAGTCAAGATAAACAGTTTAGTTATTTGTTCACTATTACCCCATGTATGTATGTATGTATGTATGTAAATTGGGGTGACATTCACTGAGACCTAAAAGATCTATTGTGCCCCCTTACTTCTACTTAGTTCCTGATGAAAGTCTCAGAGACTAGTAGCTCCTTTAGTCCTATTTCCCGGAGGAATTTTAGGATATCTGCAGGCTTTAACTTAGGTAAATGTCCCTCTTCTATCCAGTAATCTCCAAGGTGTTTGAATGCCTAAGTCCTACTAGATCTTTCCAATGGTCAGATCTTCTCTTTTCTTCGGCTTTGCCTATTTCTTCCAATATTACATTGGAGCTGATACCGCAAAAGGGTTCCGGCACCCAAAAGGGTGTTCCAGTCCCCCTCTTTGCTAGTTCATCTGCTATTTCATTTCCTTCTATCCCTGTGTGTCCAGGAATCCACAGTAAGGTGACTATATGGTTCTCGCCTAGTTCATTTAGTTTCCCTAGGCATTCCCACACCATTTTGGAACTGATAACACAAGAACTCAGTGCTTTAATGGCTGCTTGACTATCCGACATTATGATAATCCTTTGCCTTCTATATCCTTTATCAATATTGAACTGGGCACACTTTCTTATGGCGTAAATTTTCGTATTACCCCATTAAAAACCCCCTGCGTTTTATTTATACGTCAAAGAAAATGTTTACATTTACCCCAAAATTATGATCAATTTTGAATTTTGCATGGGGCAAGTGTAAACGTGATTTTTTTTGTAAACCATACAAATTTTCAGCGTACCTACATGAAAACACCCCCAAGAGAAAGCACGTTAAAATATACCCCGTTAAAATTTTTCATGCATCATTAGTTTAAAAAATATACCTTTTTAAAATTATTTTTTTAGAAATCGTTTACCATTACCCCAACTAACCCTACATTGTATAAGCCCCCATCACAAGCGTTTAACATGGGGTGAGCAACGAGTTAATTAAATTCAAAAAATATAAGGACTTTTCAAAAAGAAAATGTGCTCTTTTTTTAATTCGCAATTATACAGAAAATCAATTTCAATTTTTTGTATTTTTGGCATTCTATATTTTTATTTGATTACCATTGACATATTGACAACAGTGGACATTATGTCAAAATGTTTTCAAGTCAGAGTTGTTGTTGTTGCATAAAAAACGTTGAATAATTCTAATTTTTTATCAAAATGGCTTATTATTCGTATGGAGAATATGCCGATATGCATTCAATCTATGGTGAGGTATAATGTGACGCTCGTGCAGTCGAACGAATGTTTTCAAAAGTTAAACAATCCTTACAGAAACGATTGGATTAAGTCTTGCAACAATTGTCGTCATGTAGATCAGTGGTTCCCAACCGGTGGTACGCGTACCACTTATGATACGCGGGAATGTTTCAGGTGGTACGCGTAAGTGACGTGAGCAACATGCTATTAATAGCTTCTGTCTGCTTGTCTCTGCAGGAGTGGAGTAGTGACGGCGCCGTGGCGGGGCGACGAGAGCTGTCAAAGGGCCCCACTCAGCTCGTTCTTCTCCACCGTTTTTAACCGGCGGTTAAAAACTTTGGAAGGAAGAACGTTGAATGTTATGTCCACACACATCAGTTTTATTCGCGCCAGTTTATCACGATGGACTTTACGTGCTTGTTAGCAGTGGCAGCGGTTTTGGCAGTGGAAAAAAATCGCGAAAAATGAAAATCTCGAAGGAAATGGACTAAAGACTGGTTGCTTAAACGCAGTACACTGTCATATACAAATTTACTGGAGGAGCTAAGACTGGAGCCTGGCGATTGGCACAATTACTTGAGGATGGACGAGGATACGTATCGGAAACTGTTAAAACTAGTAACACCGTTAATTGAGAGACACATTACCCATTTACGTGAATGCATCAGTCCACACGAACGCCTAACAGCTACTCTGCGGTTTCTGGCCACTGGTCAAAGATTCTTTCACCTTTTTCAATTCCTTTCGGAATGCACCCCGAAGGGAATCAATTTTTTGTTTTACTGATTTAAGTGTTCCATCAGCATCCACTTCCTTGTATTTCACCAGTAATGCTTCATACTCCTTGTTTTTCTTGATTCGGTCATGGTATTCCGCCGCCGATTTCACTTTCCACGTGCAAGAAAATGATCTATAAAGCTCGATAAACTCTAATAAGAAGTCCCTGTTCCACTACCTAATATCCGAAATTTTTATTATAACCAGTTGTAATAATAAACAACAAATAATTCACAACGTCACTGCCACTGATAAATGCCCGACCAGTCAAACTGTTGCGAACACACACCTCGTCGGTTAAAAACGGCGGAGAAGAACGAGGTGGGTGGAGCCCTTTACCTCTCTTCCTACACGGCCCACGATATTAATAACTTCCCCTGTGCCTACAATCTTCCGCCTCACAATGTTGATAGTGATTGTGCAATGTTGTAATAATTAATTGTGATTTCGTATAAGAAAACTGAACTATGAAACGATTTCTGACGTCCTCTTCTACTTCAAATGATTGTGATGAAAAACCTAAATCACCGGCCAATCGTAAATACGATGAAAGCAGCTACTTACAGTACGGTTTTATAGTGAAGCCAGGGACTGAAACCAGTGACATTCCTATTCCTCAATGTGTTGTATGCCTTGAAACACTTTTGAACCAAAGCATGAAGCCTTCTTTACTGA
Source organism: Lochmaea crataegi (assembly GCA_947563755.1). NCBI lineage: Eukaryota > Metazoa > Arthropoda > Insecta > Coleoptera > Chrysomelidae > Lochmaea > Lochmaea crataegi. Next base: position 38,326,837 of record OX387433.1, on the reverse strand, counting down.
TGCGACACCAAAATACTGAGCACCCTGATTTGATTGGTAAGCCCATTGAATTTTTCAGAAGAAAATCTAATTTTCTTAAAAAAAAATACCCAATGTTTGACGAAGTTTGTCAATACTGATACTAACTTGATAAAGGCGTCATACCTGGCTAGTTTAAGAATTGCAAAATATGGAAAGCCTCACACAATCGATGAGGAGACGCTTTTACTGAAGGCCGCTGTGAATATGGTCCAAGCCGTGTTAGAAGAAAAGGCAGCAAAAAATACCAATGTCAAATAACACAGTAAAGAGACGAATTGTCGATATGTCTAATAATATTGAAGAACAATTGGCTTCAAAACTCCAAGAATGCACTTATTTTGCACTTCATGTTGACGAAAGTACCGATGCCAGAAACATCACGCAGCTACTTGTTTTCGTGCGATTTGATTATAATGGAGAGGTGATAGAAGAGTTTTTGTTCTGCCAACCACTTGAATCAAATACTACAGCGGAACTCATTTTTAAGGTAATTGATGAATATGTGCTCAAAGTAGGCATTCCCTTCAGTCCAAGTGCTTGAGTACGTCAGTGTATGTCAGGAAGATTGACAGGGCTATTAGCGAAAATGAAGGAAGTTGCTCCTGAATGCAAAAGTAAGCATTGTGTCATCCATCGAGAAGCATTAGCTGCTAAAGGTATTCCGGAAAATCTTAACTCCGTTCTATCCGATGTGAAAGTTATTAACTTCATAAAAGATTATTCTCATTGATGTGAGAAGAAATGGTTGGCAAGTTCAAGACTTTACTGCTGCATACAGAAGTGAGGTGGTTATCTCGGGGGAAAATTTTGAACCGTCTCTTTGAACTGAGATCAGAAGTTTTTAAGTGAAAAAAATCATGACAGAAAAAATTGTTCGCTGATCTAGCCGACATTTTTGACAAACTCAACACACTGAACTTGGGACTTTAGGGAACAAACACAACAGCCTTCACAGCCAGTGACAGAATAAACTCCTCTAAGAGAAAGTTGGTCCTGTTTTATTCACAAATACAGGAGGAAAATTTATTTGCATTTCCCAGTCTATCATAGTTTTTTGAAGAAAATTAAATATCTCCAATGCCAGATGTGGTTGCAAATATCATTGTTCACTTGGGAGGCCTTCAGAAAATCTTTGAGAAGTATTTCTCTGAAGATTATTCAAAAGTGGACTGGATCAGAAATCCTTTTTCGGAAACCTCACCAAATGAAGTGGAACTAAAAGAAAGTTTTATCGATCTTACAGACGATAGTTCCATGAGAGATTATTTTAAAGAGAAATCTTCAAATAACTTCTTCCGGAAAGCTCTGAACATAGAAGCAGAATAAGTGTTGAAGAGGACTTAAGAGTGAAGATAAGTTCCATTACTCTTATTGTTGATATTTTAATCACAAACAAACAACAACAAGTTTCGCACCAACGACTATAAAAGTATATTTTGTAAGATGATTAATTTTTTGCTGTTATAAATAAACAAATATCTAACCATTAAATATGAAGTTTTCCCAGGAATTTAATTGAACACTATTAGAAGAGTAAATATTATACGTTTATTAAAAAATTTAGGTCTGGTGGTACGGCAAAATTTCTCAAAAAGTCAAGTGGTAGGTACACAGGTGCAAAAAGGTTGGGAATCCTCATTATGTTATAACATTCAATGATATTCCTGTTGTAGATGTTGTGGTATTGCTGGTTCACTTTATCACCTTGTACGATGTTAAATTAAACTATTTATAGTGTTTTTGTCTGATTATACTTATTTTGATTCGAACAAATAATTACAGTGGTTTCCGTGTTTAATACAAAGTTGCTCTAACACGAGCTATCGAGTTCAGAATACCAAGTGCCACACTCCGGCTACTCCGCGAACCCTCCGTCGTCAAGTAGTCGGGGTGGTAGGGCACCGGCAGGCTTGATACATAGTGGAGTAAAATACAAAATATACAGTGGCACAAAATATAAAATATACACTTGTTGTCAATGATTATCAATTTTTCAGAAAATAAAACGAAATTGGCCAAAAAATTAAAATTGATTTTTCTCGAAAGTGGTGTATGATAGCGAATTTGAATTTTTTGGAAGAATACCTCAAAAAACTGATACACAACAAATTTACCCATTGCCCTTCTCACGCTTAAAGCTTGTGATTGCAATGAAAAACGCGGGTTTATAGTTAGCAATTTATCACGGAAGACCAAATTTGAAGTTTGTAGGTAGCTGGTTTTTTGAGATATGCTCAAAAAACTGACGATATCTCCCTTCACAAAAATTTCGTATAAAGGTGAGTTAGGTTCCATGGACATCAAATTATAGCTAGATCTGTAGTTTGCGTTTGAAAGGAGAGTTTCTGGACATCCTGTATGCTAGAAATCGCACGTTTTGACATGAAATATTACATAAAAATAGTTTTAACCCCCAAATAATCCGAAAATTTCCCAGATTTTTGGATGCCCCAGTCAAAATGTTATGGTTTAAATTCTCTGATAATTTCATTGTGATCAAAATTAAATAATTTATCAATATACTTGTAACGTTAATTTCGTTCACTTTACTTTTCTCTATTTAATTATCAATAAATTATTAATAATAAATTGTTAATAATAAATTATTAATAATTAATTATTAATTAATTGCCAGTCCTTTCTCATACCCAACACCGAGAAATGTTTCGAGGCTGAATGTATTTACTGTCGACGATAGTCGAAATCAACGTTTCCATACGGCCGAACGAGTTCCGTCTGTCGTGAAAATAGCCACTGCACTTCGACCTCGTTCTTAACTCTTCTTCTACCAATTATTAATTGAATGTGAATTAAGAATTCACTATTGAAATGTAAATTCCTTTCCTGGTCAAAGCGTCTGAGCTTGACATGAACACGAGACGTAAGTCTGTTCTCTTCCATATGATTTCATGTATTTAAACCGTGGCAAAGAGGTTTCATTCTTCTTTCCTGTGAACATGTGCTATTGAAGCAAAATTTCACTGTATCTTATCTTATCTTTAAAAAGTGCATTCATGTGAATGGTAAGGTATTTCGCTTAAATGTATGTTAACTATTCTTTCTTAGCAGTTTCCACTTTCCTATTTTTATTATGCAGCTATGTAGTTCCAGTGCCAGGAATATATATCGATATGATTTTGTTTTTTTTTTCTTTCATATCTCTTTCATATTTTCTTTGAATATATTTCGAGCCTTTTTAAAATATATACATATTTAAATATTCCATATTTACTTTGAATATATTTCAAACCTTTCTAAAATATTAATGTTATAAATGAAACTAACTGTTTCTAATTAATTCCACTATTTAATTAAAAAATTTATGAAAATTATTAAAGGATATTGATAATTATTTGGGTATTGACATATATTGACATAACTTCTGTCATTCTGACGATGATATGTCCATACCGAAATAATTATCAATATCCTTTAATAATTTTCATAAATTTTTTAATTAAATAGTGGAATTAATTAGAAACAGTTAGTTTCATTTATAACATTAATATGAGTAGATTCCACAAAGTAAGGGTCCAAACAGTAAATTTTTTCTAATTAAAATATGTCTGTATTTATCGGTATAGAATCAATTATTCGATTTTATTGTTTTTTATTTGCTTTCTTTTATTACTTTTTTTATCTAAAATACAGGATGTATGAACCACGTTGTTAAATGATTTCTTTAACATTGTAATATCAAATTCATACTTCAGTCATCCTGGATTTTGTCAAATTGGGTAAATTTGTTCCTGATACTATTATTGTTCCTTAGCATTTTACCTGGGACAGGAATTTTACCTGGGACACTCTACCTGGGAATTCTACCTGGGACATGAACGTTACCTGGGACAAGAACTTTACCTGAAACCAGAACTTTACCTGTAACTTCAACAAGGACTCCATCTGTCAAGGATTTTATATGGAACCAGGACTCTATCACTCCAGGAAAGTAACATCTATATATTTTATCGCTTCTTCAACATAGAACAACCCAATGAGAACCTAGTTATTTTTTTTTCCTGTTTATTGTTTTTTAAAAAAAGAGTCAATATACAACTTGTAAATTTAATAACGTTGTTCATAAAGTTTATTTTCCCTTCCAATATTCCAGGATTTGTCGCTATAATGCTGATGTGAGTAACAAATAAGCTAGTATTATTCAGGGTGGCGCCCACTTACCTTTCTTAACTTTCATAATTTTTCTTTTATTAATTCCAGTAACTTGATTAATATTTAACTTCCTTCAATACCTTAATTAAAATAAATTTCAAGCAGGATTACCCGAGAACCGGTAAGACTACTATCTGAATTTTTACTAGTTTGGTCTCAGAATCTACACTTGAGGTGCTCTCTAAACTGAGTAGCCGTTGCATACTATCATAGGCTTCCAATTTTGTTTAATTAAGAGGTAATAAATAACTAGTCATAAATTTGATAACAAAACTAAAATATTTAAATATTATCAGCAAAAATACCTTTTTCTACAGTCGCGCGTAAAATGACTAATTACTATATTCAAATGAAATCGTAAAGTCGACAAATGCCGAGGATTGTTAGTTTACGCTCTAGCGCAAAAAAGGAATCTTTTTCGCTCGCTTATTTAATTAAACCACGCCCTCTGAATTAACTCAATTGATGAATATTTAACAATTTATCAGATTAAAAATGAGATAAAATTATATGAAAATTGTCAAAAATTTTGAAATATGATAAAAAATGGTCAATAATTGTCAAAAATTTTCAATTATTGTCAAGATCTGTTAAAAATGGACAATTTTTGTCAAAAGCTGTCAAAAATGGGCAATAATTGTCAATAATTGTTAATATTTTGAAAAATGGTCAAAAATTTTAATTTTTTTTGAAAAATGGTCAAAATTTTTGAAAAATTGTCAAAAATGCTCGATAATTGTCAAATGCTTTCACTAAATTGAATCAATTTTTTTGACTTTCAAATAACTGCCTTCCTTTTCTTTAACCTGAAAAGCTGACCAACATAATGTGCCATTACATTCAAGTTCCTATAAATCCCTGATCCACCTGTACTTCTAGGTACGCACAGGCCCAAGAATATAACCCAGGATATAGCCCCAAGGATATAACCCCGAGGATATAACCCAAGAATATAACCCCAAGAATATAACCCCAAGGATATAACCCGAGAATATAATCCAAGGATATAACCAGAGAATATAACCCAAGGATATAACCCGAGGATATAACCCCAAGAATATAACCCAAGGATAGAACCCGAGGATATAACCACAAAGGATATAACCCAAGAATATAACCCGAGAATATAACCCAAGAATATAACCCAAGGATATAGCCAAGGATAGAACCCCAGGATTCAGCCCTAGATCAAAATACCGCCCTAGAACAGAACACATCAGTTCAGATCAATACCTGCCTACCTGCTTCAGGAAACCACTCCATATAAGCTAAGTACCTATAAAAGTACAAATTCCAGTGTTCATTTCTTGTGGCAGAATAAATTTGTTTTTAACTCTATCTTTCATTTTTTTAAATCCTCATCAATAAAAGTTGAGGGAGATATCGCCCAGGGTAATTTTTAGTAACTTTTTTTATTATTAACTTTTATTTAAATTCTACAAGGCGTTTCTCCTTCTTCCGCCTTAGTTTTTTGTACTTTTTATCGTCAAAAAGGTATTGGCGCCCTCAATTTTTACAACCATTCTGTTATCCTAGTGCAGCATGAACTTGGGGTCGAATCACCCTTGAGAGGAGTCTCTAGCCGGAGCCCTTCGAGCTGGTACCCTTTAAGGTTACAGCCATTTACCGTTACATGATATTCTATGACTTGGAACCTTACTCATGTTGTTTCCCATATTAACATTAGTGTATCTATTTTCTTCTAGTCATTTATTCTCCCATCCTGCTTTAGTATTTTCCTTGGTAATTGGGTTTTTCTGTTGGTTTTGTAGCCTTGGGTTTGTCATTGTGTGGTTTCTAAAATATAATAAAATCGTTGTAAATTCACTATCGACTATCATTATACTAAGCCTTATCTTTCAATATAAATGGCCTATATCTTAATTTTCCTTAAGAAATTGAAACGAAAATACATACTCTGTACACTGTTTTAGTGGTTGGATTTATATTAAACAAACTAGTCAGTGGACATTAATTGATGAAGTATAAGTTGTCTTACCTGGATGCATATTAGTTCTTGCCATTTTCATAGGAAAATCCTGATTTTATTCCAATAATGTTGATATTTTGGGTGATTTGCTATTTTTAAGCTTTTGTTTTGGTTAAATCGTAGAACTGTCAATTGAAATTCTGCCATGAGGTGCGCATTGCGTTTTGTAGTTGTTCAGCCTTCGATCATGCTTCAATCGATCGGTTCTCTATCTCTCTTATTTTGTCTGAGTAAGACAAGACTGAGAATAGTTATAACCACACTTTAAATCCTGGAACTGTTTGATTGTAAATTGGATAAACTGATTTAGCCATTTTGAGTATATGTGAAGAAATGTTCATTATTGCATAATTTTGTTATGTAGATTTTTATAGTCAATGTTAATCCTTTTAGGGTTCTTCCATTGGATAGTCAGACTCGTTGGTTGACTCATTGGCTTTATTTGGTAGAGACAACTAGGGCTATATGTTAGAGTTTTAATTGAACGGGCTGGAACTTGGTTGAGGACACTACATAGCGGGTTGACTGGAACGCCTACCGATACCCTAGCAGCTAAGTACTCTAGTCTTTAGTTAAGATTACCGTTGATCTCTGTTCTCACTACTTCACATTAATTTGACTTTCGTTTACCAGATTTGACTCTTGTTTGTGGAACTAGGTTGGCTGGAACCCATCTTAGTTCATGGTGGTTGCGCCCGATATTGACAATTTGATAGTAAACCCGGACTCGACTGTTTAGTTTGGCTGAAACCCAAACTGAACAACCTTTAAGTTTGTAATTTTGTATCATTAAGTTAGTAGAACCGAATAGATATTGTTTTGTTTTTGTTTTTTATTATGGGTATTAGGTACCGAAACAAAAGGGTGTCATAAAAAACTGGCTGTAAAGCTTGTATGATCATAAGGCGCTAAACAAAATAGTTATTGTTTGATATATTAAATGATCATTACAACTAAGACTGTAGTTATAAACTTTTAATTTTGTTGAACCTTACTACAGATTCAATAGTACATTGCTCTGGTCACCAAACAAGGTTGATTTATTTATTTGACAGGTACCTGCCCTTTTGTTTTCCGCGTTTTCCATAAGTGGTAAAATTCGGTGGCGCTCTGAACCTGATAGTGACAAGAAGACAAACCGACAGAATTTATACCCTCTCCCTGAGAGAAGTACCTATCGCTTTTTAAGAACTGTAATTGGTTAAGCTGGGCATTCTAACGACGTTGGTCTTTATTAAAATAAAAAGCACACTTAAGGTAGGGTTATTGTTATTGCTGCACTCAGCACGAACAATCTGGTAACAAAAACTCTCCTCAGGTTGTGGTTCAGTAATACGAGTATATTTGATAAAATTGTCAATAAATCCTTTTGTAATTGTAAAAAAATTGGAAAAATGGTCAATAATTATGAAAAACTGTCAAAAATGGACAATAATTATTAAAAATGGTCAAAAATTTTTAAAAATTGTCAAAAATGGTCAATAATCGGCAGAACCTGTCAAAAATGCTCACAAATTGTCAAAAATGGTCAATAATTGTTAAAATTCGGAAAAATGGTCAAAATTTTCGAAAAATTGTCAAAAATGATCAATAATTGTCAAAACTGTCAAAATTGGTCAATAATTGTCAAAAATGATCAATAATTATTAAAATTTGAAAAAATTGTCAATAATTGTTTAAAATATGTTTAAAAACTTTAAAAATTGTCAAAAATGGACAATAATTGTTGAGGACGGTCAATAATTGTCAAAAATCGTCAAAAACTGCCAAAAATGGTCAAAAATTGTCAAAATTTTTGAAAAATGGTGAAAAATTCATGAAAAATGGTCATTCTATTGTGCATAAGAAGCAAGCTTCTGTCTGCGGTCCAACGACCGCTCACCTTTTTTTTAATTACAGCACAAAAACACTCCAAAAGGGGAACATTTGGAATGCGGTATCGACTGTATACACTTGCTGCTGCAGATTTCACATCGCCCTTAGGTTTTTTCGAAAACAACCGAATATGATCCAAGATTTCCAAGCCGAATATCTTCATGAACACTACAGTTATATTTTCGGCGTTTGGTTATTGAAGGTAATGAAGAACTCTTTCGTTTTCTAGAAAAATGTGCAAGAAACCCCAAAGCAATTATTGCACTTCTAATTTCAAATGTGGACATCTTTTCATGAAGTATATAATAAATAATGTTGGTGCTAGACTCAGATGCCGAATTCGCCAATTCGCCGAAATTAATACTCAGTCCGCGATATGATCAAAGTGAAATGATCAGATGCCGACAACAGATTCTATTTCGGAATTTGTTTACTCTAATTTATACACTTCGCGAACTCAACAATTCAGACTTGCTCAAATGCCGATTATGAATTTATTTTGGCAGATGATTATTTTTAGTTTTATATTTCGTCAATTGTACAATTGAGAAATAAGCAGTTTCCGATATGTTGCATTTTCTAAACAGAGAGAGCCGACATTTTTTTTGCGGAAATGCATAATTTTCATTTTTTCGACTTCAGATTAGCTGAAACCAGTTACAAAAAAATACATTTCTGTTTTATATTTTAGACAATTTTCTAAACATGAACACGCAAAAAACTTCTTGCGGAAATATACCATTTTCATTTATTGATAAAACATTGTAGAATTTAGAATGATTCGAACTATAGCTACTCGGCAATTGGACTCCGTAAACAGGCGTCTAGAAAAATGTTTGTCTCTTGAGATTTTTGAAGCGATATTAAGCTGATAAGAATAGATATAATTCATTGATCTGTGTTAAAGGTCGGGAAGAAGATTAAACTCAATTTTAACATTGTTTATATTATTTATTATAGTTTATTTATTAGTTTCAGTTATTCTGAAGTCGGGAAAATTATGCATTTCCGCAGAAATTTTTTGGTGATTTTGTGTTTGGGTTTGGGTTTGTGTTTGAGTAAAATAAAATGTAACAGCAAATGTCATAGTAGTTCTTCTTGTTGTAATAAATAATAATGAATATTAAAAATATCATTTAAGTTATAAGCTGTATCTGATGAGAAATAAATGTTCTTTTAATTGAAAAGTACCATTTTTGTAATTGCAATCGGGAACTGGTCATTTCTAAATTGTACAATCAGCACAGTATGAATCTAAAAATCATCATCTGCTAAAATAAATTCATAATCGGCATTTGAGCAAGTCTGAATTGCTCAGATCGCGAAATGTATAAATTAGAGTAAACAAATTCCGAAATAGAATCTGTTGTCGGCATCTGATCATTTCTCTTTGATCATATCGCGGACTGAGTATTAATTTCGGCAAATGGGCGAGTTCGGCATCTGAGTCTAGCATTGGCATTGATAAAATCCATATCAAGGAAGCCCCAAAAGAGACGGTGCCACCATTTTCTCGACCTTCGGTTCATCCCATACGTACCTCTCAGTTTGTTAAATTTATATTCTAAGTACGAAGACTTTCGTACAAAATAGTATCATTCAATAGGACAGAAAAACTGATTTGAAAGATGAATTTTATTCCATCAAAACTGACATTTCCATAGACATACAGAGAAAATGTATATTTAAGGTATTTTAAACAAAATCGTTAATTTGGAATATTCAACACAGTTGATCTGCTCTGTCCACTCCTCCCATATGCTTGTTATAATCCTCTACAATAGACGGATAGACGGACATTTTGCATCTGCCCGTGAACCATCTTTTTGTGTTCTTTTCACTGTGACTTCCTCTGTATCGTGAAAATTAGATGCAAAATACACCACACGATTGTCCATCCATTTGAAGACCCTGACATCTGTTGTGGACACTCGAAAATCTGAATCCCCTCTCTTCAAATCCTTGTCTACGACCATAGTCTTTGGGAACCCTATTCTTTTTTGTTGAATGGTACCACACGCTAAAACTTTCTTGAGTCGGAGTTGTTCTAACAGGGAGATGGACATAAAATAATTATCGGCATAGACAATTTTATTATTATCCCAATCAGGTTTTGTAAGAGATAATACAACACGTTCACCAAGGCCAAAGTCTTGAAACTCTTGTTTAACCTCTTCATTTTTACCTTGATACACTTCAAAGTCTGAAATGTATGCATTTTGATCTGTCTAGCACCAAATGTTGTAACCTCTTTTTATTGGTTTTTTTACATTGTATTGCTTCAAAGTACTACGTCCTCTGAACAAAATCATACTTTCATCAATACTAACTCTACGTGTTGTTCGGTAGCATTTTCGAAAATTTTGATTCAAGGTTGTTGCCATTGGTCTTAGTATATATATTTTATCTGCATCTCCACGTGGAAGAACGCTATTGTCGTTACAATGGAGAAATCTCCAAATCTATTTCGTGGCATACACTATTGATAAACCTAGATCGGGACTTCCGTTTCAATATTTTTTCCATGCTGGCAAACGATGATACGCCATCAAAAAATTTATTCCGATGATATAAATCCGTTAATCTTTGGTCAGCCCTGAATTTTTTTATTTTGCGTAGCATAAAGGTTCCTCTTAAAAACTATATTGTCGATTACATCTCCCAGTATACGCGAATAAACGTCAGTAAGACTAGAACAATCACTAAACTCATCTTTTACTGGACCACATAATAAGTTATACTCTGGCATGAATTCCTCCCTAGGCTCTTTTTTCCATTTTTGTAAGTCTTGTTTACTTGATTGTTTCCCACCTTTACCCCTAATTTTGGGCCCGAGTCGTATTATTAGTACCTACATGTATTCATTTCGGTTTCGTTATCATTTGGTCTAAGATTTTTTGATTCCAACCTAAATGAACGGCGATTGATATCTTCGTTATTTGAAGTTGATGGTGCAAAACTAATATTTTCGATCTGAGAATCGTTTACTGAATTAATTCCTGCTTCAGTTTGATTATCATCGGTAGATAACGTGGAAGGACAAAGTTCGACTGGAATTGAAGGTAACACCTCATTTTCAAAAAAGTTCTCCACTTTATCATCATTATCGTCTTCTATGTCTGTTAGTTGAAATTATCATTATACAAAACTACTAACCTACTAAATACTTCTGAAATTTTACTCAATTTCATAAATTAAACTTACTTCCCTTGCTTTGCTACTGCTTATTATTATTTAACTCTTCATACCAAGAAGTTTTGAAAATTATTCCTTACATCTAACAATAGATCATTTACATTTAGGTATATTTTTTAAGTACATATTTTTTTTTGTCGGTTGTGTGTGTGACATACATTTATATAAAAAACGTATATCTAAAAATCAATTTCTATACAATAGATATATTGAGAGCCCCCTCCCCATTGGGAGCCTTACGTAATTGATGATGGCTTCTTATCTTATACATCATACACAAACTCGTTAGACTCTTATGCATTTCAAGGCTTTCAAATAACTCTCTATACTCCCGTAATAAGCAAGCTGTTACATCTTGAACGTTTTCGATTTTCACTTAACCCTCAACATCGCCTTAGTGGATTTTATTCAATGGAAATATTGAAAATATTTCAACAAACCAATTGTACTGCTTTTGAAGTGGAAATTTGATCCTATCAATATGCTGTACGAACATAAAGGTTTTTTTTAACATTATACATTTCGCTCGCTACTAAAACCAATTTGTCAGTCTTACATTTATTTTGCTCTCAAACACTTGGTCCACTTAACGCCATTCTCCATTACTTTCTCATCATAACCGTAACTTGTAGAGGGAAATGACCGACATTTTACGAGAAAATGGACGTAGAATGTTTTTGTTTTCATCATTATTGTTTATCCTTGCTTCCTGATATCCTTTAAATTATCGTTTGAGTAGGTAGGTTGAAGTTATGTTGGGTAAAAACAGTGATCGTTCTAAATTGCGTCCATTTTTTATAGAAAATTGTTTTTGACCTTCGTTGATCATTTCTTATTGAACCCTTTCCAAGCACTATATAATTTATGTTAATTTTAGTTGAAGACGTTGATGGCCGAACAAAGTGGGTCAAATCTTCCAGCACATAGCGACCACTTTAGAAACGAACTTCCATGAAAAATATTTTGTATCGTTAGTGTTTTTTAGTGCTATTGCCAACAGTATATTGTTACTCCGTATACTTCTTTAGTTTTACAACTGTAACTTCCACAAATAACGACTCACTATCAGAACACAGAACTCAAATTTCTAATACTTCAAAACTAAGCTAACTAATGTCAATTGTCCCGCCTTTCATACTTTTCACCTGTTCCAGGCAGTTCTCGATTTTTCGAAGACATTTCTAGACTTTCCGATGACAGTTCTAGAGGATTCTAGATGTATGTCGTCTTTTTTTTCCCCATGGACCTCTACATATTCTCAATAAAGTTCCGAGGTAATATTGCTTCCTCTTTTCTAGTTATTAGTCCCGAATAATCTGACTGCTGGGCCGGATCGGGCCCGCAGTAAGGAGCTAACCTCTCGGAATGGATCACCTTGGGCTTACTCCTCGCTGACAATTGGATGCGGTAGACTAGGTCGTTGATTTTCTTGAGAACGGTGTGGGGGCCTTTCCAGTTTCGTTGCAGTTTTTGGCACAAACCTTTTCTGCGCTTGGGACTTAACAGCCTTACGGGGTCACCTCTCGAGAAACTTGTGTTTGTAGTATGCACGTCGAGTCTAGCCTTCATCCTATCTTTGTAGAGCTTCAAACGTTGACGAGCGCAAAATTGTGGACCCTCCCCAATTTTTCTTCCAAGCTTTCTATGTACATAGAAGGAGTACGTTCTTCTGTTTCTTCATAAGGAGGAAGTCTTCCGAAAAAAAGATCATGGAGAAACTTCATTTCTCTGCCAGAGACAAAGATGGACTATAACCTATTAATTCGTATTCAGAACTTCTATAGGCTATCAGAAATAGAAGAATTAAAGTGTCCCAGTCTCTTTGGTTATCAGAGAAGGACATTGAAAGATATTGGCGAATAGTTCTATGATGTCTCTCTACCATTCCATCGGACTGTGGGTCTAATGTCTCCATCAACTTCTGCCATAATTAGAATTAAAAATTTCGTCCTTGATCAGATTGCAATCCCAGAGTGACTCCGTGTCTCGCAATTACGTTGGTTATAAAACCATCTGTTACTGTCGTCGCTTCTTGATTAGGAAGAGGTGTTATTTTGGTCCATTTGGAAAAATAATCCATCACAACCATCAGGTATTTGTTTCCTCTTTCTGTCAAAGGAAGTGGACCTAGAATATCAATTGCTCCCCGGAAAGATACTGTGCCATTTTTCCTCGTTATCTTGTTTTCGGACCTTTTCTACTATTACATAGAGCACATTTCTTGCACCAATCTTCTACGTCTCTTCGACAGTTGACCCAATATCACCTTTACCGAACTCGTGTCAGTGTTCTTTTAGTACCAAAATGAGTGGCTACCATGGAATTGTTCCAACACATTTTTGATGTGTGATCTTGACAGTACCAATCGGTGAACTAAACGTACTCCATCGGGGCTTTCCCATCTTCGATGCAATGGGCCATCATGAAGATATAGTGAATTCCACTAAGCTTCCACTATATCTGGCTACCTTTTGCCAAGAAGGTCTGACTCCATTTTCAAGCCATTCTCTTATAACCTTCAAGTCATTGTCTTTTTTTTGACTTTATCTAAGGATTACAAGGAGATTCTGATTATCATCACTTTCTGGCTTGATTGTAGTTATCTGTAGACTAACTTCTTTCACTGGGATCTCCTTTTCTTCAAGCCTTTCACAGAAACGGCATTGTCGTTCTAAGCAGGGTGGCCTGGAAAGTATATCGGCATTGCTATGAAGACGTCCTTTTCGGAGTACTATTACAAAGTTATATTGCTGTAGGATCTCACCGATGTCACCAATGTTACTCCTTATACTTTCTTAAACAACAGAACACAGAACTCAAATTTCTGATACTTCAAAACTAAACTAACTAATGCCAATTCCCCCGCCTTTCATACTTTTCACCTGTTCCAGACAGTTCTCGACTTTTCGATGATAGTTCTAAACTTTTCGATGACAGTTCTTGATGATTCTAGATGTACGTCTTCTTCTTTTTTTTATGGACCTTTACATATCCTCAGTACAGGTCCGACGTAACAATATCAAAAACAAAGGAGTGAATATAGAAAGAACATAGTTATTTTTTCATTATACCTTACTGAAAACCCTATCTTAACATGCCCTTTTCCTGTGCGATCTTACATAACCCATTCCATTCATTGGACAACATAAAATGAGAAGAATATCTCATTTCTCTGGGAAGTATAATTGAACCGAAAAATATCATATTTTCTTCCAGAATATCTAACAATCGCATATGCATTCAAAAATTGTCAAAATTTTGAAAAAATGGTTAATAATTGCCAAATTTTTGAAAAATTGTTAACAATTTTTAAAAATGGTCAAAAATTTGGAAAAATGATCAAAAATTGTCAAAAACTGTCAAAATTTTGAAAAATTGGTTAGTAATTGCCAAATATTGTCAAAAATTGTCAAAAATTGTCAAAAATTGTCAAAAATTGTCAAAAATTGTCAAAAATTGTCAAAAATTGTCAAAAATTGTCAAAAATTGTCAAAAATTGTCAAAAATTGTCAAAAATGGTCAAAAATTTTGAAAAATGGTTAAAATTTTCAAATATGGTCAAAAATTGTCAAGAATTTGGACAAATCGTCAAAAATTGTCGAAAACTGTCAAAATTGTGAAAAAATGGTTAATAATTGCCAAATATTTTTGAAAATCGTCAAAATTTTTGAAAAATGGTCAATAATTGTCAAAATTTTTGAAAAATGGTCAAATTTCTCGAAAAATGGTCAATAATTATAAAAAACTGTCAAGAATGGTCAATAATTGTCAGAACCTGTCAAAAATGCTTAAAAATTTTCAAAAATGGTCAATAATTGTTAAAGTTTGCAAAAATGGTCTAAAATTGTTAAAATTTTTGGAAAATTGTCAAAAATGATCAATAATTGTCAAAACTGTCAAAATTGGTCAATGATTGTCAAAATTTTGAAAAAAATGGTCATTAATTGTCAAATATGTTAAAATTTTTGAAAAATTGTCAAAAATGGTCAATAATTGTCAAAGACGGTCAATAATTGTCAAAATTCGTCAAAATGGTCAAAAATTGTCAAAATTTTTGAAAAATGGTGAAAAATTCACGAAAAATTTTGCATAAGAAGCAAGCTTCTGTCGGCGGTTCGACGACCGCTTACCTTTTTTTTTTGTTTTTTGTTATTTTTGTTCTGTTATTTTTATTTTGTGATAGTTCTGGATAATAAACTAGCCATCGCTAATAACCCAATGGGTTGATGCGAATTGTCTAAAAAAAAGTAAATATAAATATTAAAAATCTCTAGTTAAACATAAATATCGCGATCTTGAAAAAGACATCAAAAATAGTTAGCTGAGAGAGTGTATGGGGATTATTGATGTGTAATATCTTTCCGCTCGGTTTTCTGCAATTTGTGGCAATGATTTCGTGAAATGCGACGGAAGTGTGTAACAGGAAGTGAGAGAAACGCGTGTTATTTGATTTAACGAATAAACGCGGGCAGTGATAAATTTACCCGTCATTATTTAGCTTTATAAATTTTTTAGGTTAACTTCTGTCACTTTTTATTAAAGAAGATTCCGTATTTTTTTAAATGATGAACTCAAGCTCGAAATGAACACGGATCGAAATGATTCAACAACTAGCAGTGGTACTGTTATTGACGGAGTTTTTCAGTTTTTCTATACATATACCCCCGCTACATTGCGCTCTCCCCCCAAATTGAACAAAAATTGAAAATCTGTTTGTATTGTATTACACCCAGTTTTAATTAAATAAAATACAATTTTTATTAAAAATATGAGGTTTAATTTGTTTGTGGAAAATTTTTTCCATCATAGACGTCAGGAAAATGTTCATAAGGGATCAATTTACTTATAAAATTTCTATATTATAGGCGTACGATAACATTTTGATGAGGGATTCATTTATAAGTAAAAAATTTCTATTTAACATAAGCTGCATATTAGTTTTTCATTATTTTTTGTTAGAGTTGTATTTGAAATGTACCCAAGTAATATGCTTAATTTTATCTAACTCTGGCATACATTTCGGGTCGCCTCAAGCCGCGGATGTAGGTGTTTACGTACAAACTTGAGAGTTAATTGCGGTGGCAGACTGAAGACGAATTTTGATAGAAATGTCGTGTTAATTGACATAGGTATGTACAAGTTCTAGCAAAGGACAAATACGGTCGTGTGATTTCGGTATTAAACAAGATGAATCTGAGAATCTTAAGACATTGCGGGGTTGTTTGTAATTAAAGAGGAACGGGAGATTTGGTAATAATTGACAGAAAATGATTAATGGAGATTGAGTTATGAAGTTTAACTCCTTTTGTGCTATAATTTTAAGCGTTGAGGTAATAATTTTCATATTAATATATGCACAAAGGAAAAGGAAGAAGGACTGATAAAAGAGGATGATAGTTGTAAGGTTGAAGACAGAAATTAAAACAGTTAAAAGAAATCAAACCAATAAATGTTGAACATTGGGAAAAATAAATATTTTTTGTATATAAGTTGATTTTCTATGAGGATTCAATGGTGTTTGTAGTTTTTTCGACGAATTCGTTTTAAGTATGGAACGCTTCACGTATCTCGGAAACGGATCACTATCATTCTCTAGTCAACGCCAATCGATTAAGCATGAAATTTTCCATAAGTGGTGGTATTTGTGGCTACTAATCAACCTGACAAGACGTTTTTTATTTTGCATTGGGTATCTTCACACAGAATTGTCTGCACCAGTCAATTATTTATTAAAAAAATTAATATCCCGATAATTATACATTTCATATACTATATTATTTCAACCGGAAGATCGAAGAATTTATTATACTAATGTGAAGTTCATTAGCAGGTTTAGTTAATCAAATGATATTGTGCTTTAATACTATCTATCATTTTTTTTAATGAGCCCATCGATACAGGAACAATATCAGAAATAATTGAACCAAATGCAAATAATTCAACCTATACAGGATAGCACAAAAAAATTCATAACAAATTATACCAAGAATCAATAAGCTTAAGATCTGGTCTTTTGCGTGGTCAATTAAAGAATTTCATACTCAATTGTTGCATCATATGTGATAGATCTACCCACAAATCTTTATATTCACCCAATCTGCTAGCTGGATCTGAACTTTGTAGAGCGTTGTGTAAATTTTCAGACAGCCATCCAGCAGCTCTTTCTTTTGCAGTGCAATTGATAAACCACAATAAACAAAGACCGTTTAACATCGCAAGGATGTGGTAATAAGCAAAACCATGCCAAAGCAGCATATCGTTGAGTCAACTTTATAAAAATACCAAGGATATCACACACAAACTGTATGTGATAAGGGTGAGGTAGTTGAATATGACTGGAGTGCCAGTAACTGCATAATATTTATACTAAGAAAGAAATTTTTTTCAAAAATTTTAAAATTTTATCACCTACTACAGATGGAGGAGAGAGAGTGAGAAGGTACTGGAGAGAGAGTGGGGAGAGAAAGGGGAAAGAGTGAGGAGAAAAATGAGAGTAAATAAGGAGAGATAGAGTGATACTAGAAAGTTAAGAGGGAAGGAGGGAGATAGTGAGCAAATACGGGGGAGACATTATGGACATTAAAAAAGAGAGAGAGAGAGCAGATATACAGGTGAAAGAATGAGGAGATACAGTTGGGGAGAGATGGAAGAGAGACTGGAGAAAGATTGAGGAGATAAAGAAGAGAGTAAGGACGAATAGAAGAGACTGAGGAGAGTCACGATAGTGAGAGTGAAGAGAGACGGGGAAAGAGAGAGTAGAGACAAGAGAGATAATGAGGAGAGGCTGAGGGAGACTGCGAAGAGACAGCGGGAAGGTACAAGAGAGGGACTGGGTAAAGACTGGAGAGAGAGGGAGAGAGAGAGAGAGAGGGGGGGGAAGAGAAAAGGGAAAGAGTGAGGAGAAACAAGAGAGAAAATGAGGAGGTATAGAGTGAGATTAGACAGTAAAGAGGGACAGTAGAGAGGAAGTGAGGAAAAATAGAGAAGAGATTAGGATCATACAGAAAAGAGAAAGAGAGTGAAGTGATATAGGAGAAAGATTGAGGAGATATAGAAGAGAGTAAGGACAAATAGAAGAGAGTGACGAGAGTTACGATAGAAAGAGTGGAGAGAGACGAGAGGAGTGAGTAGAGACTAGAGAGATAATGAGGAGAGGCTCATACGGTATTCTACAAAAAGTGACATTAAAATTTAATGTAGACTTTGAAAAGTTAATGATATACTTGGTGTTACATTTAAAATAACAATGTCGTTCACTTTCATATAACGGGAAGTGACATGTATGTCAAAATATTTTCTATAAATTCGCCATAACTTGTTCTCCATCTATGTCAATTTTTATAGAAATCGTGTGATTAGTCTCCAATACATAGATAGTGTAAGCAAATTAATAAGAATTATACAAAATAAATAAAACTAGTATAAACTGATAACATAAATGTGTAGCACGGATGCACAAACTGGATATTTCTACAATGGATACATCTATACAGGTATAAATTTACCTAATGAGTATAGAAAACTTAGCAAACCAGCTCAAAGTGATCTGCGGCTAACACAACCAATTTACAATACAAACCAAAATGTGACATTTGATAATTGTTCACATTTATAGAACTTGTGATCTTATTAAAACAAAGAGGGCTAACATGTATTGTCACAATTAGAAAAAATAAAAAGGAAATTCCATCTCAATTTCTACCCAATAGAAAAAGGATGGTTGGATCTGCATTGTATGGTTTTACAAGAGATATAATACGTACCAAAAAAAAATTAAGCAGTTATGTTAGTTTCATCTTCCCATCACCATAAAAGCGAAGATCTGGAGTCTGGAAAATTCTGGATTATAATTCAACAAAAGGAGGAGTAGACGCAATTGATGAAAAATGTTCGAAGTTCTCCTGCAGTCGTAGGAGTCGTCGATGGACAATTACGATATTTTATAGGCTTTTCGATATAAGCACTGTAAACTCTTCTATTTTATATAACAGTTAACAAGAAAATTCCAGTATAGAAAGATCTGATTTTATGAAGAAACTTAGCTTTACAAAGAAAAAATTGCTCTCTTTGTTCTTATCGAGAGAAAACAAGAACGTAATATGTTTGTTATGACTGCCAAAATCCGATTTGCTTAGAGTGTGCGAAAAAAATGTGCCCAAATTGGACATCTACTGCGTGAAGTACAGGCATTGTCAATATTTTCAGTTTTCATGTTTTTGATTCAGTTATTCAACTTTATTTTAATTCGACTTCTGATGTATTCAGAGAAATAATAAATCCATGGATAATTTAAGTATTTCAATTTTAAAAATTGAATAGATGAGGCTTTTACTTGATGAAGATTTATACTAAATGATCAAATGAAACAATTCAATTTGTTTAAAACTTCATTTTATTTTGAACTAACGTTCACTAATTTAATTTGAACGTTAGTTCAAAATAAAATGAAAATTTAAACAAATTAAATTGTTTTATTTCATCATTTCAATTTTATTTCATCAGTTCACAAAATGGATGTCAAAATGCTGACTATTTAATACTCATTTACAAAAGTTGTTGCGACCAATAAAAGATGTTGTGTCAAAATATGAGACCCTCTAAAAGATTAACTTCTATTGTAATAATGATACCTTGTAAGGAAAGACCATGGGCGCCACAAAGTTTTCTCAAAAACTTTGAAAAGACCTACAAAGACTCTAGGTAGTAGCTATTTTGAAGTTTACTTGGTTACTGCAGGTAGGTAGTTGAAATTAAAAATAAAAGACAAGGGAGTCTCAATGATTACTAAATCTAATGAAAATCTGTTATGAATAGTGATACAAAAAATACAATAGATATCTTGACTGCTTTTAGTTGGTGTTAGTTAAGTTAGTGTTATATATTTAATACTAGGAAATATATGGGAACAATATAAATACCGTACAAAAGAACTATTCGCTCTTAAGCTACTTATCTGTAGTGATTCTTGATGTTTATAGTTGAGGTCCCTCGATGGATGATGGGTAACCTGCAGGTAAGTGTCTTCGGTTTAGATAGATGTCTTTCGATAAATTGCAAATAGGTATATTCCAGTTCAGGCAAGCTGTGAACTAAGCTTCACAAACCTCATAGAAAACTCATGGAAACTTCATAGAAACCTATAGAAAACTTCATAGGAAACTTCATACAAAAGCGTATAAGCCCATAGAGGACCTCATGGAAAACCTTATGGAAAACCTGATGGAAAACCGCTAAAAGATATAAAAAAAATAACAGTTTCCATCATTTCACAATGAAAATAATAATTTTACAATTACATGATTTACATCAAATCCTACTTAAAGGATTTACAAAAAAGTTTATTCCAATTAAATGTTTTATATTCCAATTAAATGTTTTACATTTACATTATATTTGAAGAAAGAAAAAGTTTTCACAATTAAATGTTTTACATTTCTAACTAGAGGAAAAAGTGAACAGACATGCCCCTGAAAGTTTTTTTTTGTTTTATAAATTTGGTTATCTTTGAATTCTGTACAAATATGTTAGGTAATAGAAATATGAGAATTTAGGAATTAAACAACAGGTAAGTGAATAGTAGTATCATTTGCAAAATTCAATAGGAAGAACAGATATTCATTTTTTTATAAGCTTCCGCCATGTTAAAGTATAATAATCTATGTCGTTCCATTTAAATCCAAACACATCGACAGTTTAGTGAATGTTGGGATTTTCAACATTTAAGATTTATTTTGTGGAATTGAAGAATTAATGTTGCTGCTGCTACGTAGTTAGTAAAGAACGACTGGGAGGTGTGTTTAATTAATACGAAGAAAGAATCATTTTTTGACACTTCAGTATTTTATTTTACAAAAAGTAATACAATGACATTTTTTATCTCTATAAAAACGCACTTTTATTATGGCACAAAGAAATAGAGCGGTTGATTTCTTGCGCACGATTGGACTATACAATATATATTTATTGATATGATAAATACACTTTTATGCAGCAGCGGCGGGTTGAGATGAAATTTCAACAGTTAATCTATATGTCCTTAATTAATGTAATAAAACTTACCAGAGATAAGAATTATCATTTAAACCATTTATTTAACAACCATTTATTGATTACAAATTATAATTCTTCAATATTTCTGCGGCTTCAAAGTAATTTTATTTCGCCCTTTCAGAGAGACAAGCCAGCCTGCTTTTACACTTTCCTCTCTGTCTTAGCGCAGAACCCCTAATGCGCACATGTCACATGTAAAAATTAATTATTCCCAGGAAATGCCTGCTACCACTCTAACGTTAATATAAGAAGCAATAATTACTGTTTCATTGTATTTTCAATAAAATTTGTTTTTTAATATCACTTCTATGCATGATTTTCACTTCTCCAATACTTCAGAGAACATATGAGTAGCTCTCAAAAAAAAAGGAGAGCGGTAGTCGGACCGCCGACAGAAGCTTGCTTCTTATGCACAATAGAATGACCATTTTTCGTGAAATTTCCACCATTTTTCAAAAATTTTGACAATTTTGGACCATTTTTGACAGTTTTTGACGAATTTTGACGAATTTTGACAATTATTGACCGTCTTTGACAATTATTGACCATTTTTGACAATTTTTAAAAAATTTTAACATATTTGGCTATTATTGACCATTTTTTCGAGATTTTGACAATTTTTTCAAATTATAACAATTATTGACCATTTTTGACCAATTTTGACAGTTTTGACAAATATTGACAATTTTTCAAAAATTTTGACCATTTTTCAAAAATGTTGACAATTTTGAACAATTATTGACAATTTTTCATAATTATAGACCATTTTTTCAATTTCAGCGATTATTGACCATTTTTGACAATTGTTGAACAATTTTGACAATTTTTCAAAAATTTTGACAATTTTTAATAATTATTGACAGTTTTTTATAATTATTGACCATTTTTCCAAAATTTTGCAAATTTTTGAAAATATTTGGCAATTATTAACCAATTTTTCAAAATTTTGAGTTTTTGACAATTTTTGACGATTTTTCCAAATTCTTGACAATTTTCAAACATATCTAAATTTTTTTGACAATTTTTCAAAAATTTTAACAAATATTGACAGTTTTTGACAATTTTTGACAATTTTTGACAATTTTTGAAAATATTTGGCAATTATTAACCATTTTTTCAAAATTTTGACAATTTTTAACACCTATTGGTGTGCGAGCTCAGTGCGGCAAGAGAGATTGCGCACAGTCGCTTGAATGAGTTATCGCGTGACGAACGCTTCTTCGTAACATCACACGTTTCATGAGTTCACTAACCTTCCCAAAAGTCCTATGTCGTGCAATAAGAAGCAAGCTTCAATTTAAATTTCATTGGATTAGTGGATTATTCAGAAATCTGGCAACACTGTTCCGTGACGAACCTTTATTCGCAGCATTACACGTTTCACGAGTTCATTAGCCTTTCCAGAAATAAGGCAACACTGTTGCGTGACGGACTTTTCGTAACGGTTACACGTTTTACGAGTTCACTAGCCTTCTCAAAAGTCCTATGTCGTGCAATAAGAAGCAAGCTTCGAAAACTTCGGAAATTGACAGTTGTATGTCAGTTTATATATTGCCGTTTGTGAGACGTATGGGTAGTGTACATGTTACTTATTTGGTACGTTAGTAGTTAAGGGTTAATGATTTCCTCTCTACTTAGTCTGTATTTTGTTCTCTCCGCAACACTTTCCACCACCATATGTAGTGATGTGAGGTTGTGACTCACTAACACAGCTGCCGCTGGGCATGTTCCCATTGCTCCTGTAATGCACCCACAGGCTAGTCTTAGAATTTTGGAGAGGTTTTCTCCCGTCGTCTCACTATGGCAGTGTACATCCAGCTCAGGATTTTTGGGTTACAACCCTAATTTCTCCCTGCCAGATTCCTGCACACCGTTGGAGCCATTTTTGCTTTGTATATATGCTCCTTTCCGTGTTTGCTCCACAGGAGTTTACTATTTAGAGTCAAACCTAGATACTTGACTTTTTGTATCCATTCAACCCCGCTCCCATCAAGTTAATTGGTTTTGAGGTTGAGTTTTCTTTTCTAAGTGAAGGCTATTAAGATGGTTTTGGTGAGGTTGAAGTCCCACTTGCCTTCACCAGCTATTTGTATATTTGAGACCCTTTTGTACGATGGGTGTTTTCGAATTTTCCCCTGGCTGTTATGACAATACCATCGGCATATCCTTGGCAGGATATTCCGAGGTCAGTCAAACCATACAGGAGTTCGTCAACCGTCAGGCTCCACATTAATGAGAATGCTACTCCTCCCTGTGGACATCCTCTGGTTGTACAGATGGAGACAATGTCTTTGCTTGTCCTCGTCTCTGCTACTCTAGTGGTGAGCAGTTCCGACATCCATTTGGATGTTCTGATGTCTACACCTCTTCTATTTAATGCTCTTTCGACAGCCTCCTGAGGAGTATTGTCAAAAGCTAGCCATTGTGAAAGATCTGAATTATGTCAAAGTGGGAAGCGTATTCGTCATTACTATTCGACAGTGCAGGCTAGACTTTTACTGTATCCGACAGTGAAGCCCCCAAAATGTCCGTACGCACCGAGTTTTTTCACGATATGATAAAGGGAAATGTACGAATCACTTGGATGGTAGTAATACATTTGGATCATGCACCTTGCAAGTTGCACGATACCTTAAATAGGATTATCCTGAGAAATACATGAGACATGCTATTCGACGTACGTCTGCTACTATCAAGGTAAATAGTAGCATGACAATAGATCAATTCCAACAACAAGTAGGATGAAGATCGGCAGATGTGGCGACTGGTTACGTTGAATCATGAAAACCTGAACCAATTCAATACGTGTACTTGGAAATATGGAGATCCACAGAGATCATGGGCAACATAAAATTGGTTCGATAAATATACTTTAATGAAAACTGAAACGCTTCTCAGCTTGGACTTAATACTTTGGAGATTCAATTAATGAGAATGCTACTCCTCCCTGTGGACATCCTCTGGTTGTACAGATGGAGACAATGTCTTTGCTTGTCCTCGTCTCTGCTACTCTAGTGGTGAGCAGTTCCGACATCCATTTGGATGTTCTGATGTCTACACCTCTTCTATTTAATGCTCTTTCGACAGCCTCCTGAGGAGTATTGTCAAAAGCTAGCCATTGTGAAAGATCTGAATTATGTCAAAGTGGGAAGCGTATTCGTCATTACTATTCGACAGTGCAGGCTAGACTTTTACTGTATCCGACAGTGAAGCCCCCAAAATGTCCGTACGCACCGAGTTTTTTCACGATATGATAAAGGGAAATGTACGAATCACTTGGATGGTAGTAATACATTTGGATCATGCACCTTGCAAGTTGCACGATACCTTAAATAGGATTATCCTGAGAAATACATGAGACATGCTATTCGACGTACGTCTGCTACTATCAAGGTAAATAGTAGCATGACAATAGATCAATTCCAACAACAAGTAGGATGAAGATCGGCAGATGTGGCGACTGGTTACGTTGAATCATGAAAACCTGAACCAATTCAATACGTGTACTTGGAAATATGGAGATCCACAGAGATCATGGGCAACATAAAATTGGTTCGATAAATATACTTTAATGAAAACTGAAACGCTTCTCAGCTTGGACTTAATACTTTGGAGATTCAATTTTGCAAAAATGAACCAACAATCAATGGTACACAGACGGCTCAAAAGCAATAGAAGAAACTGAAATAGGAGTGTACGTGCCAGGAACCAAACACTCTGAAAGCTTGGGAACACCCCCAAGTATCTTTCAAGCGGAAATTCACGCTATAAGAAAGAGTGCCTAGTTCAATATTGATGAAGGATATAGAAGGCAAAGGATCAACATGATGTCGGATAGTCAAGCAGCCATAAAAGCACCGAGCTCTTGTGTATCCAGTTCCAAAATGGTGTGGGAATGACTAGCCAATGTAATATTGGGAAAAATAGGCAAAGCCTAAAAAAAGAGAAAATCTGACCATTGGAAAGATCTAGTAGGGCAAAGATACCTCTGGGTGACTACAACCTGTTGAAATTAAATGAATGCATAAGTCAAAGTAAAACTGCACTAAAAGTTTTAGCAGGGACGCTAACGGGACATTATCGCCTGAATGGGCACCCGAAAAAGCTTATAATAGTGGAGGAAGAAGAATGTAGAATATGAGGCGTGGAAGAAGATACGTCCATCCAAATACGGGCGAATTGCATAGCAATTCAGAATCCCAGGGTACAACACCTAGCAGACTATTGGATAGAAGAGGGAAACTTACGTAAGTTAAAGCCTGTAGTCATCCTAAAACTCCTCCAGGAAATAAGTCTAAAGTAGTGGCTTATCTGTGAAACTTTCCTCGGGAACTAAGTAGAAGTAAGGGAGCACAATATATCTTTTAGGTTTCAGTGAATGTCACCCCAATATACATAAATATATACATATATACTACAAATGAACCAACAATAAATTCCCAACATCTGTTGATGTCTTTAATATCATGAAATCTCAACAACTTCAAATATCAAGTTTATTGTTATATAACAATATTTATCGATTATTGTGAATGTGGTTTATCAACTCAGTTGAAATTTCAATGAAACGACCCCAATATCAACAAGTCCCTTACTGGATTTATTCGAAACGAACAAAGAAAACAATAACGCCCATTCAAATTTATTAGCAGAGTATCTTTTGTTAGCATATTTGATGTTTCCTTAACATTCTAAAGGTGCATTGTATTCCAAAATGGAAACTATTTTATGTAAATCGATTCGTGTTAAATTACATCATAATCAAAAAGATTAATTCGAAAACGGAAAAAACTTCAATACTTTCAACAGATACCTAAGGTTACAGTGTTCCCCCATTATCGAAATAAAGTTCCATCAAGTACATAGGTCCCCAATGTATTGAATATGTGGATTGAAATTCATGGCAGAACTCTCAGAGCTCTGAATTTAGAACAGAAGGAGTTGAGCAAGGGAATAGAGTTTCCTCATTATTGTTTAACTGCATCTTGGAAAATGGCAAAACAAAGAATTGAAGATAATGCTGATCAACTCATCAGCAAGGTAAGTCTGTCGTTGACCATGCCACTTCAGCTCGAGACTGGCTTGAGCTACAAAAAGAGATTGCAGAAAAAGTGAATCTACTGATTTCATTCCAAAAAATAGCGTATACGAGAGTCTTAAATAAACTCCAAAGTTCTTGGACGCTAGTAACTACCTATCTTGTATGTTTGAATGTGAGTAAACTGGAGTGACATTCACTGCAACCCAAAAAATTATATTGGGCCCCCTTTCCTCAACTTATCTCCTGAGGAAAGTCTCAGAAACTAGTAATTCCTTCAGGCCTATTTCCTACAGGAATTTTAAGTTTAGTTTAGGTAAGTGTACCTCTTCTATACAGTAGGCTCCTAGGTGCTGTGACCTATGATTCTGTGTTGCTATCCGCAAGTATGTGGATGGAGGTTTCTTCTACAATTCCAGTTTAAGCTTTTTGAGCATGGAGGCTAGATAAGGAAATCGAAATTCACAAAACATGTCCTCGGAATCGTTTACCTGAGCAGTTCAGTTTTTCAACGCGGTGTCGCCACTGCAAATCCAATAGACCATTCCAAAACACGTAACTTTGACAGCTCGGCCATATTGTGCTGGAGGGCAATCGAATCGAATCGATCAGTTGGAGTTGAACCTTGTGTGTTTTCGCATGTGCTGTAGAGTATTTTGTAAAAATCTAGCTAGTAGTCAGTTGGTTGTCAGACAGACTTTATAGAACAATGTCAATGTTGAACAGAGAGATCAATTGAATAGTCACCTCACTTCGTTAAAACAGCCGGATATCCTTTATCAATATTTCACCGCTACATGTTGAATCCAAGGCTCTGCAACCTGGCAGTTGTGCTCTGACTACTAACTAATCTTCTATTTGAAGTTAAGATTTTCCAAGAGTAAGTAGGAACGAATTTAGAACTAACTTCAAGGTAGACATAACATTACGATAACTGTGAGCAGTATTATACAGGAGCTGGTTCTTGGAAGGTTTGCAGTTGTAGTACGCTGTCAAAAGGTAACAAAGACCAACTTAATCCTTCTTTGATAAGCAACTGATAAATGTTCCACATTTGAGTTCGAGGTGTATCTCACTCATTATACTGATGGGTCAAAAACAAATGAGTAGAAATAGGAGTTACAAGTCCCAATAATAGGATATCAACAGCCCTGGGGAATTCTCCAACAATATTCCAAGCAGAACTATAAGGGTGGGTGTGGGTGATTTGATAAGTCTTTCCAAGAGAAACGATATTCGGTAATTTATAAAGACAGCTACACTAAATTTTATTTATGCCTTTGTAATCAGTCACAAGTCAGAAGTGAAGAATGCCTCAAGAAACATGATTGCTCATGCTAAGGCAACAGGACATACTATTTAAGCACTGATGAGTGATAATGGTGGAGAATTCGACAATGAAGATGTTCGACAGATCTTTCTACCGAATGAAGAGACACAGAAGTTAACAGCTCCGTATACACCTGAACAAAATGGTGGTAGTGAACGAGAAAACCGTACTGTTGTGGAAATAGCAGGAACTTCCAAGTATTCCAACCCCAAAGTTTAATATCTAGAGACTATTTGGGCTGAGTTGGTTAGTAAAGATGTATACGTTCTGAACAGGACCGCCAAATCGTTAAGAGAAGGTGTAAGTCCAGTGGTTAAGAAGGAAGCGAGGAATAAAGCATCTGAGAATTATAGGATCAGAATGCTATATTCCTAAACAAAAAACGGAGAAAAATGGATAAGACGGTTATTAGAGGATATCTTGTAGAATACGATGGTGATGAGACTTATATAATTTGGGTTAAAGAAACTCATATGTTTTTTGTATAGATGTACAATTCAACGAGATATTGATAGATTGTATAAAAAAAGTGGGATTACCATTACATGATATTCAGTCTAATAAAGCAGCCTGCAGTTTTAACAGTTTTGAAAACATTATTGACAAGTTAAGTGAACATAAAGAAGACAAAAGTTTATAGTGGAGACGATGATGAAGTCATAGTTGAAGAACAGAAAGAACAAGATAACGTAACATCATCTACTTATGATTTGTAGGTCACAGTTGAGACTACCTACCTAATAAATTAGAAGATTTTATCATGAGTGCAGAGAATATACTAAGTACAATAAAAACTTCTGACAATTTTTGAGAAGCAATTAACAGTCAAGAGAGCAATAAGTGGCTAGAAAGCATGAAAAGTGAGTTATTCTGATTGAACGAAAATGAAACATGTTCACCAATTGGATGTAAGGCTTTACCATGTGGATATTTATATAGATAAGTACAAGGCCAGATTAGTTATTGAAGGAGAGAAATTGATTATAGTCAAACATTAAGTCCTGTAGCAATATTAACTACAATTAGATCCATTTCAAGTATTGCAACAAGTGAAAGGATGCATCTTAGTCAGTTTGATGTGTCTACTGCATTCTTTTACGGTTATCTTGAAAGATGATTTATATGAATCAGCCAGAAGGTTTTGACGACGGAACAAACATGGTATGCAAGCTTGAGAGAAGTTTGTATGGCTTGAAGCAAGCCCCACGACGTTGGAACATCAGAGTTGGAAGAGTCCTGTTAAGCTTAGGCTTTAAAGTTAGTGATGCAGATCCATGTTTATATAAATGGTATTGAGCTGCTCTTAGCCTTATATGTTGATGATGGATTGTGTGCTGGGAGTGATTCAAAATATTTAGAGAAGTTTCTTGAGGAGTTGAAATCAGAATTTAAAATAACGACAAGACCAACAGATCACTTCTTGGGTATTTAAATAAAAAAGGTGAGTAGTCGTACCACCGACAGAAGCTTGCTTCTTATGCACAATATAATGACCATTTTTTACCGTTTTTCGTAAAATTTTGACCATTTTTCAAAAAGTTTGATAATTATTGACCACTTTTTCGATATTTTTGACAATTTTGGACTATTTCTTCAAGTTTTAACAATTATTTACCATTTTTGACAATTATTGACCAATTTGGACAGTTTTGACAATTATTGATCGTTTTTGACAATATTTGGCCATTTTTGGCAAATTTTCAAAAATTTTGACCATTTTTCAAAAATGTTGACAATTTTGAACAATTATTGACAGTTTTTCATAATTATTGACCATTTATTTAAATTTTAGCAATTATTGACCATTTTTGACAATTGTTGAACAATTTTGACAATTATTCAAAAATTTTGACCACTTTAGACCATTTTTCAGAATTTTAACAATTATTGACTATTTTTGACCATTTTTGAGCATTTTTGACAGGTTTTGACAATTATTGACAATTTTTCAATAAATTTGACAATTTCTAACAATTATTGACCAGTTTTTTGAGTATTATTGACCATTTTTCCAAATTTTTAGAAAATTTTTGACCAAATTTCAAAATTTTTGACAATTTTTCAAAAATTTTAACATATTTGGCAATTAGAGAGAGAGACGCGCGATACTCTCTCTCTCTCTCTGTGTCTCTCTTCCGACAGTTTGGGAATCCTGGCGTTTGAGAGAGAGAGAGAGAGGGAGGGAGGGAGGGAGGGAGAGAGATAGAGAGATAGAGAGAGATAGAGAGAGAGAGAGAGAGAGAGAGAGAGAGAGAGAGAGAGAGAGAGAGAGAGAGAGAGAGAGAGAGAGAGAGAGAGAGAGAGAGAGACAGAGAGAGAGAGAGAGAGAGAAAGAGAGAGAGAGAGAGGCGTGCCGCTGTGTTACCTACGAAAGAGAGAAGAAGAAGGCGGCTGAGGAAGAGAAGAAGAATGAGTCATCGCGTGACAAACGCTTTTTCGTAACATCACACGTTTCACGAGTTCACTAGCCTTCCCAAAAGTCCTATGTCGTGCAATAAGAAGCAAGCTTCAAAAAGAACTTGATGGCAGTATTAAAATCAGTCAAAAAGGGTATGCACGTAAAATTTTATAACGTTGCTACTTCTCAGAAGGTGAACCAGTTTCAACCCCTATGTTGAATAAAAAAGAAACCTCAAAATCAGAGACAGAAGCCAGAAATACAAGCAATTTTCCATACCAAGAATCAGTAGGTGTTGGGTACAAGACCAGACATAGCTTACAGTGTAGGATTTATATCGAGATCTTTAGAAGACATAGCTAGGGTAAAACGACTTTTTCGATATATAGCAGGTACCATGGATCTGGGAATAGTATAGATACAGTTCTCAGACTATTCAACGTGTCCAGAATTGCTACAGTGATGCAGTCTTTGTTGGATGTACTACAACTGGCAGATCGACTACTGGTTTAATAGTACTATATGCGGATGGTACTATTTTTTGGCAAAACCATAGACAAACCATGGTAACAACGTCCACTACATAATCTGGCATTTCATCAGCAAGCGAAGCTTAATGGACTTTTCAGAGAAATAATTCAACTAACAGATGTTCCTGTTCGCCAAGTTGATAATTCTGCTGCAATTGAATAAGCCCAAAATGCCGAGTTACATCATAGAACAAAACATATTGCAGTGAGACATTTTTTTGTAAGAGAAAAGGATACCTAAAGACAGATTGGGATTGAACAAATTTTAACCGAGCAGCAAGCCGCTGATGTTTGCACCTGGTAAAGATGGTATTAGTTATGAGTTTTTGAAGCACTTATCACAGAATTGGCGGTTATACATTATTTGTCATTTATGTAATAAAATTTTAGATTCAGAAATTATCCCTCCTGGTTGGCACGAAACAATTCTTACAATGATCCACAAAAGAGGACCCTTAGAGGATCCTAATAACTATCGAGATATATCACTAATTAATTGTTGTGCCAAAGTGTTTACGTTGATTCTATTAAATCGCTTATCCAATTGGTGAGAAAATAATTTCATTCTTCCCGAATCACAATCCGGATTTCGAAAGAATAGGGGGTGTTTGGATAATATTTTTATTTCGACTTCCGTTTTGCAAATAACTCTTAGGCTTCCTCGTAGGAAAGTATATGCTGTTTTTGTAGATTTTCGTAGAGCATTTGACAGCATAGATCATGCACTTCTTTGGTTAAAACTACATAAGTTCGGAGTTAGTACTAAGTATATCAGAATATTAAAACACTTATATAACAATGCTACACTTTTAATTAGGCATCAAAATCTATATAGTAAGAAATATACTATCTCTGAGGGAGTTCTTCAAGGTGAATTGCTGAGACCATTGCTTTTCCATATTTTCATCTCTGATATTGAATATTACTTTTGTTCAAGTAACTTAGGCGGGATTAAAAGCATTATTATTTGCAAGAGGAGGGCACAAACATAATTTAAATCGAAAGTTTTATGACAATGGTCTCAGATTAGAAATAGTTAATCAGTTTACGTATCTAGGTGTCGATTTTTCCTCTATAGCTTTGTTCTATACTATGGCTAAGAATACTGAAATAAGAGCTAGTCGCGCAATCGGAGCAGTAATGGATATTATGTTTCGATCAAAAATGAATACATGGGATTCCAGAATCAAAATTTATAATTCTATGATGTTATTGAGCGCGTTCAGGTTAATTTTTTTTTAAATTGTTAAATTTGTTACATAATACTCCAGATTACATTGTAAGTCTTGAGACATACTCGTCTCACTTATCATTAATCATTTTTAAACATGCTTTTGGGATTGAATACACTTGAAATAATGGATAATTCTAGAATGTCTAAAATCTGTTATATGCGACTTTTACAATTAACTACTGAGAATGCTAAATATAATTGGGTCTTTCAAGTTAAAGAATGGTTGACTTTTGCAGAATGTGAACATTTATGGATAAACTATCTAAATATATGTTCAAATATGTTGGATGGCGTTATTCCAGGAAGTTTTGAAAGAAAACTCCAGGAAATTGATATATCTAGGAAGGTTAAGTCCAGTTATTCTCTAATATACTCTCAGTTGTTGATTGATGAAACCAGAAAGAATTATTTTCGAATTCCCGCATCTATGTATATAACGAGAATTATCACACAAATCAGAACTTCCAGTAAAAAGATACTGAAATTTTCCTTTAAAGGTAATTTCTTTGATTGCAGTGAAATCTGTTCCGTTTGTAATATGCATACACCAGAGTCCTTGGAGCCCAATTTACAGTCCTCTTAGACATAACAGATTTTTTTAATGGTGTGAATGGTATTGATGGTCTAGTACATTATCTCTTCCGCCAACAGGGAACGTGAGCACCCCTCGAATTCAAAATTGGACTAACGATATATATATGGACGTGTAGGGAAAATTTTTTTGAACAAGTCATGGATTTTTACGCCCCCCGACGTACATTCTCGGACCACATAGCTTTCTCCGAAACCGAAAATGATATCGCAATAAATACATACAAAGAAATTTATACTACCATTTTGGCCGACAAAAAAAATTCGCCCCCCACGACTTCGGAAATTCTGGGTCCGGCGGAAAGCAACTTTTTTATTATTCGAGCTATCGAAGTGAAACAAAAACCATTCGATTTGTAAAAATCGTACGAGTCTACAGAATCCAAAAAAAGGGGGGATCAACCAGAAAATATATACCGGTATAGTCAAAAATATGTGAGTCTCGAAAAATTTTTTTTCCAAAATTTTTTTTAATACCCCCAGGTGGAAGAGGGTATCGAACTCTCTTTGCCCCTAAATTTTCACACCCCTCCCCCCCTTTTGGGGTACAAGACCCGCCAAGATATCAACTCGAAACGATAATATTCGGGGAATCTTCCACATTTGGGGTGCTTATAAAGCAAAATTTTTTTTTCAAAATTGACATCCCCCAAATATGGCCCCGAATTGATGGTGGAAACCGCGTATGGTGTTTTTAGGCATCGTTTACGATGGCATGTTACGAAATTAGTGAAAATAGTGACCTACCCTCAAAATTTGGCGCTCTCTATATCGACTTTAAATTTTTTTTCAAAATCAATTCCCATAGAGTCGAACCCGCAAATTTTCGTGGGCATAATGAAAATTTTCTAAAAAAATATTTTTTCTTTTAAACATTTTCCACTTTTTCTCGAATTTTTAATCGTATCACCTATATGTTTTATATAGTCTATATGTAGGTCTCGAGGACTACTTCAATTATGAATTGAGATATTTTTCCATATTTTCATAAACTAAAACGTTACTTTTATATTTTCGTATATAATTCCAGTGGCAGCGCCGATGGGTAAAAATCATTATTTTTCCCTAAATCTGCTTCACTTTTCCTACATGGATCCACCATTTGGAATTCTAATGAAAAATTCTTTAAATATATTACCCCTCCCCCGAGCCACTGATTACATTTTTTTTAATCTTCTCTATCACGCCAAACGTAATCATTTTCGATCATCTATATAAATTCTCTCTTGCAAGATTTCGAGTTTTTTTTAAGTCCGCTCATTATTGGGAGCAAAGTGCAATAATAAGAAGGAGCCAAACTTTTTGACTCCGATTCCGTTGAAAATTTGCATAAATGGGTTTTTGGATACGGTCATTTCAAAAATGCTATCTAAACCTGAAAAAGAAAATTCCCCTACCGGAAAATTTAAAAATTTTCCGAAAAATCGGGTTTTCCGGGAAATTATACCTTCCATCGAATTGTACTTTATACAAGATTTTCAGGTGTCAAAAAAAACGCCCCCCCTACCGCACCCCCCGGTCAAATTTCTTGGCACCCAGCGGTAAAAAATATTAAAAACTTTTATATAGATGAATTATAGAAAATAAAGTACTCTCTCAAACATGTTCTATAAAATGTTCCCATAAAGTTGATAGTTGCGTCAAAAAATTGGAAAAATGTTTAAATTTATCCTTAATTCAACTTTGACCTCGAATAACTTTTGAAAGAATAAAAATATCAAATTATTGTAGGAGACCTTTTGTGTAGAGCGTTCAATTTTCTACAAGCCTTTACCTTGGTCATTCCGAAATATTATCGCCAGCGTGAGTTATAGAATTTCAAAGTACAAAAGAAAATTGTTCCCATGTTATTTGAATGTTATTATTTACATACATTATTTTCCTTTTCAATTTTCATTAATAAGTTTTCATCAATATCATTATAATATATTATCATTACTCATTATAATTTGAATCAGACTTTAATATTCTTTGAGTAACATTTATATTTTAATTAACTTATTTCTCAGTTATTCGATATTCTATTTAGATATGTCTCACAATTTACATTTTATATAAGCTACCGTCTTCCAAATATCTTTTAATTCTATTTTCTCATTAAATTAATTAACTTTTTTCTAAGATTTCCATTTAAATATTTTTAAGGATATAATTTATATACGTTATTTTCCTTTTTAATTATCATTCATTTCATTAATTCCTTCCCAACGCAATCTATATTATCATAATTCATTGTAATTTCACTTAAATTTTGATAGTTTGTCTATTTACAGATTAGATTTTTATGAGTTTTTAAAGAAATACAAGTTTCTAATTTAATTTTCTATTTATATTTAAATTTCGGCTCCGTTCTATTTGAAGAGTATAAGAAATAAAATTATCTTGACATTTTGACAACATCGCGATTTTAATATTACGTTTTAAAACAGATCTTTGGTTAATTCATCGAGAAGGGCAAGGAAAATGCTTGAAGAAGGTGTACAGTGTTGAAAAAATGGCAGCATAAATTGAAAAACTGCAACTTTATATACCAATAGCAAAATATCAAGAAGTCTACGCCAAAGTCGGAGTTGTGTTTAGGGATCCTGAGGATATACAGAATAAATGAGTAGGTAAATTTTTTTTTTCGTGAAATCCAGAAGTAGCTGTTGTATACAATGACCATTCAATATTCTAATTGAAAATCTCTTACAATTTACATTTTATATAAACTACCATTTTCCAAATAACTTTCAATTTGATATTTTCTTTCGAATAATTAATTTTTTCTGAAATTTCTATCCAAATACTCATCCATTGATTAATTTCTCTTATTATAATCAACATATCAACATATTATCATAACTCATTATAATTTAACTCAAATTTAAACAGTTTCGTCACGTCTTTCTGTGTATAGACATGAAAGTTGGTGAAAGTATTTTATTGTTCTATATGTTTTATATATGTTCTGTAATTATTGTTTATTTCTCGTGATTGAATCATTTGGAACGACGGCTGAGTTTTCCAGAGTTACTTATACAACAATAAAAAATATTATTTCCGTTACGAAATTACATAATATCTGATTTCGAATTAAACTGTACTCCTCCGAAAGTCCGATGAGCTGGGGACACTGAGGTTGACTAAATCATTCCGGAGAAAAGCGAAGAAAGGTACGGGAAAAATTTTTCTCTCTTGCAATTAATGGTGCTTAACGTGATATTGCCATACTTCGGAAAAGTGACACATGCTTCTAGCCGGAAAAGTGAAGATAAGTAATGAGTCACTTCCTACCGTTTTAAAGGTAAGAAATATCTATATTACCAACTGATTGTGAATAAACATGTTTTACACGCCACTACATAGGGTCTGAAAGATACTCTTAAAAGACCAGAAACAGCTTGGTCTGATGGAAAATTCACAAATCACGGATTGTACGTCCCATGTGTGAATATAGATAATAATAATAATAATAATAAATGCATAGTTAAATTTTACCATACGTCTGACGAACATCTTCATAATATCGCTTCTAACTCTTACCTGAAAAAAAATGTAGCAATTAATAAATTTGACTATAAAATCATTGAAAAAATTCAATCGTTCCAAGGAATATTTCATTTACTCTTAACAAAATTGTCAAATTGACACCGTAACTCAAACTAACTAACGCAATTAAAACACACTCCATACTGATATATAAGTAATTATTATACAGGATATTTCAACAATTAACCCTCTGAGTACCATGTTAAAAAAATTACGTAAAGCACCAAACGGGGTCGTTCAGGGAGCCCAACTCAAATACATGTAGGTATGTTACCAATAACTAGTGGTTAAAAAATATTATTCTAAAAAATACAACAAAAACAGCTTGTTATCTTTTCTTCGTTCGATGCGAGTACTTTTATTGTCAAATCTCAAAAATATTGAAATATCCTCGAATCTTCTCCGTGAGAAAGCTTCAGAGAAAAAAGGTCTTTCTGTAGTGGTATCCATGTTTTTTTATTATCTGGATATGTTTTGTTCAATTCAACGTAACATCACAATGCTTCTTGATTAGTATGAAAGCAAATTATTTCCTTCATATCCGTTAACAAATCTCTTAGAATTTCTGCTGTATTCAGTAAAACCAGGACGAGCATTTACAAAGTTTCTACCTCTCCTTCTGGCTCTAAGCATTCCACTCTATGCCCGATTTTGAAAGATATTTTGGACAGCTTCCGTGTTCTTCTT
Organism: Lochmaea crataegi; assembly: GCA_947563755.1. Lineage (NCBI taxonomy): Eukaryota > Metazoa > Arthropoda > Insecta > Coleoptera > Chrysomelidae > Lochmaea > Lochmaea crataegi. The sequence continues at coordinate 38,290,197 of OX387433.1, read as the reverse complement.
CTGCATCTCCATCATCAGCATTTCCTGTAGGTTCAGCGTCTTCTTCTTCTTCGCTCTGAATTTGTAACTCGTCCTCGATTTCGGAAACACATTCATCAATTTCATTCTCATTCTCGCCAGGAAATGCACTGTCATCATACTCCAATTCGTCATCAAAACCAGCGTTAACTTATTTCTCCAATTCTTCAGTAGTCAATGCTTTTATCTTCTTCCAATGGCTCATTTCTAAAATAAAATAAAATAATTCGATGTAACGATGGGGTCCTGCAACGACCTCGCTTGATGCCCAGTTGGTTGAACGCTACTTGGAGATAGAGGCAACGATGTTTTATCGAAAATCTGATTTTCGCGATATTTGACCTTGAATATCCAAAGACATCCACACGCTTGCAAATGTGACTTTTAAGATGACATTTTTAATACCAAAATGATGCTTTGTACAAAAATTCAGCTTATTCTATTAGATTCCGAGGTGAACTCCCAGGATGACTGTGTAATGGATGCGTCTCCAATGGATACGTTGGTAGACTAGAGGTGTGGAAAGGCCCCTGAATCGGGGGTGTTGTGGGTCACTTGGAGGATCATCTCAAGGGAATGAAACAACTACTTCTAGCACTGGGATATGTTTGATTTATTTACTAATGGCTAATGGCTAATGATATACATAAGTACCTAGCCGTATAGCATACTTATATTTAATGGTTAAAGATTACTGATCTCTGACCATTCGACTATATAGAATGTTCTTCATGACTTATTTTTAATCAACTGCCCCTATAGTAAATATTGAATGCATATTTATATAACCAGTCAAGTTCAAATAAAACAAATAAACATATTACTGTTTTGTCTTACTTCGCGCTTTGAACTTGACTTTCTATTCGATAACCTTCTTAATTTATATTTATATAATAATGAAATGATCGAAAGTTTTGTTGAAATAAGATCAAGGGAATTTAATTCTTATTTTAAATATTTATTATTATATTGGGCCAAAAGGCATCACAACTGGACTATACGTTTAATCTCTTTGAATCTGATGACAATAAAGATATTTCAGAAAATATTATTGCGCTTATAATGGGCGTGGTCTTCTCTTCTTCTTGTTGTGCTACTCTAAGATCATGGTGACTCTCAGGCGAAGCGGGTCGGCAACAAATGCGTCTCTGCAGTTAGCTCTAGATATTTTCACAATAATTGAATTTACTATCAACTATTCGTGTGAAGTGCGGTCGAGCATTTCCATGGATTAGCAAAAAATCGTTCCCGATAAATGCGACCTGGAGCATATTTTTTGGATATATCGATGTGCATCTCGCTCTTGGTCATCAGAAGAAAAAAACGCGATTCATCTGAGAAAAGATTATTATTTCATTACTTCATCACCCAATTTACATGGAAGCGCGAAAATTCCAGATGCGCTTGACTATGTCTTGGGAGCAGCTGGAGTCTCGTGCAGGCATCCTTGAAAACACGTCATAAAGGGTAATTTTTTTCCGATTGCACATTAGGCATTATAGCATAACCGGTTAGAATAAAAATATGAAAATTTGTAATACGGTGTTTCCGACATTAATTTATCAAAAGAAAATTAATTTGAATTTTGGATAATGAAAAATAGCAATAACAATTTTTTGAATGGCACTATGTACCTCAGTGTTTCGAGCTTTGGTTTGGGTTTTTCATGCACATTTCATATCTAATAAATTATTATTTTCGACAACCCGCCGAGCATTTTAAATATTTACGTGAGAACTTCCACTCCGTTTCCTACTACGACCCGCCTTAATTTTTCCCTATACTGTCTTAGAAAATTGCTTACGGTACTTAACGAATTATTTTCTGGAATCATTTGGATTATTTTTTGGGCACCCATATTATTTTCTAGCAGCCCTTCAATCGAAACTTTATTTTCCAAAGATACAACCATCTTTACTAAATTGACAATAAATACAATAATTATTTGAAATGTCAAAAATTGAAAAAGTAACATATTCCATGATAAATCATCGTTTCTCAGGTTTTGGTTCGAAATTATTAATATTTTCAGAACTTATTTCCCGATAAATATTCTTATTTAAAAAAATATATGTTGGTTTATTAGTAGCGCCATTCGGTTTTGCAACGAGCTTCAATGCACTGAATTAATCAAATCGTTGTTCTGGTTAAAATTAATCCCTTCAATTTTTGAGTGAAAACAAAAACAGTTTTTTATATTATCTCAGGTTATAACAGGAGTGCTAGAATAATCGTCATTTTCGCTATTCATCATGATTAACCTTAAAAAGATCTACTGATTACGTGTTTAAGTTGATTTTCGGGAACAGCTCGTATTTTTTATTGACTATTTTTCAAAGTTTTGACAACTTTTGACAATTATTGACCATTTTTCAAAATTTTAACAATTATTGACCATTTTTCAAAATTTTAACAATATTGACCTTGACAATTATTGACCATTTTTCAAAATGATGACAATTTTTAACCATTTTTGACAGTTTTTGACAATAATTGTCCATTTTTAACAGTTTTTAACAATAATAGACAATTTTCAAACATTTTTGATAGTTTTTGACAATTTTTCAAAATTTTAGACCATTTTTCAAAATTATTGACCATTTTCGATAATTATTGACAATTGTTGACAATTATGGACCATTTTTCCTAATTTGTGACCATTTTTGACCATATTTCATGATTTTTCACAATTTTTCAAAACAATTATCAACTATTTTTCAAAATTTTCACAATTTTCATCAATAATTGTCCATTTTTGACAGTTTTTGACCATTTTTGACAATTATTGGCCATTTTTACAATTTTTCAAAAATTTTAACAGCTTTTCAAAAGTTTTGACCATTTTTCAAAATTATTGACCATTTTTAATAGTTTTTGATAATAATTGTCCAATTTTGATAGTTTTTAAAAATAATTGACACTTTTTAACCATTTTTGATAGTTTTGGACCATTCTTGACCATTTTGACAATTTTTCAAAATTTTAGATCATTTTTCAAAATTATTGACCATTTTTGATAATTATTGAAAATTTTTGACAATTATGGACCATTTTTCCAAATTTTTGACCATTTTTGACAATTATTGACCATTTTTGACCACAAACTTGAACAATTTTTGACAATTATCAACTATTTTTCAAAATTTTGACAATTTTTAACAATAATTGTCCGTTTTTGACAATTTGTGACTATTTTTGATAGTTTTTGACAACTATTGGCCATTTTTGACAATTTTTGAAAATTCTTGACAAGTTTCCAAAAAATTTAATAATTTTTCAAAAACTGTGACAATTTTTGACATTTTTTCAAAATTTTTGACAATTATCGACCATTTTTAAAAATTTTAACAATTATTGACTTTTATTGACCATTTTTAACAGTTTTTGACAATTATTGACCATTTTTGACCATATTTTATAATTTTTGACAATTTTCATATTGTTTTATTTTATTTTTAATCTGATTAATTGTTAAATACTCACCAATTGAGTTAATTCGGAGGGCGTGGTTTGATTAAATAGGTGAGCGAAAAATATTCCTTTTTGCGCTAGAGCGTAAAGTAACAATCATCGGCATTTGTCGACTTTACGATTTCATTAGAATATAGTAATCAGTCATTTTACGCGTGACTGTAGAAAAACGTTATTAGGGTTCAAATCATGTACCAACTTAATTTGGCCCACAGTGTTCAAGGAATTTCTGGGACACTTGGTTAAAAATTGAAATTATCAACAATGATTCTCTGTATGTTTTTAAAACCCATTTAGAAACACTCACTCAACCCTAATGGTATGGATACGTAAATCATTTTCCAAAGCAAACATTTATCTACAGATTTCCGTATCTTGCTACGTTTGGCATGGAGCTAATGCAAACACTGTCAGTAACGTACACTTTGTCACTGATTTGAATACAGAGTGAGTTTTAAGTATGGAACGCCTCAATTATCTCGGAAACGAATATCACGATTTTTATAGATTTTGGAGTGCAAGGATCTTGTGATATGGCCGATAATATGGTAGTATTTACATTTCCAGATTTTTCGTTTTTCCGGAAATATTATGAACTTTGTTATACCTAAATGCCATAATTTTGGAGTTATACATTTATATTATCTCCGACGAAGTTGAAATAATACATTTAGATGGATATGTCTGCTTCAATAACAACTTTGTCGTTTCAATAAATTAGTATTGTTGGTGTTTATTGAAAGTCACAATGAATCGTATATCTGAAAAAGACCATATTGAGATTTTAATGATATTAGGATATGGTGATATGCGTAGAAGTCAATAAAAAACGTGTAATATCTTTAATAAATTGAATCATAACCGAAATCCCATAACAAGATCTACTGTCTGTAAATTGGTGAAAAAATTTAATAAAACTAGGTAAAATATTTATCCAAATCAGGGCGCAGAAAAACTGCATCAACTGAAAACAAATCTTTAGATGTTTGATCCACACTTGAGTACTAGACCATAATGATGGAAAAATGTTACAATAACGATCCAAATTTTTTAAGTAATGTTATATTTTGCGATGAGGCCACTCTTTTTATTATTGGATACGTGAATCTGCATAATTGTAGATACTGTTCACGTAACAATCCTCGTTGGATGCGTGAATCCCACACCCAATAATAACCACAAAAACTGAATGAACGGGCTGAAATAAATAATAGGCGACAGAATTATTGGTCCCTTTTTCATCGAGGGAAACTTAAATAGTCCGGGGTATTTAGATGTATTGGAAAATAGTATCAAACTTGAGTTCGTTCGGTTATTTCCAAATCCAAGTGAGTATTTTCAATTACATTTTAATGTAGAAATTTCATTATTCAAAACTTTCGGACAATGCCAATATCCCAAACGACAGTATTTGGCTGCAACAAGATGGTGCTCCACCTCACTATTCGCGTGTGATGAGGCAATACCTAAATAATGTGTTTCCCAGAAAATGGATTGGAAGGCGTGGTTTTATCAAATAGCTCCCGCGATCACCCAACATGAATCCTTTAGACTATTACCTGTGGGGACATTTAAAAAACATCGTTTATAAAACAAAACCTACCAATATTCAGGAATTAAAAGATAGGGTTACCACAAAGATAAGAAGAACTGAGTAGTCAGGGATATTGCAAGATGTATTGGAAAGTTTTAAAAATCGCATGGCTTGTGGTATTGAAGTAAACGGACAACATTTTAAGCACCTGCTGTGATCGCTTATATGATCAATATTAAACTTTATTTTCGTTTGAAATTATTTATTTTAGAGTAGGAATCACAAAATATGTCATTTTCTTATTAATGACAACTAAACTAAACTAAACTGCGTCTCTATGACGAAATAAATGAAAAAAATTAAACAGAATTAAACGCCATGATAACATAAATAAATAAATTAGATGGTACCAAAGTGCTAAATTAGAATTAGTCACTTAACACGCCCTTCTCAAATTTTGAACTTTGACAAAATTTTAGTCCCATTGCATCAACAAGACGATAATATGTAGGTCTGGAAGTGGTTTCGTAAAAATGTCAGCATTATTCTAGATTGAACATGTCTCAATATTATTCAATTATTTTCCACCAATTGACGAACAAAATGGTATATTGTAGCAACATGTTTAGTACGTGAGTGACAAGTAGCATTTTCTGCAATGTACTTTGCTCACCATCGACAAGTCATTAATTTCAATTCTAACATCAAATTTCAAAAAAAAAAAATAAAAAATAAATAAATAAAACAAAAAAAAAGAATACAAAAAACAAAACAAAAATAAAAAATAAAAGAGAGTAAAAAAAATATATAATAAAAAAAAATAGTATTTATGTAGCTTATGGTATCGTATTATAAAATGTATATATCTAGATTTATTGTATAAATTAGATTTAAAAAACTATTAATGCATGGTAAAATTATGGTAAGTCAAGAAATTGATTGGGCTAATGAAACCGTAAGGATCCGCAGTCAATATCACAACCTCACACACACACATCAAATTTCGTAGATATAGTGCTTCACGAGATAAAGCCACGTACTCTGATTCTGTTGATGATATTGCAACCGACTGCTGTTTCTTCGAACACTCATCCTGTATATGAAATTCTATCATTTTCATCACTTGTTTGGTCAGCATCAGAAAATCCTTGGATTCCCAACTGATTCTTTTTATATACTAGTCCATACTTTTGTACCTTGTAGATAGCGTACTACTCGCTTCGCTGCTGACCAATGAACTTCTTGGTATTTTTCATTAATTTGTGAAAGTCTGTTGACAGTGAATATAATATCTGGACGAGTAGCAATTGCTAAGAACATCAGTGATCCAATTAATTGTCGAAATCGTTTTTCTTCTACTTTTCATCGATGTTGGTTTCCCTCTGGTAGGTAGTTTAGCTTGAGAATCACTTGAAGTTTCTACTGGGTTACATTCTTCCATATAAAACCTTTTTAAAATATCTTTTACATATTTCTGTCGACTTAACTGAATATTTCCATCAATTTGATAAATTTCAATTCCCAAGCAATGTCGTGCCAAGCCAAAATCTTTTATTTCAAATCTTTTTGCAAGTCCAGCTTTAATTTTCTCAATATCTTTCTTATTCCTTGATATATATGAAATATCATCAAACGTATACAAGCAAAATTGTATATTGATTTTCACTCATATTATAGTAAAAACATGTATCACTAGCTGCTGAAGTTAATCCAAGACTTTCCAATTCTTCATTCAATATTTTATTCCATTGACGACCAGCTTGCCGTAGACCATACGATGCCTTTTTCAATTTACAAACTTTGTTATTTTGGAGCATCTCGAAAGCTATTTTTCCTAAATTACTTTCCATCCCTTTTGATAATTTCTTTTAATGCTTCTTTAATATACTCTTTCAGTTCCATAAATACTTTTACTTACAAAAATCCATTTAAATAAGCTGCTACAACTTCTGTTTGGTAAACTAAGTGAACCTTCACGTACATCTAATGCCATCAAAAGTCTGATAGAATCCAACCTAGCTACAGGTGCAAAAGTATCAGTGAAATCTATTCCTTGTCGTTGTGTAAATCCTCGATCAACGACTCGAGCTTTTCTTTTTTCAAGTGTTCCATCTGGCTTGAATTTGTTTCTAAGCACAATTAAACAAGTAACAACAGATCTATCTTTTGGAAGACCAACTATTTCCCACGTATTATTTTTATATTAAACCACGAATTTCTTCAGTAATTGCTTCAATACACTCGATTGCTTCGTCTCCAGTCATCGCTTCTTTCAAGGTTATATCTACTAGATATGTTTCTTCAATTATTTCTTGTTCATTTTCTGTTGCATCAACAATTATTTCATCATCACTTGATTCTTCTTGCATATCTTCATCATCATCAAACTCCTCATGGTCTTCGTTTATATTTACTGCTTGTCCAGTGTTATAAATTTTTCTTGGTATTCATCTTCTACCTGATTTCTCTATCCGTGGTCTTCCTGGTTTCCGACGTGAAATACGATTTGGTGTACAAATTTCTTGATTAATTTGATCATTTCCAGTTTTTCCATTTTGATTTTTTATGGGCAAACACATTCAATATTTTCCTTATTTTCATCAAAAATTTCATCTTCTTTTAATTCATTTAAAAATTGATTTTCAACAATTTGTACATCTCTAGCAACTACAACCTTCTTTTTAATTGGAATCCATACTCGATAACCTTTTGATTCCTCTGATTAACCGACTAAAATACATTCTTTTGAACGCGGATCAAACTTTGACTTTCCTAGTTGTTTTTCCAAAACAAATAATTTTGCACCAAAAAACTTTTAAATTACCCAAATCAGGTATTGCTTTATTCCAAACTTCAAATGGAGAATGATTATACAAACTAGGTGTTGGACATTTGTTTCTTAGATAATTAGAAGTAGCTTCTGCCTCATTAAATTAAAAATATTCAATATTTTTTGAGGATTTCAAAAGGAAAAAAAATATACAGGATGATTTCTTTGAAATAACAAAGTTCATCATTATTCCGGAAAGAGGAAAGATGTGAATACTACCATAATATCGGCCATATCACAAGATCCTTGCACATCCAAATCTATGAAAATCGTGTCATCCGTTTCCGAGATAATTCAGGCGTTCCATACTTGAAACTCACTCGTATGTATACTGTACGAATAGCACGCAGTGCAGTTTTCTATTTGAAGACACTATGTTTGTTGCATCGTATTTGAATTAGTCCAAGAAAATATACTTCAATTTGGAGTTCCTGAATTTTTTATGTAAGCTACTCTGATGTATCTGAAAGCCAATTGCGGAAGTATTTTTTCTACATTTGACATTTCAAATGACACTTTTCAAATCTTGTTAACGTTATCAAATGTCTTACTTTCCATAATCAGTTGCGAAAAGTATCTATATTCCTGAAAAATATTAGTTGAAAAATGTCCGTTCAATCCTCTGAATTTTCCTTGTCGTCACTCAAATGTGGGGTCGATATATAATATCGACGTGTGTCTATTTCCAGCAACGCTCCTCCTTCTACGCCAATGAGCACATAATTGTCACCCTTTGGTGGATTAATAACGTACTGTGAAGCTTTTCTGTTCACCTACAAGATTTTACTGAATTTTCCGACGCTTGTCACGATCCTCGCACGAAAAATGTGCAACACGTGTGTGAATGTATGTGTGTGTTCGAACCGAAAAAGGGACGTTACGTACCCTTACCCTTCATTGGTCCTGATCGTTGTCTTGGAACGATTTTTATGCATCCCTAAGAATTTCTTTTTGAGGATAAGAGGCGTTTAAGCTTTTTAGAAGCCCTAAAAGTTTTATCAAAAGAAAGTAAATGGAAAAATACTGATATCTGCGCTTTATCCTACTTTTCCTTACAAACATACCTTTTTATATATCTTGAAGTAACTTTAGAAATTTTATATTCAACATACAACGTAAATTATCCAATGAAAGCACACTTTGTTCCCTAGCTCCATCTTTATTATTTATCTTCACCAAAGTAAAACTATTCATAATCTTCCATACGGTTGATGTCGTTGCTTGCTTGCTGACAATATACCACGTTCAACGAGAGTTAACTAAACTTTGTTTGTAATTTTTTAGCTCCAGGAGAAAAGTGTTTTCTGCCACTCGAGGTTATTTGCTGAGAAACACTGGAGCTGCACTTATTTTCCATGGGTGACACACGAAGTAAGAGATGACAATAATTGCTAAACTTAATAATAACTAGTGTGGCTATTCAGACAAAGCCAGTCTAGTACAAACGCGAGACTTGCAAACAGGGGCAATTGATAATGCCTCTGTTCTCCACTACTACTAAATCACCTTACATATACAAGCAAGAAACCACACTATCATTTAATTTCGTTTTAATTAACGCTTAAAAACAACAGAAGAAAAACAAATAATGAAATGGTATACAATGTAATGCATATTTCTAATCTCATCGATGGCAAAATTCACCCAATGGCGTGCATATAATATTTTATAAATTCGACAAGTTGTTATATCGAAATAGATTTTCTCGAACTGTCGTTTCAAATGGTTTTTCAAACACCATCATAATTAATTATTAATGAATTATATTTATAAAACTCACTCGTCCTCTAGCGAATAGTTATAGTGAAAACAAACCCAATTGAAATAAACGACTGCTCTACATCTAAACACAAAACGGCGCCACTGGTGAGGAAAACAAACTAATGTCGCAAATCATTTTAACGACAAAGTGGACCACGTAACTAACTAACCGAATTAGTTGGTGCCAATTCAGTTCTGTAATTGGGCCTTCTTTCGTCTCAGCAGCCATATTGGCATGTTTACTTAAGAATAGTAATATACTGTAACGTTTATTCTAATTTATATTTACAATTAATTTATATTTACAGATTTATATGTAATTCAGTCCTTATTTAATAATTTATGTAATACACTAAACACACTAATTATAATTTATATGAGAGTCACTTATTAAACACTTTATCGATGCGCGATTACTTTCCTTCGGTATCAACACTGACTGATTGACTAATTGACTGCACTGATGCTTGTGGCCTATTTATACTCGTGCGCCGTAATTCTAGAAGTATCTCGGCGTTCTCGCGGACGCATTGGATATTCTCGATATTCTGGCGGATGCACCCGGGTGTTCTGGATGTTTCTCGAAGTTTGGGCGGAGGAGCCATAGTCGTCTCATACGGCGATTTCACTGGGGGCACTAAGTGAGAATATTATTGCAGTAGCTCGCGTAACATTGCCCCCTCCTTAAGAGACAGTTCCTCCTGGAACTAGCTAGGAAACTGGAACGAGATGACTGTATCCGCAACTGGTCCCCTTGTTGCATTTTCCAGTCGTATGGAAGTAACATGCGACCGTCTTCTCTGTTGGCTGTGTCTCCCGAGCATGGCCGCAAACCAGTACCTGCACTTCGGTGTCTCGGAAGATTACTTCTACCATGTTACGGATTATTCGCCAATCTAACTGCCTACATTCAATCTTGGGCATGGCTAGCCTATGCACGTTCAATTCAAGCACATGCTCCCTCAGGCTTCGTAATGCTTCCCAGACATCCTGGTACGTTGGTCTTTCGTCGAAGGTGTTCCTCGTCACTAGGTGGAAATTGTAGCGGGAGCCATTTTGCAGCTTCAGAGCTTTAACTGGTACTGGTAACTGGTTTACCAAAGGTCGTGCGCCACTCTTCTTTATAAACAGAGATGCCAGTCCGCGCGCATCGGTTACGCTGGCAGGGATGTTTATTGCCAGTGAGTATTCCTCCGGAACGGTAAGCAGGTCTTGTCGTCTCTCAGTGGTGACGCCGAATCTCGCTTTTCCGGTACCACCATAAGCACCCATGAACTCTACAAAAGCAGGATCGGCTACTTCCTGAAGCTGGTTAACTTCCTCATCGTGGTCACCCTCGAATGGCGCTAATCGGTTACGGTGTACCACCTTTGGCTTTCCATTTGGGATCTTGCTGATACGATAGATGACATCGTTGATTCTTTCCTTTACGAGGTAAGGACCGTCCCAAGCTCTCTGCAACTTTGGAGAAAAACCCTTTTGTCTTCTTGGGTTATGCAGCCAGACTTTGTCTCCTTCGTGGAAACCTCCTTCCGTAGCTTGCGTATCGTACCTTTTTTTCATCCTATCGCTAGCGATCTGAAGATTCGATCGAACCAGCTCGTGTACGTCGTCCATTCTTTTTCTCAGCTGGGTTACGTAATCTTCACCAGCTAGTTCTTCTCCGGGTCGGCATCCAAATTCAAGGTCGCAGGGTAATCTCATTTCGCGTCCGAACAGAACTCTTGCTGGTGTTTGGCCGGTGGATGGCGTTTGGATGGCGGATCTGTAGGCCATCGCGAATAGCGAGAGATATTGGTCCCAATCTCGCTGATGGTTAGATACTACTTTAGACAGGTATTTGCCAAGAGTTCTGTTCATTCGCTCTACCATCCCGTCCGACTGTGGGTGCAAAGCCGTAGTTCTCGTTTTCTTCATGCCGAGCTTTTCACAAACTTCCTGGAACAGCTGGCTTTCGAAGTTTCTGCCCTGGTCGCTGTGTATTTCCAGGGGCACTCCATATCGGCAAATGAACTCATTCACAAGCACGTCGGCAACCGTTGCGGCTTCTTGGTTTGGAATGGCATACGCTTCTACCCATTTTGTGAAGTAGTCCATCACCACCAAAATGTACCTGCTGCCATTTGCTGTCGGTGGAAACGGTCCGGCAACGTCCAGGGCAATGCGTTCAAAAGGGCTTCCGACATTGTACTGCTTCATAGGAGCCTTTCTTCTCCCGTGCGGTCCATTGGTCGTAGCACAGGTAGTGCACTTCTTACACCAGTCCTTCACATCTTCGGAACTGTGCATCCAATAAAACCGTTCTCGCACTTTCTGGAGGGTCTTCTTCACACCTAGACGTCATCCTGACGGACTGTCGTGTAATTTCCGCAGAACTTCTGCTATCCTTGTTCTTGGAATCACCAACTGTCTTCTACTTTCGGAACCCTCATCGTTCTAGATTACTCGCTGTAGCAACCCGTTTTCCAAAACCAGCGAGTCCCACTGGGCCCAATACGATTTCATCCTTTTCCAACTTTTCTGGTGTCCATTCGTCGCTGGTCACCGTGGTTCTTCGAATCGCAGCTTCCTTAGCTTCTGTTTTGCTGCAGTGAGAGCACTCTGCAGGGCATGGTCTTCTAGAGAGGGAGTCTTTGGAAGGTCTTCGGGTCGAAGCTGCCCTCTGAAGGTCGACCATTCCTAGTTTTTCTTGCTGGGCATCTTTGTTTGTAGCAGTTCTCGGTCGCTTGCACGAACTGCGTACCTGTCCCATTTCTCCACAATTCCAGCATCTCACGGCTTTCAGTTTTCCATTTGAGATGCTTTTCATCATGTTGACAAGCTGGTCGAGCTTGTTCTCAACTTCTTCGTCTGCTACAGCCCTCACCTTGCCGTATACTCCGGAAGCCTGTGTAGCTGCTTCGTACTCCAAGGCTGCAGAGAGTACGTCGACCAGTGTCTTATGCCGAGCCAAGCGTAGAGTTCTCTGCATTTCATGGTCACGAACTCCGTCGATGAATGTCTGTGCCCCTAAACATTCCATGACATTCTCCGGTGCCGATGGATAGGCAAACCGCACCAACCTCGCAATGTCTGCTTCGAATTCTTGCAGAGTTTCGTCGCGTTTTTGTTTGCGGTTTTTCAGCTGCGACTGGTACAGATGCTCCAGGTGTTCCAGGCCATATCTCATATTCAATCGCTTTTTGAGTTGTTCAAAATCTTCGGCCTCTTCCACTGGAATGGTCTGGAGGATATCCATAGCGTCTCCTCTAAGGGCAAGAGTTAAATTTAACGCTTTTTCCTTCTCACTCCAGTTGTTTGCCTTTGATGCCGCCTCGAATTGCTTAAGATAGTTCGGCCATGACGTTTTACCATCGAATGTTGGCAGTTTCACTCGGCTGTTAGTATCGTTTTCCATTTTCGGTTTCAACTCTACTTTCTCTGCCAGTTCGTCGTTATTCGGGGCTTGCCTAGTTGTAAGATCCGGTTTATTACTAGTCTTCCTTTCGATTTCTTTGATTTTTTGTTTCATTTCTTGCTCCATACTTTTAATCTTTTCTTCCACGGCAGAAATATCAGTATTCATGGATGTCATTTCATTTTTCATGTCCGTCGAAATTTTATTCTCCATGTCCGACATTTTGTTTTCCATGTCCGACATTTTGTTTTCCATGTCCGCCGAAAGTTTACTTTCCATGGATGAAATTTTATTTTCCACGTCCGACAATTTGTTTTCCATGTCCGCCGAGAGTTTACTTTCCATGGCTGAAATTTCGTTTTTTATATCCGTCGAAATTTTATTTTCCATGGATGAAATTTTATTTTCCACGTCCCACAATTTGTTTTCCATGTCCGCCGAGAGTTTACTTTCCATGGATGAAATTTCGTTTTTTATATCCGACATTTTGTTTTCCATGTCCGCCGAAAGTTTATTTATGGAAGAGGTTATAGAGGCGGACGCTTCGTCGGTGAATTCAAACGTTTCCGGGTCCAATCCATTGTTAATCATAGCTTTTTTTAGTCGTTCCACTAACACTGACTTGACCCCACTTGTGTCCAGTTCGTAATCCTCCAACTATCTTCGAAGCTCTGAAACTTTTAATTCACAAAATTTCTTCGCCATCTTCCTGTATATTTATTTATTTATTTATTTTTTTTTTTACCCCACACCTGACACCAATGTAACGTTTATTCTAATTTATATTTACAGTTAATTTATATTTACAGATTTATATGTAATTCAGTCCTTATTTAATAATTTATGTAATACACTAAACACACTAATTATAATTTATATGAGAGTCACTTAATAAACACTTTATCGATGCGCGATTACTTTCCTTCGGTATCAACACTGACTGATTGACTAATTGACTGCAGCGATGCTTGTGGCCTGTTTATACTCGTGCGCCGTAATTCTAGAAGTATCTCGGCGTTCTCGCGGGCGCATTGGATATTCTCGATATTCTGGCGGATGCACCCGGGTGTTCTGGATGTTTCTCGAAGTTTGGGCGGAGGAGCCATAGTCGTCTCATACGGGGATTTCACTGGGGGCACTAAGTGAGAATATTATTGCAGTAGCTCGCGTAACAATACCAAAAGTTGTTTTCATCAATTTTAAACGCCTGATTTCGATGCTAACTATATATATATTTTTTTATTTCTTTTTCTATTTCCAAACCAGTGCTTCGAAAAATTTTTATAGTGAAAGATTATTGAAATTGAATAACAGTTTTCGACATTGCAAATTATAAATATGGTCTACTTTTTTGTTGGTTCAATTTGCTGTAGATTACATGGTAGTGTAAGGAGGGTAGTAACTAAAATCATAATCTCCGTGTCAGCCATTAATTAAGTAGGTAATACTTTTATAATATCGGATAAATATGTTTATCAACAAAGATATAAAAGTATTAGTAAGCAATAATGTAGTTAGTTTTGATATTGGAGATATTACATTACCAAATATCATTGGAATAAAGAAATAATTATACATTGAACGCCACTAAGATCAGTTGGCTGGCTAGAGCTTGAATGAATATATATATTTTGTTACTAGAGGACCCGACAGGCGTTGTTCGGTGCCAAATTTTTTTTGTGAATTTGATCTATTTTTTGAACCGTACCAAAAAGCTTCTATGCAAAATGTCAACCAAATCGGACCAACTATTTAGGAGAAGTTCAGTGTGTACTCGATTGTAGCGCCATCTACCGGAACCAATTGTAAATCTAAAACATTCTTAAATCCACTTGATCACACAAAAATTTTCATCAAAATCGGTCGATCCGTTTAGGAATTGCTTACTGTGGACTCGATTGCAACGCCACCTACTGGGACCAAGTGTGATTCTAAACAACTCTCCAATCCACTCAAACACACAAAAAATTTCATCCAAATCAGTCCATCCGTTTAGTAGTTGTTTAGTGTGAACTGATGAATTGTACGATGTGTTACAGGGCTAAAAAAGAGAGGGAAAGAGGGGCAATAGGCGTAAGCGGAGAGCTAATTACTGGTGGAGAGAGGAAATGAAGGAGCTGTGGAGGGAGTGTAAGAAAGAACGAAGACGGATGCTGAGAGGAAGAAGATGCATAGAGGGAAGAGCGGGATACAGAGAGAAGAAGATGGAACTGGGCGTAGGGTGGAGAGGGAAAGTTACTGGGGGAATTAAAAAACAATCCATGGGGAAAGGCGTATGAGATAGCGGTGAAGAGGATGGGTGGAAGGAGGTGCTAGAGGAAGATTAGGAGATGGAGATTGGAGATAGGAAAATTATTCACAGGAAGGCGAAGGAGGAGTGGGAGCAGGATTCGAGAAGTCCAGGATACTGGGGGGCAGGGAAAATTATGGGGATAAGGCCGGTAGAGAAGTGGAAAGTAGAAGAGAAACATCAAAGTAAGGAAAGCCCCAGGGATAGATGGCCTGAGAGGTGATATGAAGAGGCTGTTGGATGAGAATGGGGAGTACTTCTGGGAACTATTCAACAGGGTGCTAAGGGAGGAAGAGTTTCCGGAAGGTTGAAAGGTGGTCAGAGTGATACAGCTGAAGAAGGCGGGTAGAGAGGGGAAGCGGGCGGAGGACTAAAGGCCCATCAGCCTGCTGTGTGGTATGGGTAAATTGATGGAGGGGATAATGAAGGATATGATTGAGGAGGAAGTTGGTAGGAATGGGGGTTTAAGGGTAAACCAACACGGGTTTGTGAAGGGGAAATCATTCATCTCGGCGCTGGGCAGGATAATGTGCTTGGTAGAAAAGGCTAGGGAAAGCAACTGGAGGAACCAGAAATTGTACCTACTCGTGTTCTCCGACGTAGGGTACCCGTTCAACAGTGTCAGCAAACTGGCGGTGTTGAGCGCGTTGCTGAGGCTTGGTGTGGAGGAGGGGTTGGCTAACCTGGTATAGGACTAACTGACGAGGCGTGTGATAGTAGACTCTAGGGGGAGGAAATATAAGACGGAGGCTGGTGTGTCCCAGAGCTCGGTTCTTGGACCGACGCTCTGGAAGTGTGTGTATAATGATGTGTGTCTTGTATGTACGACAAAGGGAGAGGCGAAGAGAATATGTAGGAAGATTGTGGAGAAGAAGCGGAAGATGAAATGGAATACCCAAGGATGTGATTGGATAGTCAATTATCCTTCAAAGCACACATGCTAAAGGCGACAGAGAAGAGGAAAGTGAGGGCAGCATGTCTGGGAAGATTGATAAGTAATGTGAAAGGGCCGGGTGAGTGGAAGGGAAGGGTAATTGGTTGAACCGTAGAGCAGAGTATGCTGTACGGTGTGAGGTAAAATAGCGGAGGTGAATGCGAGGGTTAGTCCACTCCTGCAGGTGCAGAGAGGGAGCTGCTGAGGGTTGTGCAGGGGTACAGGACAGTGGGTGGACTGGCAGAATCGGTGCTGGTAAGGACTATAGGTCTTAGGCAGCACTCTATAATCCAACAAATTCGATAGTTCGACACTGCCCTTTAAAACTTCTGTCGGATTACCGGGGGTCCACAGTTTATATAAAAATAATTATACAAGTACAATTAACAATAGTTTCTGTTCTAGAACATCCAAACCTTTTACAGAGTCTTCATAACATTACCTGTTCTTTGTTATATTAGATACTCAGTGAATATTCAAAATTCGAGATTTCATTTCAGAAAACAAACAAATTATAAATCAAAAAAAAATATGTAATCAAATAAGGACCGCAATATACCTGCTTTTAAACTACAAAAACTTGGATAATCTGCTAAGTTACTCCACTATAAGTATAAACAGACTTTACATCTGAAAATTAACCCTGTATTCTGCGTAAATTTTGTTAATAATTCCCAGCGACACTCTGTAACAATACTGTTAATTATAGCCGAGGAACATACTTTCCTCTTTTTATTTTTTTGAAACTTCGAGTGTCAGTGAAGCGCCTGTAGTGTTGTTCAGATGAATTCTGTTTAATTATCCATTTTGTTTTCTTTAAGAGTCGAGCAAATAGTGAAAATTTTGTTAGAACGTTCGTATACGACGCTAACTTGCTACATATTCAGTTCGTTTTACTAAAATAAGTTCATTTTTATTAGTATGTTTGTTATCTTGACATGCAAGAACAATATTTTCGTTTCTTAAACTATACGAGAAAAAGAAAGAGTCTTGCATTTTATTTGTAAGTGGTATTTTCTATTTTCCATAAAACTAGTTGCTGCATCAATAGTGTTTCAAATATCGGGTAAAAAACACACATTTATGCACCCTGTATATTTTCAAATTCAAACTTCACCTTAAAATTTTAAGCCCAGTTTTGCTACAGAAACATTCACAAAGAAATCAGTAGTTCAAGAAATAATCACTTTTGAAAATGAGTCAAATTTTTGGTGGCAGGATTTTTTTACGGTCCTTGTATAATTATTTTGACAGCAAATATTTTCAACGTCAAAATTGATAGGGAGATGTGGCTTCAACTGAACAATCTTAATTGATAACTATCATAATTAATATCTATTAACCCACCAATGATTCGGGCTTCAAATGGAATGTATCCGGAATGGATAATTTTCCACCAACAGTTGATGAAGATGGAATGTTTCCAATGAAATCGATTAATAATACAGGCTGCGTCTCGACGAGCTAGCACTACCTATATATTGGAGACTACTAACACGATTTCTATGAAAATTGGCATAGTTGGAGAACAAGTTATGGCGAATTTATGGAAAATATTTTGAAATTCATGTCACTCCCATTTGGGAGTTCTCTCATAACTTTCACAGTAATTAGGTCGTAGCCGGGTGGTTTTTTGGGGTTTATTTTCGATATTACTTCTTCGACCTGATTTATGGTGAATCTTTTTAATGGAGGTTCAAGTTGATGAGGGGTGTCTAGATATGTTTGGACTTCATTTTCTATATAGACTTAGACTTCATGAAGGTGTTTTGCAAATGCTTCTAATTTTTCCATATTAATCTTGGTCCATTCGCCTTCTGCAGTACGTATTGCGGGATTGCCAAGCTGCGGCCTGTTAATTTTCTTTGTGGCTCTCCACAGCGAATCAGTTCAGTCGGCCAGTATGTTGGCTCTCCTGTAGAAATATATTTTATATTATTGTCAGTCATGATGTTTAGGAGCTGCCGTCCTTTTGGGGTGATGAGTCTGGATCCCCAGTGCGTATGCTTCGCATTGTAGTCTCCAGCTGCGAGGAATCTATTTCCAAGTGCATTGAAAAATTGTTCAAATTGATCTTTTTTGATGGTGTAAAGTGGTGGACAGTAAACGGCAGAGATTACGAGAGGGCCTTCCCAATCTTCAACTGCTATACTGGTTGCTTTCAAGTAATTTGTGCTAAATTTGCTGTGCAAGTGGTGTTTTATGGACATCTTAATAAGAATTGCTGTTCCTCCGTGTGTGGTTCCATCTGGGTAGTTGGTATTATATATTATATATTTTGGAAATTAAAAATGGCTTCGATTTGTGATGTGTGTTTCTGAGATCAGCATGATGTCGATGTCTTGATTGATCAGCTTACAATACCTCACTCAAATATATAACGCCGTACTATCAAGTGGCTACTTCCCACTCCTATGGAAGGTAGCTCAGATTATATTATTCCAAAAACCAGCGAAACCAGTAGAGGAAATAAAGTCTTATAGACCAATCAGCTTGTTACCGATAATGTCCAAAATCCTAGAAAAGCTCCTGATCTCAAGAATTGAACCACTATTAAAAAAAGTCTCGCATAATACCAAACCATCAGTTTGGCCTCAGACCGCAACAAGCAACAACCAAACAAATCCACCGTGTCTGTAACTATGTTCTAATTGGAAGAAAAAAATATTGTGCAGCTGCCTTTTTGGACATTACGTCGGCTTTCGACAAAGTCTGGCATAAAGGACTACTTTATAAAATTAGAAAATCCTTACCTCTTAACAATTACATTATCCTCAAATCCTACCTACATGACCGACATTACCTTGTTAAATACCAAGATGAAACGACCTCACTCTATTCGATTAACGCCGGTGTCCCTCAGGGTAGCGTAATTGGTCCAGTCCTTTAGATCTACCAACTTCCTGTAATAGTGAAACAGCAACTTATGCTGACGAGACAGGGGCCATGTCAGCACACAAATATCCAGCAACTGCATCTCTACAGCTACAAATGCATCTTAATATTATAGAAACATGGTTGACCAAATCGCGGATGCAAATAAACGGAAACAAATCAGGCCAAGTAACATTTACCAACCGAAGTGGACACTCTAAATGGTCATCAACTTCTACACCAGGAGGACGTCAAATATTTAGGAATGCATCTCGACAGAAGATTGACTTGGAGGAAACATATTCCCCCAAAACGCAAACAGTTAGAGTTGAAGTTAAATAAACTATACTGGATTGTTGGACGTAAATCTAAACTGTCCCTAGAAAACAAGCTCTTAATTTACAAAACCATTATAGAACCCGTCTAGACCTATGGTATTCAGCTATGGAAAATAGCTATGGGGATAGAAATACTAGAAAGGTTCCAGCCAAAGATTCTTCGAATAATAACCGATGCCCCCTGGTATGTGTCTAATCACATTATAGCACGCGATCTACAATTGACAACCGTCAAGGAAGAAATTAACAAAGTTGCTCACAAATATGACTTAAGATTGCAAAAACACCCTAATGATCTAGCAAGAAGCCTCATGTTGCAGCCAGTATAACGAAAACTAAAGAAACATATTCCAACTGTCCTGCTAAACATATTTTAGTGTAGATTATTTATTTCCCACGTCAAAAACTTATTCCAAGTGAGGCTTGTGACTTGATAGGACAATGTTATTGAATGTTGATCCTTCGTGTTAAATATACTTATCTAAAATTTATATATATATATGTAGATATTAATTTTTTTAATAAAAAAATTGACAGGTGCAGACCTTCATATTGAAAATTCTGTGTGAACATCCCCAATACCAAATAAAAAACATCTTGTCGGGTTGATTAGTAGGACGATCAAGGTAAAAATGGTTTTAGAGATATTTATTAAATCACGTACATGGTGAGTCAAAACTCAAGTACACTATTTTCTCGATAATTTTGAAAGGGTCACCCTGTACTTTATATTATTGTCGAAGAGTACTATTACCATACGATTCAGTGGCATTGAAGTTTAAGGTAGACTTCAAAAAGTTAATAATATACACTATACAGGGTGTCCTATCCAAAATAACAAAGTTACTGCTCACTTCCGGTATAACCAGAAGTGTGATGTATATCAAAATATCTTTTATGAACTCGCCATAACTTGTGACCTTCACAAATTTTCATGAAAATTGTGTGAGAAGTTTCCAATTTATGTAGTGTAAGCTCGTCGTGGCGCAGCCTGTATAGTGTTGTGGTATCAATAACTACATGCCACGACTTTGGGCGAATTAAAAAAGGGAAACAAAAATTTCGTCTAAGTGGTCCAGACTGATCAACGACACTGCTACCAGCTCCATGGAAAGTATTCAGTGAGCTACAAGCATTGCCCACAAGCACCGATCAGCAGAGGAAGTAAGCAGTATGAAGGGGACAATCATGCAAACGAAGATAAAGACTCCTAATCAAGCCACCAAGGAGTTGAAGAATAAGTAAAGGAGAAATTCAAATCGGGGGTAGGTACAGTCAATAAAAGACAAACCAGGATTCTAGTAAGAGACAGTTATAAAGTGGAACGACTCTTTTGGGTTGTTTTTATTGGGAGGCAAGCTAACCATTTGGACTTAGCAGAAGCTGCAGAAACAACAAGCATCAAAAGTCGAGGAAGAGGAACATTTTGCTGGAGATACAGCGGTAACAAGGACTATAAATAGATTTTTGATAAAATTTTATTCATATTTTCATGCTTTATAATATAAAAAATTATGCACTGCTTCAACAAAATGATTGTGTGTTAGCGTAGAATAATTTATTTCCATAAAAACTAATTATATTTAATACAGGACATAAATTTGATTAAACGCTGCACATTTAAAACAATTAAACAAAAGTGCACACTATTTACGGCGATATATTACAGCCGGGCCTTTTAGTAAAATGACACAGCGTGGCTTCTCTTGAAATATGAACTTTTTAGGGCAATAAAAACAAAAAAAAGGACATTTTTATCTCGACAGCCATTAAACACAGCAAAAAAAGTTTTCGAGCATAAGATTAAGATTAAAAGTTAGCGGCGAGAGAAAAACAAGAAAAGCTACACAATCTGCTGGGGTTCATGAAGCGCCCCAAACAATTTGTAATAAATGTGATGTACTTTAAAGGTGTTATATTTTGTTCCTCATTGGATGAACATTTTCAAGTCAAAAAATAACTATCTCTGTTTGTATGTTTTTTTTTGAACGAGACCTAAAATATTTATCTGTCTCCTTTTTCTATTGTAGTCCTAGAAAAAATATCGGACTAGTATTCATCCATGCATTCGTTTGAATCCATTTCAGAAGCTTCATGTCCTCTATAAATGGGAGAATTTTGAGCAGTTCTAATGGTTGTATTATTTCTGAGTCCTTGTAAGTTTTCACAGAAGAAGAGTATGTAAATAAGTGTTTGATCCCTCAGTTCTCATTTTCTGCACCTAGGCTACCAATTTGTATAGATTTTACCTCGGGGTACGATGTCCAGTCACCAGGTCCGTCACTGTCTTAAAATATGTCTTACACGGTCTCAATGAACTGGTCGAGAGTACCTTGTCTATCTTGTTCAGTAAACTCTTCGTATGAAGGTCAACCTCCATTTGAATTGGTGTTCTCTGTCTAGCCAGTACCTGAATTTTCCTTCTATGCAATCCTTTGTGATTCCACAAAACGGTACTGAACCAATGAAGTATCCAATTTATTACCTGCAATCCCCTCATGTCCTGGCACACATACTAGAAGCACTTTTTGTCAGTTTACAAGTATTAAGGGATACTTTACAGTTTTTTAATTGGTCCAGACTTGGTGATTAGCAAAGCAAAGCCTAACTCACAGTAAATATTTCAATTTTTTGTTTGGTGTATCATCTCCTGATGTTTTTATCATTTCAGGCTATAGTCGCAATCGTCTTTGATGGGAATACAGGCGTACATCGACCAAAGCTTGAGAATTTTTTTTTCTAGGTCTTGTCTAGGCTTGTTTTAGAGCCATCGGTGAACCAGATGATGTATCCAAGATTACCTTGGTGCATCACCTGTTCGCTAGGGAATATGTTCTCTGGTGTCATGCTATCCAAACTCATTGGAAATATGGGTTCATCTATTCTTGCCACAGTTGTATCAGTGTTCGGGCTCCATATGCCTCCCGATTTCAACCTTAGAATCTCCATCACCTTCGCTTTTGCGCAAAGTTCTAGAGAGAGAAGGCCAATAAAGACTTCCGTTGATGCTATCCTTGAGCTGTTCATTGCCCTGATAATAACAAAGAGAGCTTGTCTTTAAATTGCAGTTAATATATCCACTGCAGAAGAAACTTTTGTCCTCATCAACCAGACTATAGTTCCATAGGTCATCGTTGGCCCAACCCCAGTTGTTGTAGAGCTCGTGAACCACCCCAGGTTTTGCTCGAGACTCTTTTGCATTGCAAGAAAGGCCTAGTTGCCCTGGTAGTCATTTTTTCTCAAATTCAGTTTGAAATCGAGCGTCACTTCCAGATATTTAACTTAATTAGATATTTCGAGTATTTCTCCGAACAGTTGTACTCTACCTTGCGGGAGAACTCTCCTTTTCGTAAGAGCAGCTAGTTTGGTTTTCTTTTGAATCACTGCAAAGACCTCTTCAAGGCACCAGTCTTCCACGATTCATTGAGCTTCTTATGAGACAGTCTTAACTGTTTTCGGAAACCCATTGGTGACAATCACTATGTCGTCCGTAAAGCCCTGCAGCCATATGCCTTGATCACTAAATACAATATTGATAAAGGATATTGAAGGCAAAAGATTATCATAATGTCGGATAGTCTAGCAGCCATTGAAGCATTGAGCTTCTGTGTAATCAGTTCTAAAGTGGTGTGGGATGAATAGGCAAACTCAATGAACTAGGCGAGAACAATATAGTTACCTAACTTTGGATTCCATGACATACTGGAATAGAAGGAAATAAAATAGCAGATGAACTAGCAAAGAAGGGGACTGAAACACCTTTTTGGAGGCCGGAACCCATTTGCGGAAACATCTAGTAGGGCTTAGACAATCAAATATTCTTCTGGGTGACTACAACCTGTTGAGATAAAATCGATGCATAGGTCAAAGTAAAATTGCACTAAGAGAGTTAACAGGGAACCTAACGAGACATTGTCGCCTGAATGGGAATGGAAGAAAAAACCTCCTTCCACATACTTGCGAATTGCAAAGCAATTCAGAATCCTAGGCCACAACACCTAAGAGATTACTGGATAGAGGAGGGAGATTTACCTGATTTAGAGCCTGCAGATATCCTAAAATTCCTCTGGGAAATAGAACTAAAGGAGGTACTAGTCTCTAAGACTTTCCTCAGGAACAAAGTAGGAGTAAGAGGGCACAATAGATCTTTCAGGTTTTAGTGGATGCATGACAGGATTGGAGGACAGAATGGTGACAGGGGACTTCAATGCTAAGAATACTGTATGGATGGAAAGAAGAGGGGAGATCCTGGTAGAAGTGTTGACATCCAACGGGCTGGCGGTGCTGAATGATGGACTACTGCCCATTTTCGTGAGGGGTGACCGGGGTTCGTCATTCATTGATATAACAGCATGTGATGAATGGCTGGGGGAAAGAGTGAGTAGTTGGAGGGTGCTGGAGGATGAGGAAAGCTTTAGCTTACATAGGTATGTGGAGACGGATATAAGGAAAGGGAGAACGGAACTATCGGGAGAGTGGGATGGAGGTGGGCGAAGGCCGAGGCAGAGAGTATGAGGAAGAAAGTAAGAGAAGAGGGGACTTGGACATAATGTAGATGAATTGTGCAAATTGATAGGGGGGTTTGGTTGGTTGGCATCTCCTTGGGGATGAGTCCAACACTGTTTGGGTCCTGGACCCATTCGAACATGAGTTTCTCATCTCGGTCTTAGTGGATGTCACCCCAATATACATACATACAAGTATGTAAGGGATTGGTCGTATTATTATTTAAAATTTGCTTTACTTTATCATTTGTATATTATATTTTAGTAAAATGATCTATATGTGTTATATAGAACTTTAGCCATCACCAGCTGGCCTCTTTCGAGTTCATATTATGATTCACCCTATACCAATCTATTGTCCCTTGTAATCTCCATAAAAACATGTTTTGTCACAATCACTTCGACATTTTTTGTTGATGAACATATCTAATCAATATTAATGAAGTGTCTCTATTGTTAATAAATAACATACAATTTAATGTATAATAACTACTTTGATATACGAGTGACATTACAGTTACTTTATTAATTACATATGTGAAACTTTTCTAATTTCCCACTTTAGAAGCTTATAATTTCTTAACAAAAAGAGTAGGGCTGAATTTTTATATTAAGAAATGTCATTATTCCTATCCCCTTCATCATCTCCCAAGTTTTCGGTACTAACTCCTGGGACACCCTGTATATATATTTGTACTTGACGACGCGGAGAATTGATTGAACTTTTTCGTGGAATAAGTTGCAGTTTCGTATTTCGATTTAGACAAACATCTGAAGAACGAGAAAAAGAGAGCCCCTTAAATTCTCAAATATTTATTCTCTGGCCCGTATTGGAATTTGATTGATTGAGGATGAAGGATTTATTTTTTTTTTCGTGACAATTTCTCTCTTTCCCATTTCCAATGGTAAATAAATCTCAATTTAATCGACGAACGACATAGATGATTGATATAAATGGAAAAAAGTTATATTTAGATTTTTCGTAAATAAATTATTGATGGCTAAACCAAAAATGTACACTCCAATTTCAGTTTTTCTCTCGATTATTCTTCCAAATAGAGTTGGAAATGTTGAAATTGGACAAAAATGGGAGCGTAAAAAACAAAATAGACAATAAAAATTTTTAACAGGATATCAGAAACACAAAAAGTAGGTTAGGTAGTAATTTTTCGTTCAGCTTTGAACACCTTCAACTGCACTGCACATATTCATTTCATTTGCGATGAAAAACCCAGGCCCGAAGAAGAATCAATAGAAGCCAGAGTACCATAAGGGGCGATTCTATCACCCATGCTGTACACTATCTAAACGCAGACCTGCCTTAAACGGAAAACACCATCATGGTAATATAAGCAGATGATACCACCATAGAAATAAGATGAGCAGAACCAAGAAACATAACACGAAGATTACAGACTCTAGTGCAATAGAGGAGGGGTGCACTTCTTGGAAAATAAAAATTAACGGTGAGGAGACCCAAGCCGTATTCTTTAAATAAAGAAGACCTCGAGAAAATATGGAAATTGACGGGTAAGATATCCCAGAGACGGACAAAGTATCTAGGGATGATGATGAACAAACGGACATTAAACAACCACGTTAGCTCAGTAATGTCTGAGACCCGTCGTTAGCGAAGTGGTGGCTAAGACTTAACAAACTAGATCAATACCAATCGGATTATTCGGTAAAAAAAGCAAACTGAACATAAAGAGGAGAATGCGTTTTATGAAAAGTATCACCATTCCCATATCCACCTATGTATAGGGACACATCGACAGCAACAGGAAGAAACTTCAAGCACACCAAAATATCTGAATAAGGCAGGCTCCGAATATCCCTGGTATGTCAGGAACGAGGACATATACAACGATTTAAAGCCCGAGAATATACTAGAGATAATGGACACGAGAGCTATAAGCAATACGAATAGCTTTGATCACAGAGCTGATAGACCTGACAAGCTATACAGCAGAAGACAGAAAACACCCAGAAAACAAATAGAGGACAATCTATAGGGGACAAACAATGACCAAACTCCACACTTAACCAACCATTATACGTTTTGGATCTAGTTCCGTAATTCGATCAGGTTCAGGTATCAGGTATTAGGACATGTAACCCTTATTCTAAGTAGACCCGTTCCAGGTATTTAAGGCGCTAGCGGACAATTACCCTGCAATTGCAAATAATGTGTTCCGTCCTCCCATCTGCAGCCTCGCAGAATATGTATGTTTCACTTTCCACTTTGCCTATCTTACAGAGATGGTATCTGAGTGAGCTGTGCCCAGTGAGAATTCCTGTAATTACTCTAAGATCAGATTTCTGAAGCTCCAAGAGCAATTCAGCGTTGTGAGCAGAAGGTAGTAATAACCATTTTGTTTGTTTTTGGCCTTCAATATTTTTCCAGTGTTGCATGATGCGGCTCTTTGGGATGATACGAAATAGTTCGGGTCTGATGAAAGTAGTACAAGCTCCTTCTGATTTCCGACAATTCCCCTATGCCCTCAACACAGTGTCTAGCCAGTTGCCTAAGGGATTGTTTGCAGCTCCAGACTGTCTTAGACTCCTAGGTTATAAACTTCAGAGCCTTTAAAGCAGCCCGGCTAGCAGACACAATAAATATTTTCGCTTGGAATATTGTTGGAGTGTTTCACAGGGCTGTTGAGATCCTAGTATTAGGACATGTAACCCTTATTCCAGGGGATGTCTGTCACTAGGTAAAAACAATCCCAGAAGAGTGGGGAAAACGGGATGGACCAGAAAGAAGACAGCGAAGAGGGATCTCCCGAGGTTCACACTTGTGATTCAGAGACGAACCGGAATTTCATCGGGATCAGCTGTGAAGAAGGCGCAGGACCACTCAGGGTAAGGTTTTTCTTACAGGTCTTTTACTGAGTCAGCAGAGAAGACACAGGACGACAAATTCGAGGGAAAAAGGAACATAGCTACTCCTCGAAAAGAATGACGAGGGGTGGTGCAATGTTCTATTTCGCATTTACTCGTAGGTCAATATGCCTAATGGGAAGGGCTCACGCACAAATGTGTGAACCAATAATATTTACGCGTTCTCGACAAATTGGTATTGCGCAGAACTTGTTCAAGAAGGGGAAGGGAAAAATTTCTTGAAAGATTTTTATTGCGTTTTGTATTGCATGTTGTTTCTTAATTTTCAATCACCACTTGTACTTATATGGATTTTATTTCCCTGTCACTTTTCTGATGAAATTCAATCAACAGTATCCTTGAAAAACGGAATTATTTCAACGCTCTCTCGTCTTATTTGTTTTACGTTTGAGATCTCCAGAAGTTTATTTTCTTTTGAGAAAAAAAATCAAACAATTTCGTTATTGTATCTCGTTTGTAAACTCAAAAGTACTAATGACAAAGATGTCTTATTCGGTTTCAAACAAACCACATGTTTGTTGGTAAACTTTTTTTACGACATCTACTTCTGTATATTTAAAGGCGTACATACGTGAAAAAAATGTTATTTAGAAGTTTATCTTCTTTTTTTGAAATAAAAAGTTATTAGTTAATGAAATTATTTCTATTTTGTCTTCGATGGACCTTCTCGAACATCAAATGTCTGTTCAAATTAAGTTAATTCCACGCTATCACTGACATATTTGCACGAAAAATAAAAGTAAAGCCTGCAGTGAGACTAGAAGAGAAAGAAGAAAGACGGATAGCACTTTGCTGGCTACTGAAAAACACTGAGTCGGTAACGGTCGGTAACCTCAGTATCGGCCCGATAAGGAAAGTGCACGGAAAAACCTGAAAAATCAAATGGATATGTCTGATTTTATCTATACGCAACTTGGATATATCTGGTTTTGTGTGAAAATATACCTCAATATATTTTGGAAAATTGTATTCCACAAGAAAATACAATAGAAGCCGAGCACCTCTCTAAAAATATTTCCCACAAAAATGAAAATAAGAAAAACATAAAATCCAACAAACTAATGTTCAAATGGTCATACATAAATAGAAATATGAAAAACTTTAAAAGTCAGCAGCGACCTTTTCGGGTCGAGATGGGAAACTCATGTTCGAATGGGTCCAGGACCCAAACAGTGTTGGACTCATCCCCAAGGGGATGTCTACCAACCAAACCTACCTCAAACTCGCCGCTACCCCCACCTCGGAATCACTACCCTAGCATACTTCGAGACAGGCGGCGGTCCCTCGCACACTCTCCGCTCACACCATCGTCTTCTCCCTACTATCACTTCTACTTCTCATGCCATATCGAGTCCTTCTCTCCCCCTCACCATGCTCTCTACTACGCCACCCACCTCAATCCATTCCTCGTCCCCCTCAACATTATCTCCACCATGTTCTCCCAGTACACCGCCTCCCCTAGTTTCCTTTCCAACTTCTTTAGCACTTCCTCGTTCCTTCAGCATCTAAACATATGCCCCACATCATCCTCCACTTCACACCTCTCGCACACTCCAGTCTCTCTATTCCCAATCTTGAGGAGGTACCCTACTCTCGACCCATGTCCAGTGAATACCTGTGTCAAGAAGTAGTTCACCTCCCCGAATTCTCGGTCCATCTAATCTCTTTTAGCGCGCCCTCATACTCCTCCCACCTTCTATCCATTTCCTCCTCCATCTATTCCTGTACTTTCTCTCTGGTCGCATCCCTCCTTGCTCTAGCTGCTGCTGCCAGTCCACCCACTGTCCTGTACCCCTGCACCGCCCTCAGCAGTATCCCTCTCTGCACACGCAGGAGTGACCTAACCCTCGCATTCACCCCCGCATTTTCACCCCACACCTTCGCACCGTACAGCATAGTCTGCTCTACCGTCCTACCAATTACCCTCCTCTTCCACTCTCCCGGCCCTTTCACATTACACATCAATCTCCCCAGTCATGCTGCCCCACTTTCCCCTTCTCTGCCGCCTTTAAAATATGAGTTTTGAAGGATAATTGGCTATCCAACCACACCCCAAGGTATTTCACAGACTCCTACATACCAATTCTCCTTCCCTTCACCATCAGCCCCACTTCCCTCGACTTGCTCCGTCCCTTCACTAACAACCCCTTCATCTTATCTTCCGCCACTTCCAGTCCGCACCACTCTATCTTCTCCACAATATTCCTACACATTTTCTCCGCCTTTCTTTCTATATTCGCCTCTCCCTTTGCCGTACATACCAGACACACATCGTCCGCATACACCGTAATCTCACATCCCTCTTCAGATACTATCCCACAAACCTCATCAAACACACACTTCCAGAGCGTCGGTCCAGGAACCGAGCCCTGGGGCACTCCAGCCTTCGTCTCATACCTCTTCCTTCTAGAGTCTACTATCATATGCCCCACCAGGTTACCAACCTCTGCCCCACTCCAAGCCTCAGCAACTCGCTCAACACTGCCCGTTTGCTGACGCTGTTGAACGCGTTCCCGACGTCGAAAAACACGAGAAGCGCCAATTTCTTGTTCCTCCAGCTGCCCTCCCTAGCTCTTTTCACCAAGCCCATCATCAAGCCCAACCTCTTGCACTTGGGAATCATTATCAAACAAACATTTTTTGTAGAAATTCAATTCTGGAAGCTCTTGCCACTGAAAGTTCTCGTTGTTAAATTGCTTCTTAACATTGTTCTTTTTTTTCCTGAAAATACCATTCCCAATATGCAGAAGGTTTGATTTGCAATTTGCCTCAGAACGACCTTTTTTGATCATAGAAATATGGATAAACTTCGTCAAAATTAAAATAAGCACTTCCTTTCTACTGACTGTAGATTCATCCAGATTAACCATTTTATTTGGGTGAATTTCTCTCAAATCTTCAATTCCCTGTTATTTTATTATAGGTTGTAAACAGATTTTTTATGAAAAATTGAATAGATGAGGCTTTTACTTGATGAAGATCCATACTAATGATGAAATAAAACAATTTAATTTGTTTAAATCTTCATTTTTCATTTTGAACCAACGTTACTGTGTAGCGAAACGCGTCACTAATTTTAATTTGAACGTCAGTTCAAAATAAAAAATGAAGATTTAAACAAATTAAATTGTTTTATTTCATCATTAGATTTTTTATGTCATGTATCTGCCTAGTATACGAATCCGGCCAACATTTCCGTAGTTTTCTTGAAATTACTCAGGGTTATGGATGATGGAATATTTTTTCAGAATTTTTCCGTCTTGGTCGAGAACGCGGTCAGCTGGAAGGTAAGAATGGCCCCTCACTAGAAAATGATGAACCAAGTGCTTAATAAAAGGGGGAGTTTCGAATCTAAGCCAAAGTGCTAAGCAGTGGACAATATTCCTATTTTGGCCCCCACATCCATCGCAGCATAACCTAAGAACTTCTATATTTTCCAAAACTAATGATCTGAGGTGTGCCAGTAGGGCTGAACCAATTTCCGTGGAGCCGCGACTTGCCTGATCCTCCGTCCCGGTGTAAAATACAGGATTTTCAGATTTTACAACTAATCTGCCTCAGGTAGAAGGCTCTTAATGTCTTTGGTAAGGGGTGTATCTGTTGCAAGTCAAAACAAAACGAGTAGCTGTTCGCAGGATTTTCTTTTAAAAGGATGTAAAACGCATTTGCAAGCATTTTATGAATTCTTAGTTTTTTCGTCAAAGCTGCTTTTTCGGCTTGCTCTGTTTGTTCGATGGAATTCTTAAGATTAAGGCATGTACCGCACACATCCGATGCGGCAGAGGAAAATCCAATATTAAATTAATTGTAGAATACTCTCTTAAATATTGATGGGGATGCACGGAAACCGAGATTTTTTGAATTGTACATTTTAAATAAAGTTGCCAAGTTTAGGTCACTTGAAAGGTATACTCTACATGACTTTTTCCTACTATAGTGGCTTTCAGATGCTGGACAATCATTTAAAAAATGTCTCATCATCTCTGGCCATATCTATCACTACCTCTTTTATCTTTAGGAATACTGCCCTCTTGAACAGCCTCTAAAATCGGACTTATTCTATTTTTAGTTATTCCAAAAGCAGCTAGAAACAATGCTCGGCAAACTGGGACGGACCATTGATTTTTTTTCCTTCAACCCGAAAAAATTAGGCTGCTTGTAAAAACTTTGGCTTTTTTGTCGGCTGCTTCGGTCTCTTTCTTTTTGGTTGACTTACTGATATAAGGTGATAGAATTTTTGGTCTTGTAAAGTCTTTACAGGCTTCTCACAAAATTTTTCCCTCGCCTTCATAATATGCAAGGTGTCCCTGACACCGTCAAAATCGACGGAGACTTCTAACAAACTTGGTTCTATTCAGTTGCAGAGCGGAAAGTTTTCAAATACCGAGGCAGAGGCTCTACGGCATCTCCTCAGCGTGCTCTTTCCAGGTTTGGTAAAGATAGAGTCAAGCTATGACAACGGGCCGGTTGCCAGAATAAAGGCAACCAAAGAGGACTAGAAACTCAAGAATGAGATATTCAGCCCCATCTTGTTAGATGGACTGTGAACTCATTTGACCCCTACAAAATTCCAGGACCAAATGGCATATGCCCCAAGCTCCTGCAAGGGGGATTAGACATCTTAATGGATCCTTTGGTTCCGATACTTCGAAGCAGTCATGCTCTAGGGTATATGGAGAGAGTCAAAGGTGGTGTTTATTCCTAAACCAGGAAAAGAAACGTACACCCAGGCTAAATCCTACCGAGCAATACGTCTGACATCATCCATGGTGAAAACCATGGAAAAAGTCTTACAAATGTATTTGCAAGAAGGAGTGCTTAAGAGCGTCCCTCTACATCGACTACAATGGGCTTATCAAGCAGGGAAATCAGGTGAATCTGTCCTGCATAATTTGGTCTCAACTCTCGAAAGGAGTCGGAATTATAAGGAAGTAGCCCTTGCAGCATTTCTAGACATCAAAGGTGCTTTTGACAATGTTATCAATAAACAAATCCCTTAAAAAGAGGGATTAGCAGCACCACATGCAAATAGATAGGAAACATCTGCACATAATGGGCAAAGTTAGTGAACCTATGTGCAGAAAATGTGAACTTGATGATAAAACACCTACTCACATACTCTGCTTCTGCGAGAACTTACAAGTACTTAGACAGAAGCACTTTGAAGGGGAATTTATACAACTACTGTAAATTCCCCCCAGTCAAACTAGTGGCATCTGTAGAAGACACGAAGCTTTCGGTATGGAAGTAGATAACATGGGAAATGGAACAAAGATTCAGTTCAAGTGCATGGGCTGTTGAGCACACCAAACGGATGAATGATATCCCCTCTTTTCACTAAATTGCATCTAAACGCTTCCGTGTTATGGTCACAAGGCGCTGGAAACCACATAAGCAGGGGTCTATATCGGAATACCTACAAAAGAAAAAAAATAGCATGGCAAATTTCTCTATAAAAAAAGCGCTTATACCTTTGCATTTTCAAAATATCGCGTTGTGAAGATTTAGATCATTTTTCTCTGGATCCCCAATTGATAGCACCAACGGTAGTGTCCATCATTCACTACAAAATGCAGCAAATTACCATGGTTAAACAACAATTCAAGCGTCCGGTTACCGATAAAACAGTACATTCTACGAAGTATTCTTGCGGTTGCAATAAACCGAAGCTATCTGAAGACACCACACAACCGGAATAATACGTATATGCAGTCGTCCCCGCCATAGGAATGGAGAACTATCGATAGACCCGACTATCGATATTTATCGATGGTGCTATTTTTACTATCGATTATTATCGATAATTTTCGATAGTTTTACATCAGTATTGTCATTGTACGATTTTTGTCAAAATGTTGACAGTGTTCTCATGCGTGTCGTTTGATAATGATCCGATCGTTTGAAGTCAGGATTATTGCTCTCAATCTGCTCAATTTAACGCCTTTAGATGCTCGTGCAATGAAACAGCTTCAAATTGATCGCATTTTTACTCCATATCAGGTTTCAAAATATGTTCGTTACCTAACATCTTAATTATCGATAGTACCAAAAACTATCGATTTTTTTGGATAGTCCATCGATAGTTATCCATTCCTACCCCGCCATACCTGCATTCCAGGGCCACTGGTATTATTAGTAATGAAAACAATATGAGCCTGATTAAATGTAACATGGTTTATTTTGTATCGATATGTCTTGTTTGGTTCCATTTCTTGTAGATGTACCATTGAAGTATGAATGGATTTGTCTAGTTTTGAACGGTTCAGTAAAAGTCGGCTCAAAATTGGATAGGTCTGATATTGACTGAACTATTGATATTTACATGCAAATTTGAATGGAATTTGTCTGGTTTTGAACGATTTTTACATAAGGAATTTATAAAATCTTGAAAAAACAATCTAAAACTATTCCATTCGTATTTTGTAAAAAAAGTGGATATGACTGGTTTTGAATGAACGCTCCTCAACTATTGAAATTTGGAAACTGAATATTAAGGGTTGTAAAGTCATGTGATGATAGATGACGTACTCGTCAAAGATACCGTCACAAGATTGTGACTAATAATTTTAGATGAAACGACACCTCTTTTCAAATGCATCGAGAAAATCTATTCCATGATACTAATCTTGTTCGTGTTTATGCATCATTAACTTTCTAATGCAGCCACCTGCCTTAAGGCGGACTTCATTCAAATTTCATTCAGTAAATGCGGCTAATTTTGTTGCTACTGCAGAAACCCGCCTTAAGGCACGCTCTATTCGATATCCTTGTGTGTTTTGTTGCCTATTTACTGCAGAGTTCTACACAAACACCTGTTGAAATCATTCTTTATCGAATGTCGACAAAAAAACGATTACATGCTCGTCTGCTATTTTGATGGAGAGTCAAAAATTGTTTTTAAACCGATTTTTGAGTTGGAAAAATTATGGGTTAGTTATTTGTACACCTTATATTTTAAGTATTTTCTATTGGTTTTTACGAAAATTTAAATAGTGGCTCTATTTGAATTCCCTCCAAAAAGGCCCCCGCCTGTAGGCGAACATATGCAGTAAATGGTATAAATTTTTCTAAAAATTGATAAATATACGTTACGATAAATTACGGTTTATTTTCAGTTATGGCTGGTCTTCGAAAACATTTAGACACATCCAATGTGTCAAGTGATGAAGTGTTTGACATCATTGATGGATTTCCTAGCGATACCGAAAGCGAGGGTGATGATAGCTACGCTAGCGACGCAACTCTAAGCACATTGTTTAATGCTGAAGACGAATTAGAACTCGACGTAGACAGTGATGATAGTTACAATAGCGACGCACCTCTAAGCAAGTTGGTTACTGTTCAAGAAGAATTAGAACTCGGCGACAACGCAGCAGAAATGGTAGATTATTATGAAGCATTCGAGCCAGAGCTACCTGGTCATTTGTGTAATACCCCTCTAGTAAATGAACCTAGCGCTTCCGAAGTACATAAACTACACAGACCTTCTAATCGTCTAGAGCGTGGCAGATCTCCTGAAATGCCTGCAGAAGAAAATAAACGAGGTCTTTGTTATGTCATTAGTTCATTATCCAGTTCAACTTATAGGCGTTCGAATCGTCTCCGATCTCCTGAACTAGCTGCAGAAGAAGATGGGCCAGACGTTGCTACCACAGGAGGTTTTACCGTGGACATTACTGACATAACTAACGATTAGCTAGAATTGAAATCTATTATTTGGAGGAAAAAAATCTACAAGTGACCAAACAGACTAATTTATATGCACACCAGACAAATGTTTCCACGAAATTCACTACAGATGCTACTGAACTACGAAAATTTATTGGAGTTCTGATACTTATGTCGGTTTATCGCTACTCAAATGTTCGATCATTTTGGGCATGGCATTCGTTTGAAGGAATTTGTCAGACGATGCCAGTGCTGCGATTTGAGCAGATTAGACGGTATCTTCATTTCAACGATAACTCAACGATGGTAGGCAAGAATGTATCAGAATATGATAAGTTGCATAAAGTTCGGCCACTCATAATACATTTATACATATACTTTTTCATACAATGCGAGGCCAGATCTGTAACGCACAGACTACTGAATAGTTAACAACACATAGGCCAAACGCACGGTGCTGACTATCGAAAACTTATCGAGGAGCTAAAAGCGGATGTTTTAATGGGGCAACCCATGGAAGCAACGGCCATGAGATAACTATACCAGGTAGGGAAGACTGGAAGAAAGGTGTAGATACAGGCTGAGGCGACCTGGTATACGGACGGCTCCAAGATAAAAGTAGGTGTAGGAGCCGGAATTGTAGGGCTGAAACATAGGATAGCTATTCCAATAAGCCTATCTAAGAACGTCACAACTTTCCAGTCGGAAGTGGCTGCGATTTACCACTGCGATGAAGAAATTAAAAGGCAGGAAAGGACATACCGTTCAGTTGCCGTCTTCACCGACAGTCAAGCTGAAAAGAAGGCACTTGATTCCATAGTGGTGACTTCTACGCTAGTATAGGATTGCATAGGTGCTTTAAACGCACTTGGAGACCATTGCAAGGTCAAGGTAGCCTGGGTACCAGAGCACGAGGGTCATAAGGGCAAGGAATTAGCGGATTAAACGGCCAGACAAGGCTCATAAATGCCATTAATTGGACTGAAACCCTTCTGAGGCGTCGCAAAGTCGACAATAAATATGGCCACAAGGAAGTGGGTGGCACAGAAATCTCTAGAATGGTGGGTAACTTCACCAGGTCACAGACAGGCGGAACAGTTCATTACAGGACATTCGCCAACTTTTACGGAAGACCTAATAAGCAAAAATAGGAGAACTGTCGAAGCCGTGATGGGTGTGTTGACGGGGCACTGTAAGGTTAACAGACACGCAGAGCTAATGGGGTTGACAGACAAAGCTATGTGCAGATTCTGTCACCTAGAAGGGGAAACTCAGAGCACATCCTATGCCAGTGCGATTGCCTGACGAATGTGCGGTTTCTTGTACTAGGCGATGAGAAGTCACCGGCAAGAAACTACATGAAAGATTCAGTCTCGAGGCTACTTAAAAAGAGTCGACTGGAGAATGTAATCTAGATTCAGTGGACCACAATAGATCTGAAAAGGTCGCAGTGGAATAGGACGAGTAGCCACCTCATCAAATCTAATCTGATCATAATCTAATCTAATCCAATGTTCGAAACAAAGACGACGGGGGACTCATTTAGGCAATATCTTCCCAATAAACCAAATTTTTCCCCTTCGCGATTCTACAGGTTTTTCGTAAGATTTTGAAATATATGCTGCTGTAGGTGATAATATTGTTTCACCAAATGCTCCAAATCTGGGATTATCCTCTAATGTGTTACTTACTCAGTATGCCAAATTTTACCAACAAATTATAGTAAAAATAAATAAATACTAGGACTTACTCTTCATATTAGTGTTTATTTTGGATTCTAATTATACTACTTTTACTTAGCATTCGTAATTGACCTAGATTTCCTCTTTTAAATTTTACATATACTACATCTTCAGAGGTTCATTTTCCAGACTTTCATATCCACTTCAATTCCCTAAAAATATATGTACCTACAAATAGAAAATTATTCTTAAGTAGTGGTTGCGAGCAATATCAGTTTCAGAATATAAGGTATTTAGTTGTGAAAATACAATATATTTATCAAAGGTTCCAATGTTTACATTTGTACTATCTAGCTCGAATTGACATCTGTCAGACTAAGAAGATTAAATCAAATTAATTGATTGATAATCAGATGTGACTGATAATCAATCACTGATTAACAAAGTGGAAGTTGTACAAATTCATTACATTCTTTATCCTTTTCCATCTGTGTAAATTAACATCAGCATATCTTTTGAACTCCTAGAAGCTACTGGTGAAGGAAAAGAACTAACCATTCAAGACAGGTTGTGATCAAGGGAAGAGAGAGATTGTCTCATTTTGCTTTTGGGATGCTAGCTAATAAGAGCACCTCACGTTAATTTTAACGGATTTTTTGTAAGTTACAAAAAGCTTTAAAAGGAAAGTTTCCAAGGTTGCTTAGAACTGGAAACTCAACCAGTGGGTTGGATCTATTCTTTTTAAAATAAATTGTAATTACCTCAACTTGTCTTGTTCCACTTAAGGGCCACCCAACATCAACG
Organism: Lochmaea crataegi; assembly: GCA_947563755.1. NCBI lineage: Eukaryota > Metazoa > Arthropoda > Insecta > Coleoptera > Chrysomelidae > Lochmaea > Lochmaea crataegi. The sequence goes on along the minus strand of OX387433.1, from coordinate 38,253,187 downwards.
GTAAGTTTGTCGACCACTCACTTCGATGAGATTATATTCTGAATACTGGCTCAATATCATTTACTTACGTTTATTTCTATTTCAGGCCTTCATTTGCATTTTCATTTGCAACTTCATTTCCATCTTAATCTTCATTTCATGAATTTTCATCTTCAACTTCAATTTCATCTTCCAATTTCATTTCCATCTTTCTATTTCAACTTTACTCTACGGACATGAATTCTATTGTGGGATTCGACTGGTTCTCACCTCGTTGACGACTCCTGGATCCTCGTAGGACAGCTGTTGCCCCGATAAACACGTGCGAGGACTATACTTTGGTATTCACCCCCTACACGTCCTAACCTTTGGCAGGTGGTTATTCCAGGTAACTCAGCTTTAAGTATTTCCTAGGACTTCTCTCCGGCAACTTCATATTCTACCAAGAATAAATTTACCAGGATTTTATTGTACATTTATACCTTTTCTAATATGTACCTTCAGTAATCTGTGTATATACGAGATATTAATTTGTGAAACCTGGGTATGCATACTTAGATTAATTTCTATAATTTCATGTATATTTTAATTATTATATTTATCTAACCTTCTCTGAAATTTGCACGTGGCCATCATTTTAGACATACGTCACCGTTCAACTGTGATAGTTGAAGTTAAATTATATCGGTGGTCTTCACCATAGAGAAACCACGTTTTTCAGTAACTTCATTTCGGAGCCCCTTTTTGTGAGTACCTACCTATACATACTTGTAATCTGTATGGCCTACCACCTGGAAGGTCGATCGATAATATTTATAAACCACATAACTACATAACGCGATAGTTTTATTTGTCCCCCTTAAGAACCCCTTCCTTAACCCTGAGATATTCAAAGGGTGTTTGATATCTTTATTTCTACCCTTCAATTTCCTTAACATCCCTTTATAACAAGAGTGTTATAAATGTGGTCGTCCGCTTGACGCAGCCAAATTTTTTAAAACAAATGGTTTATTTAGATAACTCTAACACGTCGCTGGGCTCTAGTCGTTTATCTTCGAAGTAGAGGGATCTATTCATTAGGTAGGTACTTTGCGCACAAACCATGTACCCAATTGCAAACTATCGAGCGATGCTGGAATAGCTTTTAAAGTAGGGGATTCTGTTTTAGTAAAAAGGGAAAATGGAACCAAATTCGAATCTCAATACATAGGTACAATCAGAGAGGTGAGTGAGGTTAACTGTAAAATCAAATTAGATTCAGGTTTGATAAAAAAAAAGACATGAAAACAGAATACACCTTTATTGTAGAATAAATTTAAACTGTAAAAGCGGAAAGATCAATGGGAGTGATTAGTGTATAAACAATCAGTGAAAGTAAAGAAGGTTAATAACAAGCATGTGTCAAAAATTAGTGAACGTAAACAAGTTTAATAACAAATATGTATAGACAATTAAGTGAACATAAACAATTCCGAAAGACAATCGAAATCAGTAAATGTATATTATGTAACTTTAGGTTGAGTATGCTATTATTGGGATGGCAACGTTGCACCAAATTGATATAACGTAAATTAAAATTCACCTATTTTTACCTCATAAAATAAGGAAAATAGTGAAAATAATTTACATAAAGTGCTACAGAGTGATAATAGAAGAATTTCTGATACAGTATGTAAAAAAAATAGGACAAATCTATTGAATTTGTGGATAAAAACAATATATGATAGGAAGAAAGCAAGGTTATTAATAAATAAACTACTGATAAGGAAGTGAAATCGTGTGCGAAAGAATAACGGTGTTGCCAGCTTGTGCAGATAATACAAAATTTAAGGATTGATAGGAGTGGACCTCCGAACCGTTGAGGTGGGATAGCTTCTTGCGCAATCCAACATAAAAATCAAAGAATGAATACAGACAGTGATGATTATCTGTCAGACGACAGAAAAAGGAAGGAAAGAGAGTCAGAATCACCGTTCCAAAGTTCAAAGAAAATTAATAGGTCACCGCCTATAAAAAAGAAGCAAGTAGAGTCCGATGAAGATGAAGATACAACTATGATGTTGAAAACAATTATAAGTGAATTAAGAGAAATAAGAAAAGAGAACAAACAATTTAGGGATGAAATGGGACTGAAAAAAGAAAATATTCAGTTACGTCAAGAACTTAATGAAACAAAGAAAATACTGGATACCACAGAAAATAAGCTAGAAAGAATTGAAAAAGAAATAAAAAGAAAAAATATCGTAATAACGAGAATAACACCGACAACTAATGATGAACAGATGTTGGCTAGAGAAATGAAACAATTTATAGAAACCAACCTAAATGAAAATGTTGTTGTCGAAAGGGCAGTTAAATTAGGACAAAAAACTTATTTGGTACAGATGAAAGACTTGGCAGATAAAGAAAAAATAATGAAAACGAAGAACAAACTGAGGCTACTTCAAGGTGAACCAATTTATATAAGCGATGATCTAACAACATCAGAACGACAAATGCAAAAGGAGATCAGAGAAAAAGGCAAGGAATTAAGATCTCAGGGCAAAACGGTGAAATTAGGATACAAAAAACTCATTGTAGATGGAAAAGTGATAAAATGGAAGGCTAAGAAAGGAAGGGGAGACGAAGAAGCGATCCAAATAGAAAAAAACGGGAAGTAGTTCTGGAAAACACAGACAGAACAAAAACTAGTCGACAAAACGCAATGAAAACGGACGTGAGACAAATAAATATGGAAAAGTACACAAAATATGGAACACAATTAGCAAAGGGAAATACAGAAATAAAGGGAAAAACAGACAGATGACGTATAAAGGAAATGGTAACAAGATGCGAGTGGCGTCATGGAATGTACGGGGTATTTATGAAGAAGAAGCGGTGAAAGATCTTGAAAATATAGCAAAGACGTACAAATTAGACCTGATAGCTCTCTAGGAAACACATATTAAAGAAACAAATATAACAGAGCTAGGAGGAGATACAAGAAGATATGGAACTGGCTTTTTGGTCAGTAAATGACTAAAAGGTAAAGTTATGAAGTTTGTGCCGACATCAGAGAGATTATACTACTTGATAATAAAGAGTGAAATGAATATATCATTCTTAAATATATATGCTCCAACAGAAGAAAAACCTGACGAATACAAAGACTTGTTTTACGAAAAACTTGAAGAAACCTATAATGAATTAAGCAGAAGTACCATGAGAATAATATTAGGGGATGCAAATGCAGAAGCAGGGAGAGAACCATTATATAAAAACATAGTAGGCAGCGAAAGTAAGCACTTAGAAAGTAACAACAATGGTATAAGATTAATAGATTTCGCCTCAGAACATCAAATGAAAATTATGAGCAAATACTTTAAGCGAAAGGATATCCATAAAGGGACGTGGATATCTCCCGATGGAACTTACACAAACCAAATAGATCATGTTATAATAGATAAGAAGTATTGTAACATAATGAAAAACGTAAGGTCATGTAGAGGTCCTGACATTAATTCAGACCATTTCTTGGTGAAAATAGAAATGAAAATTAAAAAGTCCCAGGTGAAGAAAAAACCAATTACCAAAAAAAAATAGAGTACCATATGGAATCTTTACAGAACCCGGAAATTCAGGAAAGATATGTAGCAGAAATAACTCGAGGATGCCAAATGCGTAATCAAGAAAGCCTGCAAAGTATAGATGAGAAGTGGGAAAAAATGGAAGGAGTAATACAAAATGCAACCAAAAAAATAATTCCCAAAAAACAAAATTAAAGGAGAAAGAAATGGTGGAATGCAGAATGTGCAATAGAAATAGAGAAAGGAAATAAATAGAGAATAAAAGCAATACAAACTGGGAAAACACAATGCTATGAGTACAAAATACCAGTACTAGTACTTTTCCTTGATTTCAAGCAGGCATATGATTCTGTCTCCAGAAGTAAACTGTTAAAGGCTTTGAATGAGTTCGAGACCCCAAGAAAATTGGTGAATCTTGTGAAGATGACTCTCATCAAAACTACTAGTAGTGTACAGATCAGAGGTGAAGGCTCAGAAAGTTTTGAAATAGGAACAGGTCTGAAGCAAGGTGACCCCTTGTCAACATTACTATTCAACCTTGCATTAGAAAAAATTATAAGAGACAGCAGATTGAATAGAGAGGGACACATTTACTATAAAAGCCATCAAGTTATTTGTTATGCGGACGATATGGCCATAATTTCAAGAACAGAGAAGGATTTGGGTGAAATAACACAGAATTTAATAGAAGCGGCCGCTAAAATGGGACTTAAGATAAACGAACTGAAAAGTAAGCTGATGAGACTCGGAAACCAGACAACAAATGACAAATTTAGAGTAGAAACCCAAAAAGCAATCATCGAATTTGAATATGTGGAAGAGTTTATATATCTAGGAACCCTGTTAAATAGTATTTGTAGTGAAGAAAAGGAAATTAATCATAGAATCATGAAAGCTAACAAAAGTGCAGGAACAATAAATCACCTAGTCCGGTCAAAACATCTGTCAAGGAAATCAAAACTAAGATTGTACAATAATATATTGAAACCTACGATTTTATATAGTTGTGAGACATGGGTTTTAAACAAAAATCAAAGAGAAAGTGTAATTAGATGGGAAAGGAAAATATTAAGAAGAATGCTGGGAGGAAAAAAAGTAGAAGGGGTGTATATGAGAAGGACTAACGAAGAATTATATAACATTTATCGTGAACCCAAAATAGATGCAACTATTACAGCAAGAAGACTTCAGTGGTTAGGGCACATAGAAAGGATGGAAGGAGGAAGAATAGTGAAACAAATAGCATGGAGAGTTCCGGAAGGCAAGAAGAAAAGAGGCAGACCAAGGAAAACATGAAGGGAGGTGGTACTAGAAGACCTGAAAGAAAAGAATGTGAATCGATGGAGAGAAAAGGCCAAAGATAGAAAAGTATGGAGAGGAATTACAAAGCTATGGGCCTAAAAGGCCTGTTAAAAGCTATATATATATATATATATATATATATATATATATATATATATATATATATATATATATATATATATATATATATATAAATATATATATATATATATATATGCTATTATTAATAATTTATCGTCCATTTCACAGCAGTATTTAAGATATCAGCAGATTCATTTCATTAGGGAAAAAGGAATTTATTCTTTTTGTAAAAGGGGAAGGTGTGATGCCTTCTGGTATCAAGTAAAATGAGAAGTAAATTGCCTTGAAACTATTTTCAATAAATCATTGAACGTTAAAGAATGCATAAATAAAACCCACGAGGCCGACAGGCATCGAAAGTCAAGTTCATCACGTACCTATATTTACGAAAAACAATTATATAACATTCAATAGTGAAGGTAAACATGAACTTGACCAACAATATAAATATTATAGAAACAGACGATACTGTTAATCGCGATTTCATACCGAATAGAATGTTTCTGCCCATGACATAAAAAATGATTTCTGTTTATGTGACACTTTTTTTCACAACCTATTTTATTGTTTTTGTATGATGTTCCATATTTGGTATAAACCCTTTTTTTTTATTGGTACATTTTTTAAAATATTCTTACAGGCTATGTTTGCTTTTGACTAATTTTTTCAACAAAAAATAAAAATGTATGCGGTAAAGGCCCGTTATTTCAAAGAAGAAGTTCCCTCAAACGAGATCTCGAAACGGGTCGATTGGGGAACTTCTCATTAAAAATGCATTCTGCTTCATCAATATTTTCTCTAGTTTCACTAAGCATTAGGATCACTATTTTATCACCTGAAGCACGTTCCATTTCGCTTCTTGAAGCACTAAAACGTTCATCACAGCTTTGCTTTTTTTTAGAGCTAGCTGCCGCCACGTGCACTAAAACACAATTTGACATCTGGTGTTTAATATTTTGACAAGAGAAATTTTCATATGTTTGCGTCAATAGTTTAATTGTCTAACCGATTTTTTGTTAGTCTACAATATATTTATTACTATTGGTTTGGTCCCTGTAAGATTTCCTTATTTTACATTTGTCCCACAGGCCAGTTACGAAGAAGACATTTTTCTTTCCCTCGGGAACACAATAGGCGCATTATTTTTGCCAGCTTTGTATGATTTGTTGAAAAATTGTTGAAATATTCAACTGTGTTGAAAAAATGTCTTAAGTTTTCAGGAATGTCACTTCACGTCAGTGAAAATTGATGATACAATTTTGAGTTACCTAGATTTCTGGAAAAAAAGTGAAAGTGATTAATGAGTTTTTTCTTTTAAAATAATACGCTGACAAAGTATACAGAATCTTTCAATAATTATCAAATAATTTCCACCGGAGAAATAAACATATTAAACTCTAATCAACAAGTTGAAAATGGTGAAAAATAGAGATACTAGAGATAGAGATAAGCTGTTGCGTCTTTCAAATGAATCATTATATTATCAAACATTCTTGAGCTGAATTTACTGTTTGGACCCTTACTTTGTGGAATCTACTCATATTAATATTATAAATGAAACTAACAGTTAGTTTCATTTATAATATTAATTCTTAAGCTGTTTAATTGAAAAAAAAATTAACGTTAATTGCTAACGATTGAAGACGAATTAAGTTATTATACTGCTTTAAATATGTATTCACAATATGTATAAATATTACCCTAGGGTCAATAAATTTACAATTTAATATCCGCCAGTGGAAGCATAAATTTTAAGTTTTGCCTCTTAGCGTTATGTAACTTTGTTTAATATCGCCGAGACCGTAGAGAACACTCTCAAGAAGCTTTTATTTTACTATTATGCTAATGGTATCGATGTCGTTTATTTTAAGTACTAGCCGCCGTTAGGGAAAGTAACATTATCTGTTGCGTATAACCAATAGGAGTTTCTAGTAGCCTCAAGGCTTTTTTTAAAAGATTGATAAAAATAGTGAATCGAAAAAAATAACATACTTAACGGTACTTTTTTCTTTTAAAGCGTTCCTTATCTTTCTGCTGCTTTCGATTAACACGGCGATATTTTGATCTAAGCCGGCTTTGCACCTGCTAACGTCAGTTGCACTAAAAACGCTAACAAAACTCGTTCATCAAACTTTATTAACGTCGACCTGGAGGAACTCAACAATTATTTCGTAACCGTTAGTAAAAATGTTAGCTCTAAAATATCTTCTAGTCGTGATGCTCTTTATTTCCTCGTTCGTTCTAAAAGAATCACTGATAGTTCATTCCTTAGACTTGTAGATAAATTTGAACTAGTGAAAAAAAACCATACTCGGCATTCAAAACAAAACTTCCTGTGGCATTGATGGGATATCAGCTAAGTTATTTTTAAATATTCCAGATGTGCTCATGTTCTGTAATAATAATCCTTTGGAAAATGTCTCTTTTCTAACAGTCTAAGAACAGCTATAATGGTTCCCCTGCACAAGGGTGGCGAAAAAAATAATACTAGTAACTCTCGTCTCATTGCTTATCGAAGATAATCGAAAGATTAATGAAAACCCGCCTATTGCCCCTTCTTTTTGAACATGAAATCTTGAAATTTCAACAATTTGGTTTTCCACGTTGTCAAAAACGGTCAATAATTGTCAGAAACTGTCAAAAATGGTCAATAATTGTTAAACTTTTGAAAAATGGTCAAAAATTGTTAAAATATTGAAAAAATGGCCAATGATTATAAAAGACTGTCAAAAATGGTCAATAATTGTTGAAAATTGTCAAATTTCTCGAAAAATGGTTAACATTTTTGAAAAATTATCAAAATTTTGAAAAATGGTGAAAAGTTGTCAAAATTCTGAAAAAATGGTCAATAATTATAAAAAACTGTCAAAAATGATCAATTATTGTTGAAAATTGTCAAAATTTTTGAAAAATCGTAAAATTTTTTGAAAAATTGTCAATAATTGTCAGAACCTGTCAAAAATGCTCAAAAATTGTCAAAAATGGTCAATAATTGTTCAAATTTGTAAAAATGGCTAAAAATGGTCAACATTTTTGAAAACTTGTCAAAAATGATCAATAATTGTCAAAACCCTCAAAATTGGTGAATAATTGTCAAAAATGGTCAATAATTGTTAAAATTTGAAAAAAATTGTCAAAATTTCGGAAACATGGTTAATAATTGTCAAAAATTGTCAAAATGGTCAAAATTTTCGAAAAATAGTCAAAAATGGTCGTTCTATTGTGCATAAGAAGTGCCGACGACCGCTCACCTTTTTTTTATATGACAAGTTTTAATCTATCTCTTCAAATAAGGGGCGGGGGAAAGTGGGAACCTTGTTCGAAAAAACGCCTTTAACTCCGGTTCCACTTGACCGATTTTAATAAACATTGATGTTGTTTGAAAGAGCTTTTGTTAAACAATCGAAAATTTGCAAATTTGAAGCAATCTGATCGATTAAATAAATGCTAGAGGGCGCTGTATAATTTTTTTTAAATATTGTGTTTTCTCGTAACAATTTCAAATGGAAGCATAAAAATTTAAGTGGGTCTTCAAGAAGTAGAATAAATTAGTAATAAAACAGTGAAAACCGCAAGTCGATATTATTTTCCTATCCTGGGATATCGTAAGAAACAAGTGAATTGCGGGAATTGTTCTTCCAACATCTTGAAGGTTTTAAGCGATGTGTTAGTGAACCAAAAGCATAAAATATCAATAAAAACCGATATTTGCCCAGCAACAACAAATACAGTTTAAAATATGAATTACGATTTACTGATGACAACAAAATTAGTAAAGATGGCCAAGCAAGCTATCAATTATTTCAAAAATTATTCATCGTGTTGCATTTAATAGACTTTCTTCATCTCTTCGTACTGAAATGATTCTTACAAATGAAGAAGCATTTGATATGTTGACAGTTTATTTTGAATGTATGAGAAATGCAAACGTTGGTGCTAGAGTGTATGCACTGCAATACCCAAACAGACGTCATCACAGCAGAAGAGTTTTTCTCCGACTCGCACACCGTGACCTACTGGAAATGTGAATCTTCCTGTGTACCGAAGACAACGCAGAGGTAGAACAAAGGAAAATTTTATTGATGGTTTAGATTATGTAAATGTTAACCCTCATTCAAGCACCAGAGCCATAGCTAGAGACTTTGGTATATCGAACCACCGTTCAAAACATTTTAAGAGAACACAGGTGACCACTTATTTATTAATGTTTTATTCGGTATTAAGTATAATGATAAAAATGTTTAGATTTTTTTCGTTCGTCCAGTAGGTAACTAATATGCTTCTCATTTTTATCATACCGAAAATGTCATTAAATCAAAGTTAACTTGTGAAAACATGACTAATGTATTTGCCGCCATTTTATGTCCAGTTTCAATAAAACACCAAATTATTTGATGAAATTATCTTATGCTTTGTGAATAGATTTTAACTAACAACATGATAATTAAGTGAGGCAAAGTAAAGTAAAAAGGTACCAAACATAAAAATAGGCCGAGTGAGTAGATGACGTGAAATAATACTGTGACATGACAAAAAAATTTCTCATACGACCCCTCGTTTCTGAGTTATAGGCCTTAAAAGTTGCGAAATCAGAACTTATATTTAAGTATATTTTCTAAATTATACCGTAACTTTTTCAGGGACAACCTGTACAAACTACAATGAATTTTTCAATCAATTTTTCAACAAAAAGGTACTCTTTATTTAACTCGATAAAATCTATGGTTTAGGAGATAATAATGTAGATTTTTAGATCGTTGTACATGCCAAGGAAACCGTTGCCATGAAGAGATATTCTGAAGAAAATTATCATAAATTGTAATTATTTATTGAAAATACTTACATGAGGTATTAGAACACAATCAAACATTTCTAATTGAACTGCTTACTGTCAAACATCGTGGTACTTACATTAGGAAAAAATTGAAATGTAGAAAAATTTAGTTGGTTAGCCTACAAATCAAATAAAAAAAATAATAATAAATGTTCGAAGTGGGCACCTTGCACTTCTACACACTTCCGGAGTCTACGGAGGATATTTCTTTGAACTTTGAAGAGCATTCCAAGATTCTGCCTTATCGCGTCACTATGGAAGTTTATTCTATCGACCATTTCGTTTCTTGTGTTTACCGGTGTTGCATATACCAAGCTTTTAAGATATCCTCGAAGAAATGAATCCATTGGATTTAATTCAGGGGAACGGGGTGGCCATGCAAATGGACCTCCCAGACCAATCCACCTTTTAGGAAAAATGTTATTAAGATTATTTCTTACATCATTTAGGAAGTGGGGAGGGGCTCCATCGTGCATGAACTACATGTCTCTGCGAATGTTTAGAGGAATATCACATAACATGGGTGGGAACTTATTTTGGAGAAATTCTAAGTATCGCTGACTATTCAGGTTATTATCAAAAAAATATGGACCTAGTAAATTATTACCCACTATTCCTGCCCACACATTAACACAAAATCGATGTTGATTCTTTGTTTGAATTGTACCGTGAGGATTTTCATCTGCCCATGAATGTAAATTATGGGAATTGATAAAACCGTCTCGTGTGAGACCAACTTCATCAGTAAACAGTACTTTTCCAACAAATGTATTATCAACTCAGCGTAGGCCAGTCTTGCTGGATAATCCTCTACTTCCATGGCAGGCACTTTCTGGATGAGAAAGGGGTGAAAAAGTTGCTCCTGGAGAATCCTATGAATGCGTACGCTAGTTGTGGGAGCAGCATCACCTGCATCTAATGCATTTTAGTCTAAAGCTGGTGTTCGTATAGTTCGTTGTTGACTTGCGCCACCGTTTCCTGGTAGGACACTTCCTGAAATATCAGTTTATAACAAATGATGGAATCTAATTCACTTAGTTTATGTAGACAAACCTGTTTTCCGTAAGCAGCGATAGACCCCAACAAAAGTTCTACAGTCGGGTATAATTCTGCCCGGAAAGCGTTCAGTATACAACCTTCTGGCTTCTGACGAGTAACCACAAGCCAAACCATACATCAACTGCATGTCGGCAGTGAGGTGGAGCTCCATCTTGTTGATATTTAAAGTTGTTGAAATCAGCCGTCAGCTGCGGAAATAACCACCGTTGCAATATATCGAGGTAGGACATACCGGTCACAGTTATTTCATGAAAGAAAAACGGTCCATACACTTTTGTGCTGGATACGGCACAAAAAACATTCAATTTTTGAGAATCCTTCTCATGTTGGAGAATTGCATGAGGGTTTTCCGTGCTCTATATTCGAATATTGTGACGGTTCACCTTGCCACTTAAATGAAATGTCGCTTCGTCGCTGACCACCAGATTGTTAGCAAATCCGTCATCGCACATCGCACGTATTTCAACACAGAAAAGGCTTTCTAATGCATAGGCGCACTGCAGACGTGATGTGGGCGTGCGCATGACAAGCTGCCTCCGCAGGCGCGAGTCTTAAACGTAGAGGTTGTCGCTGCCTATAGATATGTCATTTTTTGTTATATCTGTCATATTTTCCGAATAAAAGCTTTGTCAAACTAGATGATTCTTTTGTAGTAACCCTGTATAATTAATTTGTATATTATATTATGTTTTGTATTATTAGTATAGTATAGTCAGTATTTTTATTTTTTTTTATATTTCGTTGTGAATTCAATATTGTCTCTCTCGCTCGCTCGCTCTTTTTCTCTCTCTCTCCCGCTCACTCAATTGAAATTTTTCATTTTTCTATAACTTTCCACAATAGCGGCAACATTTAAGGAAATCGAAATATGCACTATGATTGACAGTACAGATATGAATCAATCAGGAAAAACATCCATCCAGAATTCTGCAATGTATCTTAGACTATTTTTTTTTTGTTGATCGCTCTGTCTACAAATCAGTTTCCAGTGGTTAGAAACAGCGAACGTAATGGAAACGGAAAATTTTCTCGGTCTTACTCTCTCTCTCTCATAATCTTCTCGTTTTTTCGAAAGAAGCCCGAATTTAAATTCAATCTATCTAACTTTAATTAACGTCGATTCGACAGACGTAAGGAAGTAATTTCAGGTTTGCCAAAAAGCAGCTGAATCAAGATAATTTCCTGAACTGTGGATGAACGATTCGAAAACTTTTAAAATAATTTTGTTGGGTAAATCGTGCTTGAAGTTTTCCGACTATTTTGGGTATTTAGAAAATGTTGAGTTCGGGGCATAAATATCCATCCGTCACTAATTTGAAAATTTTTAGATTAATTACAATTAAAAATGAATTGTTTTTTGAAATGAGAGAAAAAATTACTTTTACTCTAATAAAACAAGCCTCATGTCATACGTCGATAGAAACGATGATTCGAATGGGAAATCTGCTCAAAATAAACATAAACATAAATATTATTTAGGTCATGAGCTGGAGAATAGTCAGTTGATGAGTTATTGTAAAAACTAGTCGTAGACTATGAAGTTTGAAGGTGTGTTTAAGACCGTACAAGCATTTTGGGGGCGAAGCAAATTATAATTAATTTTCATTTATAATATCACAAGAGCATAGACAATATTCGATTATTCACCGAGTCACGAGACGTATTTGGCGAAATATCACGAGAGCGCAGCTCGAGTGGTGTTTCGCGAAATACGTCGAGGGAAGAGGTAAATAATCGAAAAATATTGTCTATGCTCGAGTTGGTATTCGTTACGATTATATAACGAATAATATTCCAATTTTTTTTATTGATTAATATTAATATTGAAGGTACAATTATTATAATACATATTCGATGTATTGTTGTTTTCGGAATTTGTAGTAGAATTAACTGACATTTCATTGAGCTTGCCCGTTACTATGGAAATGATCACAATATGGCAGGAGGCGAAGCACCAAAACGATTATATCACGTCGTCAAGGGGTATATTCACTCATCAATACGTCGTAACTCTGGGAAATTCAAGGATTGTATTGGTTCATTAGAACATGAGTTATATAATCTCAATTATAAACTAACGAATATTTCCAAATTTTGTGTTAAGATGCTTAAAAAATTCATCATTGAAGAACATGTGGAAATTCCTCATTGCTTCATCATTCACCGTCCTTTCCAGATCTGGTCCCCAGCGACTTTTGGCTTGTTGAAGACATTAAAGTCAAAATAGTGATGTAATAAATTGTTCGTTTCAATCTCACCACCTCTATTAAAAAGTCAGGTAGTTAATATGCAGTGGCTTTTGGGAGAATTTTAATAGTTCAATTGAAAATTTTTGGAGCAAAAAACACTCGATATCAAAACTATTCAGTGGAGGAATCATTTAAATTCTCCAAGACTTACTACATATTGAATTTTCACCCAGAATTACTCATAATATACCATAAATGTTACAGTTCGTTGAAATCAGCTTGTGAAATAGATTTTAAAAGATTTTGGTGTGCAAGGATCTTGTGATATGGTGATATTTACATTGTTGCCAGATCTTTCCTTTTTCCGGAATAATAATGAACTTTGTTCTATTCTTTGAAAAATAGTTTTCAAAAATTTTGTTAGGCGTTGTCACAGTATTAAATATTATTTTTGACAACTATTGATAACACGCTTTACTAAAATATGAGACAATTTTTACAGGAAACTGTAGTTAAATAAATTTCAATACTTATCTCCCTAGCAACAAAAACGCAGAAAATAATAATGTCAAGGTAATGTCGCAGGTAAAAATGAAAAATTGGTAAATTAAATTGTATTTTTGTAGGTCTGTTCACTTGATGAGTAAATTAAAACACTTTTGTTACTTTATAAGTTTTAATAAGTAGATGTTACAGCTCAACAATCAACAGCCATGTTCGCCAAGTAATCTGTAATGTTCACTGTTATCTCTTGCTGTCAATGTCAATCATTGACTGTTGACAGTCCAAGATGACAACCTAGTTTATAAAAACTATTCTACACAAATTAAATTTTGAAAAAATATTTATTATTCAAAACGAACATATAATTTTGTATGCACCACGGGTACTAATAGATATATACCCTAATGGCACATTATAAAATCTTAATTGCTTTTTATTCGGTAACCAAATTATTCAAATCGATTTTTCTTTGTGTAACTTTTCAATTCGGTTCTCATGTAAATCTTTTGGACTTTATGTAAATTGTCTTTGTGACGGTTACAATGAAAACAGATTTCTTCAAACAATAATAAAACCGGAGCAACTTCAACCTCAAAAACTTTTGTCATATTAATAAAGTTGGTAATGCTACTCCGTCACGCGGCTAAGTGTCATAACGTCTCCAATGGAGTAATCAAGAGCCCAAAAAACCCTCAGGATCGTGACACATTTTATCATTAGAAACGTCAAGTAGAAAACTGTTATTTTTTTTTTATAGATCCAAGCTAAACGGAGTGAGTTTTATGTATGAAAACGCTCGATTATTACGGAAATTTTTAGTTGTGTTTATACCGTTGGTTGGTTGTATTCAAAATTAATTCTCCCTGAAATCACCGAGCAATGCCTACTTATTTGGAGCGGCTTCAGACCCCTAGATACGCTTATCTAGTATTTGGTAATAAATTCAAAATTACATTTTCAGCAGCATTAATTGAGTACTTTGACGTTTCACGTAAATTTTTTAATTAAACGACAGTATATGTCAAAGTTTTTAGTTATATTTTCCTATTTTTTGGTTTATTTGGGAGGCGAAAAACATGCAAAAAACGCTTTAAAAAATGGTCTAAAATGGTCAACATTTTTGAGAAATTGACAAAAATGATCAATAATTGCCAAACTGTGAAAATTGGTCAATAATTGTCAAAAATGGTCAATAAATATTAAAATTTGAGCAAAATTGTCAAAATTTTGATAAAATGGTCAATAATTACCAAATATGTCAAAATTTTCGAAAAAATGTCAAAAATGGTCAATAATTGTCGAAGACGGTCAATAATTGTCAAAATTCGTCAAAAACTGTCAAAAATGCTCAAAATTCTTGAAAAATTGTGAAAAGTTCACGAAAAATGGTCATTCTATTGTGCATAAGAAGCAAGCTTCTGTCGGCGGTCCGACGACCGCTCACCTTTTTTTATAATACAGTTTATGTACAGTATTTTTGGAGATATTCTGAAATTAATGCATGACTTTCATACATGACAGATATCGACAATGTTAATTATCTTCCATTTTTTCAGTTACATAAATGACACTTTTATTAACCTTATATTCAAATTTCATTTAATTCTTGAGAAAAGTTGTTTCACGAATTAACTACCTGCTGGTTAAAATGAAAACGTATTTTCAGCGAGACCAAAATATTTGAAACATTTTCCACTTGCAAAATGCATGAATTGAAATTTAAAATTAATAAACCGTATTTCAGTGACAGGATTCAAGTTCTAAAATTGATTGGTTTTTGAAAAAGTTATCTACTGACGAATGCAGTCGCTGATAAGCTTGGGAAAATGCAAAAAGTAATTTAAAGTTAACTTCACATTGTTGTTCATACACGACTTGGTTACAAAATTAAACGAAAAGCGAAAAAAAAACGGTGCTTTCATTCAACTAGTAACAAATATTGATAGAACTTTATTCGTTAAAAACCCATGAATCAATTTTCTACGCAAAACTTTTTTGACTAAAACCTACATTGGAATTTTACCGAATCAATATTCATACAAAAAATAACACACAAAAAACATTCGTCGGCAAAAACCACACCTTCTTATCACCAGGCCAGTTTGGAGATATTTTAAATTAAAATGAGTCAGAATTTTTTGAGACACCAGCTGATATTGTTAGTTATCCCTTCAATCAATAAAAACTGGAGATTCTACTGCTGGCCCACCTATTATTATATATATATTATATTATTATTATTATATTATATATTATATATATTATATTGGATATCGTTGAATTAGGAGCGGATCGTTCCGTAAGTCCCCCAGCTCCGCTAACTCGCACGAGAAAAGCAGACTGGACAACATTTAACAAAGCAATGGGAAACTGCATTGGATGAGCCATACAAGGACCAGATGGCATAATCCCATCGTATCTGCACCAGAGGAAAATAAATCTTATTGCTCTTCAAAGCATTACTGGCAACTGGATTAATCCAGCTGCTTTGAACACGCCTATCTATCAGAATCCATGGCGCAGCCTTACACCAGCTGGTGTCGAAAATAGAAATCATCAAATGGTACTTGGAGCATTTCGAAATATATAAGGAGCTTTCCATGATACGTCCTTTGACCCCACAAAAGCTGCTGTTGCAGGAGTAGACGTCAACACATGTAAGTGTAGCAGCTTATTCGGAAATTCCAGTTTTGATAAGGATGGGATGTCCACAGGATTAACTTCTGGAGGAACCAAACACGAGAACAGTCGACCATACCAAATATCCTTATGTTATATGCAACAAGCTCTGGAAATAGTGGATAAACGGTGTAGAATGGAATGCCTTAGCAAAAACTGAGCTGATCACTTAACCTGCAGCTGTGTATTAGCCAGAATGTCGAGTATCTGGGAATAATTGTTAATGTTGTACCAACCTGGATTTCACACTTGCTGGAAAAAATGAACGAATAGTAAATGACTCTGATAGCCGCCAAACGGGCATTAGGTGACACATAGGGACTAAATTCAGGGAACGTTCACTGGCTATATTGGCTGGAGATTTAAACTTCTGGGAAGGAAGGATTTTACCTAGAAGGACCTTGTGCGAAGACTGTTAAGACTGATAAGGATAACTGGTCTCTTCACATAAACAGTGCAACTAAACGCACAAAAAGTCTGGGGTGGGTTGATCAAATCAAATAAGCATTATGAAGACTAGTAGATCAAGATAAAATCCTAGCCATGGAATTAATTCGAACCGATTATTTCATTCCAAAACGTGGGTAGCAGATACAAACCAACAATTCACACCGACTAGTGTTATTTCACCCTTCTAGAATTCCTTGTATATTTGTTTCACCAGTAAAAATCAATTAAAATTTTTAATGAAATATTCCTCGATAATTTCCTGTTTCGCGGTCTGTATTTGCCACTGACGGCATAATTGCGTTGTCGAAAATTTTCAACTTAAACAGTTCAATCAGCAATTTTGAATGCATTATTATTACGAGCATTTATCCCTAGTGCGCAGCTAAGTTAATATTCTGGTTATAATGGATGTACACACACACACACACCATCATTAGAAATTAGGTGAAGGGTGAAGGCGTTATTTACATGATAATATCTACAGGCGAGTTCATAATTTATTGTATAACAGATACGAACTACAATTTTCAGTCTAGATTGCAAAAAAATAGGCTGCCATGAGGATTTCCTAACCTAAATAAATGGGTTTTTACAAGGAAACTGATCCCCTGAAAAAATTCCTAGGCACATGATATGAGGGAAATTATTACAAATCAGTTGATTCTCTATATACATTTCATCGTACGTCCTTGGTAGGTATAGTTTTGGACAGATAAATTTCATCGTACACTGCGCGTCATATAAAACTGGTACACTTTTTTCCCAATGTAAGTCTTACTTAACTAATCAAAGTGACAATCGGTCACATGTCAAAGCGCATTATGGACGATGCCAGCCCATTTGAGGGAATTTGATAAAATGCGAATAATTTCCGAAATAGAGGATGGTTGGTCTATTAGACGACTGGCCCAAGAGTTTAATACGAGTAAAACAAACATTGAAAAAAGGTGGGATAACGATAAAACTGTTATCAGAAAAAGAGTAACTGGAAGACCAGTTATAACTACAGCGGAGCAAGACGAAGCACTAATTGATTACATAACACGTTCACGACGATGGTCTGGTTGTATACCGATATACTCAGGATGAACATTTTCTATGACTAATTTTTGAGCAGTAAATAGGAGTTTTTTTTTGTAGTTTGATTCCATTTTCGATGTGCACCACCGGTGGTTCCTAAAGCCCCCAATGAATATTTTTTCGTTGTTGGCGTCGGGTACCACCGGTGGCCACCACGTAAAATCGGTTGGAATTTGTAAACAATATAAAGCAGAATATTTTTTGTTTCAGATTAATGTGTGAATAACAATAATGACGTCGAGAACAAAAAAAAATTTAAAATTAGCGCAGAATACCGCCCACCTCCCACCAGCAAATGAAACTGATCCAGAGACACGATTGTTAACTGGAACTTCGCACGTGGATCCCATTTTCCCAGAAACACAACCAGAAATTAGGACTGACAAACTTCTGGTTGATTTACCTTCTGCAGAAATAGATGCCACTCTGCACACAGTTCCCCTTTCCCCAGAAAAACAACCAGAAGTCGGGGTTGACGAACATTCGGTTGACCCACTTTCTGTAGAAATAGATGCTTCTCTGCAAGAAAAAGATATTTCTACGAAACAATCTGGAGCACCAAATAAAAATCCAACTTCTTTATATATTGACTGCCAGCCGTCAACATCTCGTGCAAAATCGCCAGTCAGACGTCCCGCACTAAAAAACCTCTTGTAATCTTGACGGATAAACATGCTTGGTCTTTAGATGAATCAGACTCATTTGCGGACTCAGGGTCCTCATAATATGTTGCTTCTGAAGATGAAGATAATGAGTCTGACGCTGAGGTACATTCTGATGTAGAATATGAAAATAAGGTTCAAAAAACAGTTTTCGATCAACTTGTTTTTTATTAACAAGATATTAATTTACATTTATATATTATTTGGTTGTATTTACACATAATTGGCAATTCTGGAAGGTTCCGCTGATAGCTAAATTTCTTACAGCAAAGGTTGCCTCATGATTCATTGTCTGGGTCTCTAGTTCTGTAAGGAAATGCGAGATCCAGATGGTACGACATCCTCTTCAAAAATTGATCATATTCTTTGTCATATGAGTCTCTGGATTTTCTAGGTAACAGGTTTTGCGTTGCCTTTTCAATCTTTTTTCAATTGCGTGGGAAATTTTAAAATCTTGTTCCATTTTTGATTTTTGATTTTGACACATTACTCATTTTACTAGTTATCTCCCCAGTAACAAAAACGCAGTCAATAATAATGTCAAGGAAATGTCAAAGGTAAAATAAAAAATTGGTAAATCAAATTAAATTTAAAAAAAGATTTATTATCCAAAAAGAACTGGTAAGATATAAAAGTTTGTATGCACCAGGGTACTAAATAGATGATTATGCCCTGATGGCGACACTCTAACAAAGCCGTTTAATCCTGGCTCTAGCGATCACGTCCAATGGCCAGACCTTGCCAGCACCGCCGCTGCCAGTTCACCCACTGTCCTGTACCCCTGCACAACCCCCAACAATATCCTTCTCTGCACTCGCAGGAGTGGCCTAACCCTCGCATTCACCCCCACTTTTCCCACTTTCCTCTTTTTTCTCTCTCCACCCTACTCTCCAGTTCCTTCTTCTTCTCTTTGTATCCCCCTTTTCTCTCTATCCTTCCTCTTCCCCTCAGCATCCGTCTTCGTTCTTTTTTACACTCCCTCCGCAGCTCCTCTATTTCCTCAATCAACCAGTAATCAGCCCTTCGCTCGCGCATATTGCCCCTCTTTCCCTCTCTTTCACAGCCCTGTATCACATTGTACAGTTCATCTACATCATGTCCAAGTCCTCTTTCTATCTCCTCTCTTACTTTCTCCCTCATACTCTCTGCCTTGGCCTCCACCTCCATACCCACTCTTCCAATAATTCCTTTCTCCTTTTCCTTATATCCGTTCCCACATACCTATGTAAGCTCAAGCTTTCCTCATCCTCCAGCACCCTCCAATTCTTTCCCCCAGCCATTCATCACATGCTGTTATATCAATGAATGACGAACCACTGTCACCCCTCACGAAGGTCCATCATTCAGCATCACCAGCCTATTGGATGTCAACACTTTCTCCAGGATCTTCCCTCTCCTGTCCGTTACCCCCCCCCCATACAGTATTCTTAGCATGTCACTATTCTCCTTATGATCCTTCTTTTCCCTTTTGACACCCTCAGATCGTCCTCCAATTGTCCCTTGTTACCTGCTCTTCGGTCTCTTAAAGTGCATACAAAGGTCTTGTTTTCTACGAAATTCCAACGCCATAACATGAAAAACGACGACGATATGAATGTTTGGAAAAATGACGAATTTTCTTCATTCCTAATTATCCAATCACGTCCGTTGTATTCGTATTTTATTATCTACAATTTATTTTTCAACACACCACTACGATTACTTAAGAAGTTTTGTGGTAAAAAAAAACTAAAAAAAGACGTGACTGTTTATAACAATTTCGTGAGCAACATTTCGAGTCGAAAATATATCAGGCTCATACTACGTAATGCCTCTTACATGATGTCACAGTCCGTTTTCTACTAGGATTTTTGTCATAAAAATTAACCTATTAGGTACTTGGCATCTTGCCTAGTTAGCAACAAAATTTGAATAACAAGGCTACCATTCGATATATGAACAATAATCACCAATTTTAATATGGAGATCAAAATAAAAGTCCACACGGTACTGTTACTGGTGGTATTTGCGGTGGCTGTTTTAGGTAATCAAAGCATTTTTGACGCTTGCTTCTTATTGCACGACATAGGACTTTTGGGAAATTTGGGAAAATGGTCTAAAATGGTAAATTTTTTTGAAAAATTGTCAAAAATGATGAATAATTAACAAAACTGTCAAAATTAGTCAACAATTGTCAAAAATGATCAATAATTATTAAAATTGTCAAAATTTTGAAAAAATGGTCAATAATTGCTAAATATGTTAAAATACTCGAAAAGTTGTCAAAAATGGTCAATAATTGTCAAAGACGATCAATAATTGTCAAAATTCGTCAATAACTGTCAAAAATGGTCAAAAATTGTCAACATTTTTGAAAAATGGTGAAAAATTCACAAAAAATGGCCATTCTATTGTGCATGTCGGCGGTTCGACGACCGCTCACCTTTTTTGATAGTGGCAGTGTACTATTCCACCGGGTGTCTAAAAGAAAATCTGATATTCTAGAATCGATAGCCATTGTCCTTGATAAATTGTTTCTCTGACAAAAATTGTCTTCGGATCACTATAATTTGAAAGTTAATTAAAACGAACTCGATAAAAAGCGGAATATACAAAGTTGACTAACCGGCTGAATACTCCATCTATTTAGTGAGTTTACCCGGAGTTGATAAGCGTTACGCTTACCAAAGAGAAACAGGAGATATTATAAACGGTTAATTGGACCTAAGCACGAAAGGGAATATCGATTTGGGTTATAATAAAGCCCATAATATAAGAACTTCTATTGCATTCAATATTAAACGTATGAGTCTAAGAACTCTGGGTAGTTAAAGTTTTACTACTTTTTTACGACACTGCATCAGCAACACGAATTCGATTGACATTTCCGTGAGTATCAATTATTTTTAAGAAAAAAACTTGTTTTACAGGGTCGTATTCAGGAAGAAAACACTTAAACTTGTCTCTTTCAATCCTGGAATGCTTTTTTTAATTACAGTAAGTTTCAGAGGCATAGAAGATGACTCCAGGTTTCTGTCCGGGACAAGATGATTGATTTATTTTCTACAGTACTCTGGCACTAATAACAAAGTTATTTAAAAAAGCAATTAAATATATGTACAGGATGTCTAGAAACTTCACTACCAAACCCAAATTTCAGCAGGGGTCGGCCACCTACGGCACACGTGCCAGACTTAGCACGCCTGGCAGTTTGAAATGGCACGCATAACTTTGTAAAGTTTGGTGTATAATATTTTAAAATAAAAATTCAATTTTAAGGATACTTATTGTAAATTCAAGATATCCTACGAAACTGTACACAAGCTGGCAACGTAGCTCGACCGAGCTAAGTGATTACAGGCCAGGCTAGAACGACGCGATCGCGACGGGACGTTTATAGAAAAGAGAAGACGCGAGCAGGTAATTCTCGGCTTTTCGAACTCCCGGTGAGCGCATTGCCACGGTTATACGGGAAACTTCTAGGAGGCGAAATTACCACTATATAATCGTGTATGTATTCAGTTACAGTAAGTTTAGGAATTTTTGACGGACATTCAAACAAGCAGCGCTGAGATTTTTTGCCATTTTTGAGAAATTTTCACCAAAGCGAGCGTCCAGAGAAGTTTTAATTCATTTTATCACTTCTCTAAACGAAAAGAAGTCAAAACTAAATACAAAAAGTGTTTTTTAACACTAAAAATTTTTTGCTCTAGTAGATATCCAATGAAATCAGTTAATTTGAGGTTTTTTGATTGAACACAACCAATCAGAACAACATTACACTGATAACAGCCCATGGTCTGAAGGAGGACAGGCATCGACAAACAATGGAAGAGGCAAGAAACCATTCCGTAGAAAGAAAAGAGAGGAGATACCAAGCCCTGAAAGAGGAGAATGCAGAATTGAAACGACAAGTGACCAAATTAATAGACGAACTAGCCGAATGCCGCCTGTAATCAAAATGAAACCACGAAGAACTGATGAGGACCATCAAATCGACGCAAACGAAGATCGACAGCCAAACAGCAGGACCATCAAGGAGAGAAAGCCGCTCTAGAAGCCCAATAGAGTCTTCTATAGAGAAGAAACAAACAGAAGAAGGAAAATTAACAAAAACCACAAGAAGCCAAGGAACCAGAGGTCCAGGATGCCCCAGAAGTCACCCCAGAACCAGAAAAATGGACGATGGAAGTTCTCTAAGACGGCTTCACCATCCCAATGAGGGAAATCCAGAAGCAACAGAAGAAAGAAAAGAGGGCCGAACAGAAAAGACGCGAAGAAGACGTCCAGGACAGGCCAGAAGCCAACGAAGACCAGCAACCAGGGAGAGAAGACTACCTCCCATCTCATCAAGTCGAAGAAGGACTTCGCCAGAATCAGGAGGGAAGCCACAACCAGGAAAATCTCCATGAATTACACCTACAGCGACCGGCTAGGAGTGAAAGTACTCCTAGAAACCCCAGAGGATTACAGAAGGATGACCAAATACCTAGAGGAACTCCAAGGCCAATGTGTAAACCGGTACACCTTCATGGACCAGTCAGAAAATACCAAGAAGACAATCATCAAAGGATTCTCACCAGACGCGGTCTTAGATGACATCAAGGAAGACATTCAGAGGCAAGGAGTACGCGTCCAGAGGGTAACGCAGCTCCACTCAAGGTACGGAGAGAAGAAGTTCTCCATCTACATGGTAGACCACCACAAAGAAGACAACGAAAGGACGAAGAAAATCCAGTACGTCTTATCAGCCAAGATAAGACAAGAAGCAGCAAAAAGGAACAACGGACCCACCGAGTGCTACAACTGCCAGGGATTCCACCACGGCCAGTTTACCTGCCACATGGAGACGAGATGCGTGAAATATGGAGTCTCAGACAGATCTGGAGACTATGAGAGACCAGCCAACAGACCAGCCACCTGTGCCAACTACAAAGGAGAGCATCCTGCCAACTACAGAGGATGCCCAGAAGCCCATACGAAGAAACCAGAGCCACCAAAGAAGGCAGCACCCACGAAAGAACCAACAGCTGTACCGAGGACAACACCCGGGATGAGCTACGCCAATGCAGCAACAAAGAATACCACCGTGCTACCAAAGGAGCAGCAGGGCATCTTTGAGATGATGAAGCTCTTGTCTTCCCACATCGAGGAGATGAAGAACTTCTTCCAGACCTTCACCAAAAACAACTAATGGATCTACGACCTCAAACTCCACATCAGGTGAAGATAGGAAGATGGAACTGCGGAAGTCTACGCACCAATGTCAACCTCATGGGAGCCATCTTAGAAGAAGAAGACCTGGACGTCTTTGCCATCCAGGAAACCAAACTACCAGGAGACGACTATAACCAGACGTGGCCAGACTACAAGATATACAGAGACGACATCAATGCCAGAATGTGCGATTAACGTTAGTGTTATGGAGGCTAAAAAGCAGAAATTCGACTTTCAAAGTTCTTGGACAGGTGGTTCTGGTTTTGTACAGCAAAGAAATCGAGCCATATGTGCATCATATCGGGAAAGAGAAGCGACATCTAGTGTTCAACGACATTCTCAAACTAGACATGAATCGGGGTTTAAGGATAATGCTCAGTATACAAAGCAGGCAACATTGTTTACAAAAATTGGTCGAGGGAAAGATCAAGAAGCAGTTTCAAAATTGCACAATCTTTGGCAGAAAAGGGAAGACCTTCCACTGATGGGGAATTTATGAAGCAAACGTTTCTGAAAAGTGCGGATGTATTGTTCGATGATTTTCCTGATGAACAAGCAATACTGGCCCGGATTAAAGATATACCAGCGTCAGCGCGGACTATTGAGAAGCGAGTTACTGAAATGGCAGAAAATGTACGGAAACAACAGATCGACATCATTGAACGGAAAATCGTGTTTAGTATTTCGTTGGATGAAAGTGTCGACGTTAATGACATTTCCCTACAAGAGGAGAAGATATACTATCACAATTCGTTAAATATTCTGAGAAATGAGGACTAGACTTAACTAAGATTTTTTGCGTAACTACAGATGGTGCACCCGCTATGATCAGAACACATAAGGAATTTGTATCTCTTCTTACAGCACGCATTGGTCGACCACTTTTGAATTTTCATTGCATTATTCATCAAGAAAGTTTACGCGCGAAGATCTCGAACGGAAGCTCAAAATCCGTGATGAATACTGTTGTAAAAGTTGTCAACTACATTGCTGGTCGTTCTTCATCAACTCAGAGACAATAAAAAGTCATATAATATAATATAAAATAACAGCTAATCCTTATATTTCAACTTACCATCACACATTTGATAAAAATGTAAATCCAGTCTCACCTACTATTCAACAATTTAAACTTACGAAATATGCAATAATTCTAACAGGAGAACTGTACGCAATATTAGAAGCAGTAAAGTGCATAACAACATCGAACTACG
The DNA here is from genome assembly GCA_947563755.1 of Lochmaea crataegi. Lineage (NCBI taxonomy): Eukaryota > Metazoa > Arthropoda > Insecta > Coleoptera > Chrysomelidae > Lochmaea > Lochmaea crataegi. The sequence continues at coordinate 38,228,392 of OX387433.1, read as the reverse complement.
AAAAGACGTTTGTACTCACAAAATCTTTAAACTCTTTTAAACTATTGGGAAGCACCTATTCGAAAAACTTCCTCGTACTGATGATCAAACAAGAACTTCATCATCTCTAATCGATAGGAAAAAACATACATTTCCTGCACACATAGGCATAAAATGCAATGCGATAGCCTATCAATTCGTCAAAAAAGCAGCACAACTGAATACCACACCAATTCTTAAGCCTTTTTACACCGACCAAAAACTATTTATTAGCAATAAAGCAGGACAAAAATGGAATGACCCTTGGAGAAGCACTTTGGAGAGGAATTAATACAACCATCACAACTACTGAAAATCCCTCCAGTCAAACTAGTGGCATTTATAGAAGACACGAAGCTTCTGGAATGGAAGTAGATATAACGGGAAATGGTACAAAGATTCAGTTTAAGTGCCTATGCTGATGTCCACAACCCCAATATATGAATGAATGAACACCCTGGTTCACATTTGACGGAAATGGAAGGCATCAAACCATCATCACAAGGTTGCGTCCAGTTCATACTCGAGCTACTCAGGAATACTTACTCATCCGAGCACCAAGACCACAATGTGTCATTTGTGAGCAGCAGTTAACAGTGACACCGTCACCACGGGGAGGTGCCCTGGTTACAGGCACTAGCAATAAAATCTTCGAAGGTCACTAGCAGGATTGGAAAAACAAAAAATGCAAGTTAAAGATGAGTCAAAAGACTTAAGTTTCAAGAATTAAAATTACTTGCCTACTAGCAAAACAAAAATCTACTTACAGTCGCAATTTTTTAATAATTGCCAAATATGTTAAATTTTTTGAAAAATTGTAAAAATTTTTTAAATATGGTCAAAAATTGTCAAAAATTTGGAAAAATGATCAAAAATTGTCAAAAACTGTCAAAATTTTGAAAAAATGGTTAATAATTGCCAAATATTCTCAATAATTGTCAAAAACTGTCAAAAACTGTCAAAAATGGTCAATAATTGTCAAAATTTCTAAAAAATGTTTAAAATTTTTGGAAAATTGTCAAAAATGATCAATAATTGTCAAAGACGGTCAATAATTGTCAAAACCAATCAAAATTCGTCAAAAATTGTCAAAAATGGTCCAAAAAGATCAATATTTTTTAAAATTTCACAAAATGGTCAAAAATTGTAAAAATTTTGAAAAATGGTCAATAATTGCCAAATATTTTAAAATGTTTGAAAAATTGTCAAAAAAGGTCAATAATTGTCAAAAACGGTCAATAATTGTTAAAATTGTTGAAAAATTTTCAAAAATTTTTAAATAATGTCAAAAATTGTCAAGAATTTGGAAAAATCGTAAAAAATTGTAAAACTTTTGAAAAAATGGTTAATGCCAAATATTTTCAAGAATTTGGAAAAATGATCAATAATTGTCAAAATTTCCGAAAAATTGTTAAAAATGGTCAAAATTTTGAAAAAATGGTCAATAATTATAAAAAATTGTCAAAAATGGTCAATAATTGTTAAAATTTGGAAAAATGGTCAAAATTTTTGAAAAATTGATGAGCTAAAAAAATTAAGATGCGATTTCAAGACATCAAAATACATAGAAATCGTACTTGAATTGGAGCAACAAATTTTTTTATCATAAAAACAGCATTTTTCCGCAATTTTCAAGAGTTTTGTGCAATTTTCTTACATTTAAAACGGCTTATGGTCTAAATAAACTTTGTATTAGTATTCAGCGGATCGAAAAACATGAAAATCATCAAAAAATAATAGTTCAAAACTATTAAACGCTTTACAAAATTAGAAAAATTAATTTCCAAAGAGCAGACCGTCCACTAAGAAGCAGCAACTACTTCTCGGGCTATATGCCCCGACAGACATTGAATTACACTTCTAAAGTAAACGGGGTTGGTATATCTGTTAAGATAGAACCAACCATTCTGGTTTGCGATCAGAAGGAATAACATCACTTGTGGACCGGTTTCGGCGTTTTTGCGCCTCATCAGCACAAGGTAGATGCCACTCGTCCAAGAGCTCTGAGAGCATAATCCTGGACTAAAGACTACGTCGATACCACACTAATACATTAGCCTTAGTAAAGGAAATGTTAAGAGTGCGACATCGGCGACATCTCTACATCTAATCACAAACCAAAATTCTATATCGACAAAAAACCATCTCGGTTTTGTAGGTATTTACTTAATTACAGTTACCTGTAAATAATTGTCATATAAGTAAAGCGTGATCTAAAGACGTCAAAAAATAATAGTTCAATACTATTAAACGCTTTACAAAATTAGAAAAATTAATTTCCAAAGAGCAGACCGTCCACTAAGAAGCAACAACTACTTCTCGGGCTATATGCCCCGACAGACATTGAATTACACTTCTGAAGTAAACGGGGTTGGTATATCTGTTAAGATAGAACTAACCATTCTGGTTTGCGATCAGAAGGAATAACATCACTTGTGGACCGGTTTCGGCGTTTTTGCGCCTCATCAGCACAAGGTAGATGCCACTCGTCCAAGAGCTCTGAGAGCATAATCCTGGACTAAAGACTACGTCGATACCACACTAATACATTAGCCTTAGTAAAGGAAATGTTAAGAGTGCGACATCGGCGACATCTCTACATCTAATCACAAACCAAAATTCTATATCGACAAAAAACCATCTCGGTTTTGTAGATATTTACTTAATTACAGTTACCTGTAAATAATTGTCATATAAGTAAAGCGTGATCTAAAGACGTCAAAAAATAATAGTTCACTACTATTAAACGCTTTACAAAATTAGAAAAATTAATTTCCAAAGAGCAGACCGTCCACTAAGAAGCAACAACTACTTCTCGGGCTATATGCCCCGACAGACATTGAATTACACTTCTGAAGTAAACGGGGTTGGTATATCTGTTAAGATAGAACTAACCATTCTGGTTTGCGATCAGAAGGAATAACATCACTTGTGGACCGGTTTCGGCGTTTTTGCGCCTCATCAGCACAAGGTAGATGCCACTCGTCCAAGAGCTCTGAGAGCATAATCCTGGACTAAAGACTACGTCGATACCACACTAATACATTAGCCTTAGTAAAGGAAATGTTAAGAGTGCGACATCGGCGACATCTCTACATCTAATCACAAACCAAAATTCTATATCGACAAAAAACCATCTCGGTTTTGTAGGTATTTACTTAATTACAGTTACCTGTAAATAATTGTCATATAAGTAAAGCGTGTTTTTTGTCGATATAGAATTTTGGTTTGTGATTAGATGTAGAGATGTCGCCGATGTCGCACTCTTAACATTTCCTTTACTAAGGCTAATGTATTAGTGTGGTATCGACGTAGTCTTTAGTCCAGGATTATGCTCTCAGAGCTCTTGGACGAGTGGCATCTACCTTGTGCTGATGAGGCGCAAAAACGCCGAAACCGGTCCACAAGTGATGTTATTCCTTCTGATCGCAAACCAGAATGGTTAGTTCTATCTTAACAGATATACCAACCCCGTTTACTTCAGAAGTGTAATTCAATGTCTGTCGGGGCATATAGCCCGAGAAGTAGTTGTTGCTTCTTAGTGGACGGTCTGCTCTTTGGAAATTAATTTTTCTAATTTTGTAAAGCGTTTAATAGTAGTGAACTATTATTTTTTGACGTCTTTAGATCACGCTTTACTTATATGACAATTATTTACAGGTAACTGTAATTAAGTAAATATCTACAAAACCGAGATGGTTTTTTGTCGATATAGAATTTTGGTTTGTGATTAGATGTAGAGATGTCGCCGATGTCGCACTCTTAACATTTCCTTTACTAAGGCTAATGTATTAGTGTGGTATCGACGTAGTCTTTAGTCCAGGATTATGCTCTCAGAGCTCTTGGACGAGTGGCATCTACCTTGTGCTGATGAGGCGCAAAAACGCCGAAACCGGTCCACAAGTGATGTTATTCCTTCTGATCGCAAACCAGAATGGTTAGTTCTATCTTAACAGATATACCAACCCCGTTTACTTCAGAAGTGTAATTCAATGTCTGTCGGGGCATATAGCCCGAGAAGTAGTTGTTGCTTCTTAGTGGACGGTCTGCTCTTTGGAAATTAATTTTTCTAATTTTGTAAAGCGTTTAATAGTATTGAACTATTATTTTTTGACGTCTTTAGATCACGCTTTACTTATATGACAATTATTTACAGGTAACTGTAATTAGGTAAATGAAAATCATGCTTGGTTCAGTTTAACAAAATTTTTTGTAACACTAAAACTGCCGATTTTCATCGATTTTGCGGTTTTTTTAAGTTTTCTCGATATTTTGGGGGTGTATAGGCCAAACTGACCTTGAATTCGGATTCAGGGGGTCGAAATACGTACCCTTAGGTCGGTCCGGCCAAATGCATCTCCCTTTTTGTTTCTTGTGTGCCGGTGGAACCGTTGACATATAAATCTTTATTAATCATCAATTCTCTGTACATTAGTGCATACAAAATATTAACAATATTGCGACTTTGTCGCTACGCCGGTGTCCTGGCTCCGTTAATTCATGTTGCGTCATTCTCTCCCTCAATTACGGCTTCTTGCGGTGAAGCATTATCCGTTTATTAACGTGATTTATGACCTATAAAGGTGGGTACAGACATATAACAAAACTTCGTATCGTAACGCTGTCGCGTAACAAGTCTGGACGGCCCTGCGTAACAGCGTAAAGCCGGTTGTCGGTTTTTACGCGCCGCATCAAAGAAATGATGCGCATTGGTGTTGCACCACTTTTCATTCATGTAAAGACAAGTATGGACAACAAGGCGATGTATTGTGCTACTATATTTGTTGATACGCCGTATCAAACAATTGTTACGCGACGGCCAGTCGAACCTGACAACTAACATTCCCTCAGAGATTGTGTTGTTTTTTCCACTGAAAAGCTATTGAAAAACAGGTCACATATTTATGGCATCTGACTTCACATGACTTCACTGAAAGACGAATTTGCTGAAAGAGGTCAAGATTTTGATAAACATGGTCACATGTTCTCCTTCTTGATAAAACCAGAATTAATGGATTTTACCAGCATTCCTCTTAAAGATTTTGAGCTTCAGCATATTGAATTTAGGAACTCCGAGTTATGGATGACAAAATTTGTGGAACAAAGAAGAGTTTTAGAAGGTGATCCTCAGGATAAATAATACGAAATACTGAATTGTTGGACTTGTTTTCTAGAAGGAACAATTTTAATTTTTTGTATTCTTGGCATTGAATATTATTCTTATTTGATTACCAAATGATGTTTACAGTACCTAGTTGGCTTTGGCAAACTAACAAGAATTGACATTAGGTAAAATTGATAAAAAGAATTAATAGGCCTTATTTATAAGAAAAAGAATTTGTTTTTACTCACAGAAATCAAAGCATCTACTTCACATTTTATACATAAAATAAAAAGGTGACCGGTCGTCGGACCGCCGACAGAAGCTTGCTTCTTATGCACAATAGAATGACAATTTTTTGTGAATTTTTCACCATTTTTAAAAAATTTTGAAAATGTTTGACCATTTTTGACAATTTTTGACGAATTTTGATTGTTTTAGACAATTATTGACCGTCTTCGACAATTATTGACCATTTTTGACAATTTTTATAACTATTGAACATTTTTTCAAAATTTTGACAATTTTTGACCATTTTTTCAAAATTTTGACAATTTTTCGAAAAATTTTACCCTTTTTTAAAAATTTTGACAATTTTGACAATTATTGACCATTTTTGACAGTTTTTGACGAATTTTGACAATTATTGACCGTCTTTGACAATTATTGACCATTTTTAACATAATTGGCAATTATTGACAATTTTTTCAAAATTTTGACAATTTTTGATCATTTTTCAAAATTCTAACAATTATTGATCCTCTTGGACAATTTTCGAAAATTTTTGACGAATTTTGATTGGTTTTGACAATCATTGTCCGTCTTTGACAACTATTGACCATTTTTGACAATTTTTCAAAAATTTTAAACATTTTTGACAATTATTTAAATTATTATGATTATATGAAAATGAAAAACTGGTACTGGAACTATCTTTTAATGTAAAAATGACAACTATATCACTGTCTTATTAGACAGAAAGAAAATACAAGTGAATGTTACAAACTTAAACAAAATAAAACCTGCAGACAACGCTTTACTAAATTCAATACAATTATTGACCATTTTTGAAAGTTTTTGACATTTTTTTACAATTTTTAGAAATATTTGGCAATTATTAACCATTTTTTCAAAATTTTGATAGATTTTGACAATTTTTGATCATTTTTACAAATTTTTGACCATATTTGAAATTTTTTGAAAATTTTTCAAAAATTTTAACATATTTAGCAATTATTAACCATTTTTTCAAGATTTTGAAAATTTTTCACCATTTTTGACAATTTTTCACCCGTATAGGTGTGCGAGCTCAGTGCGGCAAGAGAGATTGCGCACAGTCGCTTTTATGATGAACGCTTTTTCGTAACATCACACGTTTCACGAGTTCACTAGCCTTTCTCAAAAGTCCTATGTCGTGCAATAAGAAGCAAGCTTCAGAAAGGAGGAACAGATTTAAGCTAGCTGCAAAAGGCGTTGCTCAAAAGGAAAAGGTTTCACTTTCTGGGAGTTCATAAAAAGTACCATTTGCTTAAAAACTGAAGGATTTGCTTCAGAAAATATGCATCTAGTCCCGAGAAGCTTTTGTAGCAAGTATTAATGATTTAGGGGGAAGTCCCATAACGCCAGACTGCGCCTAGCGCCGGAAATTCGGCAAGTTACAATGCGTTCGTTTCAAAGATGGAAGACAGGGGTGCAGGGAAGCGTAGCAATACAGGGTCACGGGAGAAGACTGGCCAGTTGTTGGAATAACGGTGTGAAATTGAGACGGAGGAGACCAAAAAGAAAGGAAACCAACGAACATACTTTAGAAACTACGATAGACAAAGTTTTGTGTAAAGAAATGAGCATGAGAGAAGCTTCGTCAAGTTTTAAAATCCCAAAAAGCTCTCTACACAACAAGATATCGGCATTGAGCCGTGGAGAAGAAGTGACGCTGAAACCAAAGACGGGTAGATTCACTAACACTTTTTCACCGAAGTACGAACAAGTTCTATTGGACCATGTAAAAGATTTGTCCAATAGATGTCTACCGCTGAAGATGAAAAAATAATTTCTGAAGTTAGCCTTCGAGTTGGCTGAAGCAACGAAGATCCCTCATCGATTTAATAAAGAGAAGGCTACTGTTGGAAAACATTTTCATTACGATTTCATGCAGAGATATCCTGATGTTTCACTGATGGTGCCAGAGTCGACAAGCATGATACGAGCCGTAGGTTTCAACAAACTTCAAGTGGATATATTTCATGACAATCTTGAAAATACGATGACACAGTACAAATTTCCAGCCTCCTACATTTATAACTGTGATGAAACTGGAGTAAGCTGCGTGCAAAAACACCAAAAAGTTCTGGCTCAGAAGGCTGTCCGTTGAGTAGGAAAGCTCACTTCTGCTGAGAGGGGCAAAAATATAACAGTTTTGTTTTGTATCAGCCAAGAGGTTGGATAAACAGTGTTTTCCTCACAATGGTTACAGCTATTTGTGAAACACTCACACCCGACAAGAGAGAGCCATGTGCTGCTTTTACTGGATGGCCATTGCAGCCACAAGTCATCTATTTTTGCCGAGATACCCGAGATAAAGTTACCACCACCCATAAGCTCCAACCACTGGACAGAACATTCATGAAGACGTTCAAAGATGCCGATAATCAACGATGCGACGAGTGGATGAGAGCAAATGTTAGATCTCGGATTTGTGACTACGATATTGCTGGTTTGGTCAGTGAAGCGTTGTAGATAGGAGCTAGGCTAGATATTGCGGCGTCTGCGTTCAAATGCACAGGAATCTGCCCATTTGACAGACATTTATTTTCCGACTCGGATTATATGGCTGCAGACATGACCAATATTCCACTAGGAGAGCCAGGAACATCCTCAATCGCACCGGGTTGCAGCGGGGAAGTTTCCGAACAGTGCAACGATTTGGTCGCAGTGGAATACACTGACCCTCCTAAAGAGTCAACTAACGAACCAAGATGTTATCCAGATCGTCCATAAATTGTTTGTCGCCATTGCCACATGCTGCCAAAAAACGATCAGCTACTCGGAAGAGAAAAATTGAAATTCTAACATCTTCAACATAAAAATTTTTGTTGCAGAAAAAAAGAATGAAAAGAACATTAGGAAGAAAAAAAATTTTGGGTCCAAAGTTCAAAATTAGTACAATGGCCGAGAAGGGAAAACAAACCAAGGGCTTGATGGTCAAAGGAAAAAGTGGTAAGAAAAAGGAACCTTTAACTCCAATTCCTGAACCTGACACAGAAAAAACGACTTGCGTTGTTTGCTTAGAGGACCACAACGAAGACTGGATACAGTGCTCTAGTTGCAATGGGTGGGCACATGAAGCATGTGCAGACATCCCTGAATGGGCAGATGCCTGCATATTATGTGATCGATGCAGATTGTTTTGAAAGTGTTCGGAGCTGGAGTTTCGAACTTAAGTCCGTCCGGTAGTAGGTGCCACTTGCAAGAATTGCATTTTCTATCACCAAAGTTTAATTTAGTTTTATAAAATAGTTTATGCAGAAGTTAAATTTTTTTTTGATTTTATACTTAGTTGAGTTAATTTATTGAAGCTTGCTTCTTATTGCACGACATAGGACTTTTGAGAAGGCTAGTGAACTCGTAAAACGTGTGTTTAAAATTTTCGAAAAATTGTCAAAAATGGTCAATAATTGTCAAAGACGGTCAATAATTGTCAAAACCAATCAAAATTCGTCAAAAATGGTCCAAAAGGATCAATAATTGTTAAAATTTCGAAAAATGGTCAAAATTTGTCAAAATTCTGAAAAAATGGTCAATAATTACCAAATATGTTGAAATTTTTGAAAAATTCTCAAAAATTGTCAAAAACAGTCAAAAATGGTCAATAATTGTCAAAAATTTTGGAAATTGTTTAAAATTTTAGAAAAATTGTCAAAAATGGTCCAAAAAGATCAATAATTGTTAAAATTTTGAAAAATTTTGTTAAAATGGTCAATAATTGCCAAATATCTTCAAATGTTTGAAAAATTGTCAAAAATGGTCAATAATTGTCAAAGACGGTCAATAATTGTCAAAATTCGTCAAAAACTGTCAAAAATGTTCAATAATTGTTAAATTTTTTGAAAAATTGTCAAAAAAATTTAAATATGGTCAAAAATTGTCAAGAATTTGGAAAAATCGTCAAAAATTGTCAAAAACTGTCAAAATTTTTGAAAAATGGTCAAATTTTTCGAAAAATTGTCAAAAATGGTCAAAAATTGACAAAATTTAAAAAAAATGGTCAATATTTATAAAAAACTGTCAAAAATGATCAATAATTATTGAAGACTGTCAAAATTTTTGAAAAATGGTCAATAATTGTCAGAACCTGTCGAAAATGCTCAAAAATGGTCAATAATTGTTAAAATTTGGAAAAATGGTCTAAAACGGTCAACATTTTTGAAAAATTGTCAAAAATGATCAATAATTGTCAAAACTAAAATTGTTTAATAATTGTCTGACTACTTCATTGGCGGGAATCTGGAAACCAGGGGTGGTGCTTTTCGAAAATTGAATTGTTTTTACGGTAAATGGCAGATCCGGGCTTCCAGAGCAGTATCGTTGAGGAACTAGGATGTTCAGCACAGTCCTACAGTCTCCAGACTTGTCGATATCACTCTCGGTCTCATTATAGATAAGGAGAGATAAGTGGATCAAGTTCCATCAACCGAAAATGAAACTTATAGAGGCCAAAGTCGAATGGGGCAGCTAAAAAGAGATTCTCGACTACAATAGAAGTTATCGATTGCACGCATGTTGGAATTGAATGGCCGCGTCTATTTGGGGATGAATATTTAAACCGCAAAGATGTTGCTAGTTCATGCCATATGTGATCATGTCGACAGTCGAATTTGGAAGAATTCTTCTGCTCATGAAATCATGCGGCGGACGATAAATACGGTATTGTTGGGGGAGCAGTGGCTATGGTATAATGCCCTATTTGATGATGATTTTCGCTTCCTTCATTTTCAGTTTGTGACCTAACCTAACCTATCACTCTAGGTATTACTTGGCGTGTGGTGAGATCTGATTTAGGTAATACCTAGCTTTAGGAAATGGTTGGTGAAATCGGGTATCATTTCCAAAAACTAGAGCAAGCATGTTGACAACATGGATTATGCCTAATATTTTAGAGGGAGATATTCGCACTTCCATAAAATTGAACGGATTATTTATTACCCCAAATCCCTTCTGGGAGAAAAATTATTCTGGAGGTTGGCAAAGAAGGAGTCAATTGAAATTAATGAAATTTCCAAATGGATTCAGAGGAGCAGCTAGTCAATGCTTAATCAATGTATCATAATCATAATTCAACATCTTTATTACCTTTGTTGGAGAAGAGAATTGAATAATTCAATTAGCTCAACTCAAGGATAATAAGAATTTAATTCGAGTCTGAAAACTTGGAAATTATTAGGTCATGTTTCAATTTCTTAGTTAGATATTTACAGAGAGCTCTTAAATTTCAACATAGAATAAAACTAATCAAATTCTCTCGAGAATAATGAACTGAAAAGGATGAAATAATTACCGCGGAGCTGGCAGACGAAAATTCCTTCTGATCCTTCCACTAGAAGTTTCTTTCTATGTCGGTTGAAACTTTATTCACATGTCATTAACTTTTATGCGAGTTTATTTTTGATATTTTGTTTTAAATTTTATCGTATTTTATTCTAGAATGCACTTTATCTAAATCTGGATTTTTCTCCTTTTAAAAATCCAGCTGAAATATCTTATATACTTTTTCTTTTTAAAGCGAGAGGCAGGGTTTGGATTTATTAGCTCAGCGTATTTGTGCCGATATACGAAAATTGAAAAGCATTGGGTAGAGTTCCGATAAGGAATTGTAAACATATAAGGAAAGTAGGTAGAATTTGAAGACTGAATTATTGTTACCATTGTTCCCAAAAAACTGCATGATTGAAGTCACATGATATGTAATATAAAACGGCTATTTAGGTAAACAGAAGAATATGGGCGAATATTTCCCTCCTGTCAAAAATCCCATGTTTATGGAGTAGGAATGGAGAACTATCGATAGTGCTATTTTCACTAACGATTATTATCGATAATTTTCGTTAGTTTTACATTCGGTAACATAATTGCACGATTTTTGTCAAAATGATAAAAATATACATAAACATATATTTATTTCAAAACACGTATCAACGTTGTCAAAAATTGTCAGAAATTTTGAAAAATGGTTAAACTTTTTGAAAAATTGTCGAAAATGGTCAATAATTGTCAAAGACGGTCAATAATTGTCAAAACCAATCAAAAATCGTCAAAAACTGTCAAAAATTGTCAGAAATTTTGAAAAATTGTCAAAAACTGTCAAAAATGGTCGATAATTGTCAGAAATAGTCAATAATTGTTGAAATTTTTGAAAAATGGTTAATAATTGTCAAAATTTTGAAAAATGGTTAATAATTGTCAAAAACTGTCTAAAATGGTCGATAATTTTGAAAAATTGTCAAAAATGGTCAATAATGGTAAAAAATGGCAATAATTGTCAAAAATGGTCAATACTTTTCAAAAATTTTGAAAAATGGTCTATAATTGTTAATAATTGTCAAAAACTGTCAGAAATGGTCAATAATTTCGAAAAATGGTCAAAAATGGTCAATATTTGCCAAAATTTTTGAAAAATGGTCAATAATTATCAAAAACTGTCAATAATTTTCAAAAATTGTCAAAAAAGATCAATAATTGTCGAAAATTTAGAGAAATGGTCAATAAATGTTAAAAACTGACAAAAATGGACAATAATTGTCAAAAATGGTCAATATTTGGCAAAATTTTGAAAAATAGTCGATAATTGTCAAAAATAGTCAGTAAAAAAAATTGCGGTACTTTTAATAGCAATTTTCTCTTCCAAAAGTGAATTTTTTTCTTTTAAAATGTTCTTTGAGCAATGGGAGACTTTCTAATAAGAACAAAATGCGTTACAAAATTCCGACGGTCGCGAACATTACCGAATCCGTCTTAGATTCTGATTATTTCTCTCCCGTATTTCTCTCTTTCTCTTCCTTCTCTCTCGCTCTTCCATCTCTCTCTTTCTTCCATATCTGTCTCTGCTATCTCTCTCCCTGTATCTCACCTTCTTCTTTCTCTCCCATCTCTCCCTTTCCTATCTCTTTCTCTTCCTCGCTTATCTTCCTTTCTCTCTCCCATCTTGCTTTCTCTCTCCCTTCCCTCCCACTCCCGTCACTCTCTCTCTTTTTTATCTCTCTCTCTTCCATATATATCTCCCTCTTCAATCTCTCTCCCATCCCTCTCTCTCATATTTCTCTCTCTCTCTCTCTCTCTCTCTCTCTCTCCCGTTTCTCTCTCCCGCTCTCATCTCTCTGTCTCTCATATCTCTGTCTCTCTCTCTCTCTTTCTCTCTGTGTCCCACCTTTCTCCCTCTCTCTCCTATCTCTCTTCCTTCCTCTCCCATCCTTCTCCCTCTTTCTCATCTTTCTTTCTCTCTCTCTACCATCTCTCTCTGTCTCTCTCATATATTTCTTTCTCTCTCCTATCTCTCTTCCTTTCTCTCCCATCCTTCTCCCTTTCTCTCATCTTTCATTCTCTCTCTCTCTGCCATCTCTCTCTGTCTCTCCCATATCTCTCTCTCTCTCTCTTTCCCAACCCTCTCTCTCATATTTCTCTTTCTCTCTCCCGTTTCTCTCTCCTGTTCCCATCTCTCTCTCTCTCTCTCTCTCTCTCTCTCTGTCCCACCTTTCTCTCTCTCTCTCTCTCTCTCTCTCTCTCTCCTATCTCTCTTCCTTTTTCTCGCATCCTCCTCCCTCTTTCTCATCTTTCTTTCTCTCTCTCTACCATCTCTCTTTGTCTCTCTTATATCTTTCTCTCTCTCTTCTATCTCTCCTTTCTCTCCCATCCTTCTCCCTCTCTCTCATCTCTCTCTCTCTCTCTCTCTCTCTCTCTCTCTCTCTCTCTCTCTCTCTCTCTCTCTTTATCTATCTCTATCTATCTCTCTGTCCCATTTTCTCTCTCTCTTTCTCATCTTTCTTTCTCTCTCTCTACCATCTCTCTCTGTCTCTCCCATATCTTTCTTTCTCTCTTTCTCCTCTCTTTCACTCTCTCTCCTATCTCTCTCCGTTTCTCTCCCATCCTTCTCCCTCTCTCTCATCTCTCTCCCTCTCTCTCTCTCTTTATCTATCTCTCTGTCCCATTTTTTGATAGGATTTTTATTCCATATCAGCTTTCAAAATTTATTTATATTCTTCACCTGAACTTCTCAACTATCGATAGTACCGAAAACTTTCGATTTTTTTTCGATAGTCAAAAATATCGATATTTATCGATAAACCATCGATAGTTCTCCATTCCTATTATTATGGAGTGCAATTTTCGGAACATTATACCCAAAATTTTTTTGATAGTTCTAACAACCAATCAAATTTTGTCATTTTGTGTCATATGAACCAACTTCACCCAGTCATGTCAACATTACACTGATAATTGCATTCGGTGCAATAGAGGAGTTCAGTCTAACGTCAGTGTGACCAACAAAAAGTGGTTTTTATGACAAGAATGACAGTTAATGTCTACCATTCAAAACATAAGATTTTTGCAAGTTTTTTATCATTATGAACATCTACATTGCTTTATTAAAACAATGAATACACCCCCGAAGCGTAAATCTTGAAATTTAAAATGACGTTTTAGCTGAATTCTCAACGAATTGATGGCCAGTAATTCTAGGAACTTTCCGCAAATCACCAATTCTCTTCTGTCATTATGTCACTAGTTATGTCAGATGTCAGTGGAAAAAGCAATCAGAAGAATAAAGTGATACAACTAACTAGAACTACTACAAAAGTATGGAAAATAAACATAAACGATTAAACGAATATCAACAAAATCAAATAACACTGACATCTGACAGAACTAGTGACATAATGACAGAAGAGAATTGGCCGAAAGTTCCTAGAATTACTGGCCACCGATGCATTGAGAATTCAGCTAAAACGTCATTTTAAATTTTAAGATTTACGCTTCGGGGGTGTATTCATTGTTTTAATAAAGCAATATAGATGTTCGCAATGATAAATAACCTGCAAAAATCTTATGCTTCGAATGGTAGACATTAACTGTCATTTTTGTCATAAAAACCACTTTTGGTTGGTCACACTGACCTTAAACTGAACTCCTCTATTATCGATCAATATGAGTTTGACAACTTCATTCCAAATAAATTTCAAAATGTCACGTTTTGGCAATACGAATGTTCAAAGTATGAATGCGCTAATCATAGAAAAAATTCCCAGAAATAAAACATACTGTCATAAATATATTTGGGGAATATTTATGGAATTTTACTGCGAACGAGAATATGAATTAAATGAACATAGGAACTTTGAAGAATTTGCCTTGATACTAATAGATTGGACGGTCAATATGAGAAAGAAAGGCGGGACCGAATTTGAAGAAGCAACGGTGAAGACAATGTGGAACGTTCCATACAAACTTTTACAAGAAAAGTGCTCTAATTACTGTAATATTATTATTCACCCGTTTAACAATATAAAATTTAAACCAGTCCGAGATGCCCGCGATGCAATTAGGAAGAAACTACTAGCAGATCCATGTAAACGTAAATCCAGTTCAGTTTCGTTAAATTTGTCTGAAGTTAACAAAATAATTCTGGTATTGGATGAAAATACCCCTAAAGGTCTTATGCGTAAATTTCACCATACTGGTGTCATGATATTACCCTTTTGATCGGATTCATGACATTGTCAGTTATGTTACAAAGTTGTCAATAATTTTATGTCAGTTGTTTTCTGTAGAATAAGGCCTTATTTTAAAGGTTATCCTTCGTAATTTACTACAATTTATTCTACAGAATTCTATGAAATAGATAATAAGCTACTTCACCCCGATCGTTTAGATAGAGATGTCACACTTGGAATCGCAGGTCAACTTTGGGATCATTGGTACAGATCGTTCGTGAATTTTCTGGAAGCGGTAGATGCGAAGGACAATAAGAAGAAGCTGAATCTACTAATAAACTATGTGAGTCCAGTCGTTTTTGAGTCCATTAGTGAAAGCATCTACGTAAAGTCCAAAAATGAAACATTTTCTCGACATTCTCTCTCACCAAGAAGACAGTTAGTAAGTGAGTCTTGGCCAATATTTACAAATTTTAAAGCAAATGAGCAGAGACTGCAACTTTAAAGCTATTACGGCCGATCAGAATAGAGATGATTTCATTCGAGACTCGTTTATCTGTGATTTAAGTTCACTACAAACTAGACAGCGGCTTCTAGAGCACTCTTCTTTCAGCTCAATTCATCGTTTGATACCGCGAGAGCGTCAGAAACAGCCAAGCAACATGCTGAATCATATTCATCAACTTTTGATTCAAGTGTTGCAGTTTTACAAAACGCAGAACCGTCACAAGATTCTGAAAATTCATTAACCAGTCAGTTAGCGGCTGCTGCATCTTTTCAGAAATGTTTCTTTTGTGGCAGAGATAGACACCTGCGCGAACACTAAAAATGCAATTTGCAATTCCTGCAATAAAAGAGGTCATTTTTCAACTGTGTGTAGATCAAGTAGCACCAGGAGAACTCAGAAAATATCTGCTGCTATTCTGTCTACGATTTCTGCTGATTTTCCTAGTTGGTTATCCAAATCTATTATTCAAATTGTAATAAACAACATAATCACAGATGCACTAGTCGATACAGGGAGTTCTGATAGCTATATTTCAAGTAAAATTGTTGCCAGTAGAAATATTTGTTTCATTCCATCAATAATTAATGTTAAAATGGCTTCAACATCTCTCACGTCGCATGTTCTTGGATATTGTATTGTACGCCTACAAATTTCGGATAACATTTATTCAAATGTAAAGCTTTTAGTCCTTGATGAACTCTGCACTGAAGCAATCATTGGTCATGATAGTCTGAAGCAACATTCCGGACTCGTAATTCTCTTTGGAGGTGACTAATCTACCCTATCAATATGCAATTTAGCAGTAGCAAATGTTGAACCATTCAGTTTATTTTCAAATTTGACGTTTAATTGCAAACCAATCGCAATAAAATCCCGTCGATTTACAACTTCAGACCTCAACTTTATTGAGCAAGAAATCAAACATCTTCTAAAAGAAAAGATCTCCCCCCTGGCGAGCTAAACCCCAGGTAACTTCAAGTTAAAACCACAAGAAACGTATGTGTATTGACTATTCTCAAACTATAAATAAATATACATTATTGGGTGCATATCCATTGCCACGGATAGAAGACATTGTAAACCAAATTTCGAAATATTCCGTTTTTAGTACAATTGACCTCCGTAGTGCCTATTACCAAATTCCAATTAAAGATGAAGAAAAGATCTACACTGCATTTGAAGCTTGTGTGAACTTGTACCAATTTACTCGAATTCCGTTTGGTATTACCTATGGAGTCGTTTGATTCCAACGAACCGTCGACAGCATCATCAAGAAAGAAAATCTTAAAAGCGTCTATACTTATTTGGATAACGTCACTGTTTGCGGTCACTCACAAGAAGAACATGATCAAAATTTTCAAAAATGTTTAGATGTCATTAAGAAGTACCGTTTAACAATTAATGAAAAAAATTCAAGATTTTCCCTCAAATCGATTTGCATTCTTGGGTATTTAATATGCAACAAAACTATGAAGCCGGACCCAAAACGACTTAAGCCTCTCCTGAATTTACCAGTACCTGATTCTACAGCTTCTCTTGAAGAATTCTAGAAATGTTTGCACACTAGTCTAAATGGGTTCCTGAATTTTCCGAATATATTCAGCCGCTAGCACACAGCACAGGTTTTCCATTGTCTGAAAAAGCAATTTCGGCATTTAGACAGCTCTTCGATTCCCTCAATTGATGACGACGCTGTGTTAACTGTTGAAACCGATGCCTTGGAGTTTGCATAGCTGCTCAATTATCCCAATCAGGAAGAGCAGTCTCATTTTTCCCAAGAACCTTGTCCTCTCAGGAACAAAAGCATTTGTCAGTTGAAAAAGAAGCGTACGCAATAGTAGAAGCACTGAAAAAGTGGCGACATTTTTTAATTGGCAGACATTTTCAGCTCATTACGGATCAGAAGTCAGTGGCATTTATGTTTAACAAGTATGATATCGTTTACAGGCCAGGAAGTCAAAACACGGTAGCTGATGCATTTTCCCGTATTACTTCTGCAACCATGTCATCGGCTGATCAAAAGAAATTATTTGATTTACATTCTTCTTTGTGTCACCCTGGTATTACCCGGTTTTTCCATTGGATACGCTGCAAAAATCTGCCTTATTCTGTTGAAGACGTCCGTCAAGTTACCTCCTTATGTCCTGTTTCACAAAAATGAAGGAACGTTAATCAAAGCCACCTCACCATTTGAACGTCTTAATTTGGATTTTGAAGGTCCTTTGCCTTCATCTTCAAGCAATAAGTACTTACTAACCGTTGCTGATGAATTTTCCAGATTCCCATTCGCATTTCCATGTTCCGACATATCATCCTCTACAGTTATCCAAGGTTTGCGTCAAATATTTTCTATATTTGGCACTCCGGCATATGTTCATTCTGACCAAGGTACCTATTCTATGTCTCGTGAACTTAAGTCATTTTTAGAGTCTCACGGTATGGTTTCGAGTCGCACGACTCCCTATAATCCTCAGGGTAATGGACAGTGCGAACGATTTAATGGAATTATATGGCAAACCATCCAGTTGGCCTTAAAATCTCAAAATTTGAAAATCAACCAGTGGGAGCAGGTTCTAGTGGATTCTCTTCACTCTATTAGATCTCTTTTATGTACTTCTATCAACTCGACCCCACATGAACGCTTGATTAACTATGTGAGGCGCTCAACTTATCGATTCCTAGATGGCTAGCTGTGCTATTAAAGAGATTCGTCCGTTTGAATAAATACGAACCTTTAGTTGATGAAGTCTGACTCCTAGAAGCCAACTCGGAATACGCCCATATCCGACTGAAAAATGGAGAAGAAAAGACAGTTTTCCCTCGGCAATTAGCTCATCGAGGAGACATATCATTAATTTATTGCGATGAAAATTCTGTCAATCAGGATCAAGACCAAAGCATTCAAGAAAATCAAGACCACTCCATTCAAGACCAACACAACCAAGACGCAGTACTGAATATCGCTAGGCCAGTTAGGACACGAAGGCGTCATCAATATTTAGAAGACTTCCTCGAGAAATAAGAAGGCGGGAAGAATGTCATGATATTACCCTTTTGATCGGATTCATGACATTGTCAGTTATGTAACAGAGTTGTCAATAATTTTATGTCAGTTGTTTTCTGTAGAATAAAGCCTTATTTTAAAGGTAATCCTTCGTAACTTACTACATGCTGCTGTGAAATTATCGCGGCGAGAATGAGAGGCAGTTGCTTGTCTGGTGAATTTTTTTCAAATCGAGAAAAATAACGATAAATCGCTTCGAATACAATCTGGTGTTCAGTAAAATGTACCAAGGTGGTTCTAAAAGCTGTAGAAGTAGTAAATGGTTGGTTTCCAATAGTTAAAGATAAAGCTGCCCTGTACGTCTTTTTCATAAACTGACATCAAAACGAGGCGACAACATTTCCTTACCACCACTGTTTTTGAATCCAAATCGACACTGAAGAAATGAATCTGTCAAATGGTACGATAATGTAACATTTGGAAGGAATACAATAAGTGGATGGAGTAAATCTGCTACTGAGGCAATTGGATGAATGTAAAGGACAAAAAGATAACAAATAACTCGAATAGATCAACTGCTGTTAGCGAATTGGCAAAAAATTGTGTAGAATAACAACAATTGCTGAAAATTACTGGGCATAGCAATCAAAATTCTATAAAACCATACTTAAATATCGATCAAAAACACCACTACAAGATAATAAATATTGTTACGTTGGACCTGTACTGAGAATATGTAGAGGTCCTTGAAAAAAAAAACAGGAGAAGAAATACATCTAGAATCATCCAGAACTGTCATCGAGAGTCTAGAAATGTCATTAACTGTCTGGAGCAGGTAAAAAGTGTGAAAGGCGGGAGAATTGACATTAGTTAGTTGATTTTTGAAGTATTGTATATATGAGTTCTGTGATATAAAAGAAGATAAGATAAGAAGTGTATATTCATAGTATTGTGTTGTAAAAGTTAAAAGTGTTAGAAACAAAGAAAGTAAAAAGGAGTGGAATCTAAGAAATATTTGTATCTGCTTATGGTAAATACTAGAACCACCGTATACGACAGAGACATGGATATTTCCGGTCCCCCAGCATGGTTTTTAATAATGGAAGGAGAGAAAGAAAGACGTGGAGAGGAGGAAGAAGCAGAGAGGAAAAGACGTAGAGAGGAGGAAGAAGTAGAGAAGGAATGACGAGAGGAAAAGAAGGAAATACGTAGAAAGGAGAAAAAAGACGAGAAAGGAAAGCCGTAGAAAGGAGGAAGAAAAGGAGAAGGAGGAGAGGCGTAGACAAGCAGATGTAGAAATTATGAATGGTCTATCACAAATCCAGGAAACATTAAAGCTAGAGGTAGGACAACTTAATAATAGAGTAGACCATTTAGAACACCAACAAGAAAATTTACAATCTAATTTAGAAAAGCAAATAAGAAAATTTAAAATATAATTTGGAACAACAAGAAAATTTAAGATATAATTTAGAAAAGCAAATTAGAAGTGAAATAGTTAATTTAGAAAGAAGAATTCGTACCCAAGCTTCAGTCACTAATATTGAAATTGAAGGCACGACCTCGTTCTCTTCTATAACCGAACCTGTCCCCATTTAAAGTAAATTTCACCGCACTGTTTTTGGTGGTTGCATTAATGAAGGACTCCTATCGCATTTCGTCAATAAATGCTGGCAAGTCTTCAATTTTTTGCATTTTGTTTAGTTGCGAGTCTGTAGGAGCTGCATATAAAACTACTGAACAGTACATTCCGGCTTCTAGAATGTGTTCCGTTTTGGAGGTACTGTTGTAAAATATCTCTGCCTTTTCTCTCAAATCTGCCATTTTTTCTTGCTTGGCTTTTGCTCTGGCAGTTGAAATAACTAATATGTCAACATTTTCTGCATGACTCATCTTGCATGGCACAAATACCTCAAAAACTACATACTCCGAAATAAATAAAATGTGGATCGTTTTTTGGCTGTATCTCGGTTAATTTTTAAGCAAATGGGTAGCTCAATAGCTCATTTTATAGGTAATTGCATGACCTATAGGTTTATCGATTTTATAAAGAAATTCAGCCCTCCAATTCTAAAATTCTAAAATTCTAAGAGGGCACCAGTCACACGTTAAATGTGAATATTAAAAGGTCATATCTTGGTTAATTTTTAATCTACAGAAAATTTAAAAATGGTTAAATGTTCAGTGAAAAGAATACTAACTTTTTATTCCTGAGTAAATTTTACGTATTTTTGATAGTTTTTAATTATTTTGAAAAACAAGACGGATTTTTTTAAAATTTCAAAAATGGTTCTTCCACTTTAAGAATAATTTTTTTCAGAATCAAGCATTCTAAATTGTTCAAACTTCTGGGTACCATTTTAAGAGCAAAAATAAAGTGAATGGTAGTTAGTTTATGCTTTATAAACAATTAGGGTAGGTAATAATACCAAGGGTATTATTGTAGTTTTTTTCCAAAAAAAAAATATGTATCTATCTCATCTTCGTCATAACTCTTCTAGTTATTACACTAGAGAATTCTACAACGTCTCATTTTAAAACTTTTTCAAAGTACTTTTAAAGAGGTCCAAACATTTTACCCATAAAATTAACCGTTTTTTATTATTAATGGTTCAATTTTAACTTTTTTCGTTCTATAAAATTTTTCAACATTTAAACAGTTACATCTCGATAAGTAATTGGGTCTACAGCAAAAATAAAACAACAAATCTCTTTGCTTTTTAATAAGTTTTATTTCTACTTTCCATAGTATTTTTCGATAAAATGAAGAGTATTTGAGTTATTCATGAAAAACCGATTAAAAACATATTTTTCTTACGATTTTCAATCAGGAATAAAAGTCAAAAACTATTGAGTATCCATAGACATGCAAAATTATCGGTAATGTTGATGCACTTGTGCAATTACTTATCTACGATGATTTTATTACAATAATTTCTACCAACTGCGAGACATTCAGTTTCGGTTCACTGGGAAAAGAAAATGTTTTAACTGGTTGTCGAAAATATCGAAAGATTTACGCTACGATGAATTTTTAACGGTAGCAGGATTTAATTTCCAGAATAAAACCAATATCGAGAAATCAGAATTTAATGTAAATATTTTATAAAGTCCGTAAGAACTTTATTTTCGTGTCTTGGCGGCGGTAAAATAAGTGGAAATACATTAAAAACGATTTTAACGTCGATACGATACCGATGGAGAATATTTAAAACGATAAATTAACGGTGTTGGATATGCAGGGAGGAAAAATAATGTTAAGCTTTGAATAAAAATATGTTGATTCTCATTTTATGCTGTGAAAAAGTCATATTTTTTGCTCAATTTTGTGTTTCATTGATTTATTATCACAAATCCAATGTATTAAGTCGTTCTCTGATAATTAATTTTGGTTATAAAAGGAAACTTTAATCAAGCTGACGAGGCAAAGTAATTTCTTAGGTTGATGAAACAATAATTATCGCTACCGTGGTGGAATTTGATTAAATAACCCCTTTCTTGTCAAATAAAGGTGTGAGAGTGATGTTAAAGTTTGATAGGAATTGGAATTGGTATTGTTGGTGGTTTTATATAATAATTTCTCTTCTTTTCTTGTTTTAGCAAGATTTGCATCATGAGGAGTATAAATTATGAAAATTAATTTAAATAAACGAGTAACAGATACCTGCACGACCAGATAATGTCCACAAGGAGAAGTAGAATCCCTGTTGAGGGAAGTCTGATAGTAGAAGAACTCCTGACCTTGGAATATCCTGCTAAGGATATACCGATGACATAGACATAACAGCCTTGTAAAATTACCTTTTGTGACATCGTATAAAAGCTGGTTTGGGCAAGTGGGACTCAACATTAATCCTACCAGAATAATCCTGATAAAAAAAATAGGGAAACATCTCAACCTTAAAACCAAGTATTTAAATCTGACTCTAGATAGTGAACTCCTGTGGAACAAACACGAAAAGGAGCGAAAATGGTTCTAATGGTGTACCGGAACCTGGCAGACTTAAAACCAATTTGATGTTTAAAGTAAATGATCCTTTTGCTACATTGTACATCAGGCATCTCTTCTGGGAACCGCTCTCGAATTGTTTTTGCCCATAAATGCTTTCTTTCGCCGTGCATTTTATGCACCACTTATCGTTAGCTACTCATAATGAGAGGTGTACATTTAGTTTATATTTCAGTAGCTTTTTCAGAAAGCTTTCTTTTGAATTCGGCATGTATATATATGTGTGTATGTAATGTATATCTCCTATCCAGTAATCTACTAGGTGCTGTGCCTTAGGATTATGAAGTTTTATGAAAATATAAGTGTATTATTTGTCCTTATCCTCAATTTTTTCATTTGGGGACATAAAAAGATTATATTTATAAATAAAGGTTTCTCAAATTACAAGATTCGCATCATCAGGGGTATAAATTATTTACCCCCTCAAAATAAATAGCCTACTGCACTGAACTTTCCTTCAGTTATTCTATCAAAAATTCTTCAGCTCTTCTATCGTACCTAGTAAGATAAAGAAGATATTTGTGATAGCAGTTTGGGTCCATTTTAGAAAATCGCCCAAATTTTCGAAAATGAAACAACCTACTGAAGATCTTGCTGGACCATAGCTTGCTCAACAAAAAAAAAAGTCATAGGTAAAATTTCAAGCTCCTCTAATTTTCTAAATACCCTGTAAAACCATCCAATTCGGGATACACAGAAAATACTGAAAAAGTGTGTTTTTTTTGTGGGGGGAACTGGCTTTAAAATAACTCATTCAGCCACAGATATTTTTTAAATTCTTTATTTTTTTATTATTATTTTTATTCTAAGCTACGTACAGATCAAGTTTCGTTTGTCTAAAAAACTCCAAAGTTCAGTTTTTATGTAAAAAAATGGTTTAAGATAGACTTAGAGAACTATTAAGTAAAATTCTCAAAATTAACGCGAATATTCCTGATATAAAAAAAGGGTGTCCCATTGAACAAGTCGAAGTAGGAGTAAAAAAAATATGTCGATATTTATATGCTAATTTTCACTATTAAGACACTCAATCATTCTAATCGACGGTATATTTGTCATACTCTGTATACGATTTTTTCTGAATAAACATTTATATTGAAAATCATTTCGTATCAAGAAAATTGCCCAATAAGAATTCCCTTCAAGTTTAGAGTAATTTGCAGTAAAAATAGGGGCCGGTATTGACAAACTTTTTTTAGAATATTCCCATCTATGAACTTCATATCTGATGGAATCAATTTTTCCGATCTCTGATAATAATGAAAATCCTGCCGCTCTAGCGTGTGCGTGTATGTGAAAATTCAGAACATTATAATCCACGATAATAATAATAATTTTTTACGCGGTAAATGGTATTGGAAAAGCTTCGCCTTAGCTACTCTCTTTTCATACTTGCAGAGTTCTTTATTATTGCATTAAATCCATGAGTAAATTGGTTTTTTTGTGGTCGTATATTGGCATTCCATTTTTTCGGAGCTGTACATGCTTAAAACGTTTTTTTCGTTAAAGTTGAATATTCCAGAATGAATTATTACCTTTTTTTAAATTGGAGACAATATACAGTGTTCGAGTATGCAAAAGTATTAGTTATCGCATTCTTAGCATTTCCCATACTGGGGTTAATGTATTGATGTGGTTTCAGCGTTGTCTTTAGTCCAGGATATGCTCTCAGCGCTTCTGGACGGATGACATCTACCTTGTACTGATGAGGAGCAAATACGCCGAAGCTGGTCTACAAATGAGGTTGTTCCTTCTAATTACAAACCAGAATGGTTGGTTATGTCTTACAGATTTATTTTCATTGCGAAAATCCTTTATTGATCGCAAATAATTCCCTCTCCAACAAACAATTTCATATTTTCCGATTAAAAGTGACTTTCTGTTTTCTTTTTCCCATCTAAAATTCATCTCTTCCAATTTTAGAAATAGTTTTATCTTCTCTCAATGTACATAAAATTTTATCTAAGGTCTGAATTTCATTATTAAAGTAGAACGAATGTACTTACCTTCTTATAACATGTTTTTCTTCCTCGTCGATAGTTATCTTATGCCTTCCTGGGGATTGCTTTGGATGTTTTACGGTACCACACTTTTCCTCGGGTATTGCTTGAACACAAAATTCACAATAATTGTGATTTTTAGAATCACAAGCAGGCACCCCTTTGGAATGTCCATTTTACAAGGATTTATTGCTCTCTGCCTTTTTTAAATAGAGTATAGTAGTTTATTGTTTCCTAACTAGTCGTTTGTTTCCTCTATTATCTAAAATATTTGACTTCATGTTGATTCTATCAAAGATTATTTAATAAAAATAAGAAAAAAGGAAAATAACTTTTCTTATTATTTTTATTAAAATTTAATTAAAATTTTCAATCCTACGATAAATATGATTTATTTGTTGATTAATTTCACTGTACCTATGTAAGTATATTTTATTGATGTGTATAAACACTTATACATTCTTTGATTTGTTCAATTTGACTTAGTTACTCCATCACAGCTCTTAGCTTATAGTTGAAATCTATATATAATTAATGTAGATATTTTATTTAAAAAATAAAATCACAAATTAAATGTTATAAAATTTATTTTGGCAGAAGCTGCGTCTCAGAAACAAATACCAACTCAAAACAAGTCCAACATTATAAATAAAATAATAGCTAATATCAAAAAGAAAATTTTTCTTGAACTGGGAACTGATTATTCACAACCACTGAGCACCGTCTTGGCAGTCGATACAAAAAAACTTTTTTTCTACAACTGCTATGAAAAGTGACGTATTTCTCATACCTTACTTGATTTCAAAACCAAATATTGCTCATACTGCTAGAAATATCATTTCTCACGGCACTTTGCCCACGCCACATATATTTATATGGAGAATCAAATGAAATCGACAAAAACTTAGTAGGCTACTAACTGTCATCTTTAAATACCTACTTAGTTGTCACAAAAATGTCAGATTATATTAGAGAATATATTAAAAATTTTTAAAAAATTGTCAAAAATTTTGAAATATGGTCAAAAATTTGGGAAAATGGTCAATAATTGCCAAATATCTTTAGATGAAAAACTGTCAAAAATGGTCAATAATTGTTAAATTTTTTGAAAAATTGTCAAAAAAATTTAAATATGGTCAAAAATTGTCAAGAATTTGGAAAAATCGTCAAAAATTGTCAAAAACTGTCAACATTTTGAAAAAATGGTTAATAATTGCCAAATATTTTCAAAAATTTGGAAAAATAGTCAATAATTATCAAAAATTGTCAAAATTTTGAAAAAATGGTCAATAATTATAAAAAACTGTCGAAAATGATCAATAATTATTAAAGACTGTCAAAATTTTGAAAAATGGTCAAAAATGGTCAATAATTGTCAGAACCTGTCAAAAATGGTCAATAATTGTTAAAATTTGGAAGAATGGTCTAAAATGGTAAAAATTTTTGAAAAATTGTCAAAAGTGATCAATAATTGTCAAAACTGTCAATAATGGTTAAAATTTGTAATCAAAAATTGTAAAAATTTTTGAAAAATGGTCAATAATTATCGGAAACTGTCAACAATGGTCAATAATTTGTTGAAAATTTGATAAATGGTCAAAAATTGTCAAAATTTTGAAAAAATGGTCAATAATTATAAAAAACTGTCAAAAATGGTCAATAATTGTCAAAAATGGTCAATAACTGTTAAAATTTGGAAAAATGGTAAATAATTGTCAGAACCTGTCAAAAATGGTCAATAATTGTTAAAATTTGGAAAAATGGTCTAAAATGGTCAAAATTTTTGAAAAATAGTCAAAAATGATCAAAACTGTCAAAACTGTCAAAATTGGTCTAAAATTGTCAAAAATTAAAAAAAAATGGTCAATAATTGTCAAAAATTATGAAAATTTTTGAAAAATGGTCAAAGATTTACGAAAAATGATCAAAAATGGTCATTCTATTGAGCGTAAGAAGCAAGCTTCTATCGGCGGTCCGACGACCGCTCACCTTTTCTTTTTGTTATACTAACCATTAAAATAAATATTAAGTTACTTTAGTTGTATTCTTTAAATTTGTGCAGTTGTAGAAAAAGTATAGTGTGCAACATGTGGGGAAAATACTTTCCCCACTTGTTGCACAATATACTATTTACTTCCCTCCTGTGCATGTTGTACACGTTTTGCCACACTCGGAACATTTAATCCTAGACTTCCGATCTTCTCTACGTGGACAAAATTGGCATCGTGTACTTGTGCTAACAGGCATGGCATTTTCGTGGAAGTCTTCTAGATATTCTTTGTTTTCAGTAAGAAATAGTCGAATTTCATCAATAACTGGCTTTTGTATGCCTCGACTATTTATTTCTCCAGTTTTTCAAGTTGTTGAGATAGCATCTGTAGAAAATGTCTGCGATTTCCGTTACCATTATACCAGTTGGGAAATTTTTGGGAATTATAAAGGCATTGAGCGCTGCTATGTCGATAATTTCAAAAAATATTCTTAGAGGCCACCGTTTCGTAGCTCGAACATAAGAGTATTCTCTCGTCATTTTGTCTTCAACATCCACAGCACCTTTAGTGGCATTGAAGTGCAGATTTATAATGGGTTTTTTATTTCGTTCTTCGTTAGCCCTTTCTGCATCATTGAACTGCGTTGAAAGCAAAATAACTGCTTTATCTATCCGAGGAACATGTGAAACTAGTGTCATTGTATCAGTAAACCCAAATATTGACGAATGTTCTTCGCGTCTAGTATTTGCAAGAAATTCTTGTGAAATTTCCTGCTTGTTCTTTCGCAGTGTTCCAGTGATTGTTAATTTATTTTTGAAAAGGGTTTTCGTCTAGAGGAATAGACGTGAAAAAATTGTCAGTAGTGACTCCTCTCCATATTTTAAAGTATGGTTTGACCATATCTAGTACTACCCTTCACCCCTGATTTACTTCCCTTTTATTATTCATCATGCACCTATAAACCCGACTTTTCAAAATATACGCTGTATCGGATTCTGCACATATCCAAATTGTTAAACCATAGCGTCTAGGTTTGCTTTTTATGTACACATTTTCTACGGAATGTTGCCAAAAGTTCATCGACAGTAAGATTTGTACCAGGTGAATAATTGTCTAGGCAGTTCTTCACAAATTCGTCATAGATACTGCGGATAGCTTCTAATGGGTCTTTACTTACTTCCTTTCTTTGCTGTCTAGTTTCTGTGATGTGAAGTTTTCTTGAAATATTTCGGCTACTGGCAATCAGGATACCAATAAATGCTTGCAGCTCCTCGACAGTTACATCTATCCACTGAGTTGGATTCGGATTTCCGTCATTAGTTTTATTCTAAAAAAGTAATATGAGTAGATTCCACAAAGTAAGGGTCCAAACAGTAAATTCAAGTGTTCCGTCACTTATCAAATACCGCGTTTTTGCAGAAAATAAAGTTTAACGCGGCAGTTTTGATTATCGGACAAAAAAACCTCTTCCGAAATGTCACGTTTTTCTCGCAAAGAGGCGATTTATTCAATCCAAATAATAAAATTTCTATTATGGAAGGTTAAAAGAGAATTTGATCGGCAAATTTCAATTCAGAAGAAAACATGCTTTGTTTGAATTTGGGTTAAAAATATAAAGATATAATATATTGCAAAAAGACGGACGTGGTAAAGTGGAAAGAAAAAGAAGTAAGGTGGAAAAATAATTCAACATTCAAAACCCTTCCGCAAACTTCTAAACTAAAATTTTCAGTTTTTCATCAAGAATCGTTGTTTGATTTGAAGGATCTTCTTTGTTTCCCTCCAAACCGTGCGGAGGAAATGAACTATGTAACCATTCATTCCACTCCATCCACTTTCGGAAATGAAACACTGTATTTTAAATTCACTATGAACATTTACTGATCTATAAAACGCTATTAACGTTTACATAACTATTTACAAATGTACAAGGCGATGCTGCGAGCGATTGGCAATTACCCGAGATAAACAATTGCGGTAACTTACTTTGTACCGAACCGGCATGGGTTACATGTAGAGCGATTTTTGGGGAGGAGCCGACGCTTGTAGTTGAGGTTCTGATGAGAGACTGGTGCGTGGCGCGCTTAGAGGGTTAGAAATGGGGTGATGTCGGTCTGTTCGCGTCATTGCACCTTGTACAAGGTGAGAGGGAGAAGATGCATTACTAAACTTGGTTCCTTAGAATGAGAGGGCAAACAAATCGGTAATATCGATTTTCTCGGGGAGAAAAGTGCGTTTTCGAACATGCTGCCCCGCGGGCGAAAAGAGGAGCAAAAATGAAGAGTAAAAAATTGATTAAACTAATGATATGAGCCTAAGTTCTACAATGGGGTGTGACTTATTCCGAATCACAGGAGATTGGTCTGGTATATTGTCCTTCACTAGTTTTAATGGTGGCGCAACGAACTTTACCATCATTGCCCAAGGGGGCGTCAATCACTCTAGTCAAGGGCCATCTGAGAGGGGGGAGATTATTATCTCTCACCAAAACCATATCGTTCACCTGAATGTTAGAACGGGATGTCATCCTAAACGAAATCTATGAGTTCCTTTACTTTATGTCTAATATTAACACTTTGATCTTTTCCTACATCGTCTATGAATGTAAAGTTTTCTAAAGATCTTAAATCAGAGATATGTTCTCTTGCTGATCTAACTACTCGTTCTGATCCATTCTTGATCAGATAATTCAAAACAAGCAAAGAAGATCCTTCAAATCGAACATGGTCCTTCGAGCCGAATTCCAAAGGGGAAACAGACTTCAGTAGTATTGTAAGTCCCAGAGAGACAATAATCAAGAAGCTGACCTCGTGACATCGTACAATCGTACATCGAACAATCGTAATATTTTCTTCTAAATTAATTATTTTTTGCTGAATGATTTGTTAAACATTAACACAAAAAACTAGGTTATATACTAGCTAGATTGTCACAAGTTACTTAAATGTTCAAATGAAAAACATCACGGAACGTAATAACACATATAAACGCGCAGTCGCATATCTACAGTTTTAAAATGAGCCATGGACAACGCTATGCTCAAAATTTCGTAAAGTTGGGCTTCGCTTAGATGATGGTGTAGCGACCTTAATTTTTTGAGCTTTGAGTGGTGCAATCGGGCATTTCAAGTTGTTTTAATTCACTTCCGATTCATATTGCTCCTACGGCTATTGGATAATTTTATAAATTTAACTTTTACTTATTATTCGTTTTTGTTAACCTGTTAACAGTTAGATTTTATTTTAGTTTTTGTTAGATATTTTTCGTAAATGATTAGAATGACTTACAACCAAATTCCAATAATTTACCACATTTAGACATTTTGATGGTGCACGAGTTTTTTAAATTATGGTCAATGTCAGAATATGGTTTTAAAAAGGCACGATCTCTTAATCTACTAATTAGTACCCTTTCAATATAAATTCTTAAACTTGCTATAACTTTCGTTTCCATTACTTCATGTATGTATGTATGTAAATTGGGGTGACATTTACTGAGACCTAAAAGATCTATTGTGTCCCCTTACTTCTACTTAGTTCCTGAGGAAAGTCTCAGAGATTAGTAGCTCCTTTAGTCCTATTTCCCGGAGGAATTTTAGGATATCTACAGGCTTCAGCTTAGGTAAATGTCTCTCTTCTATCCAGTAATCTCCAAGGTGTTGTGCCCTAGGATTCTGAATTGCTGTGCAGTTCGCAAGTATGTGGATGGAGGTTTTTTCTTCCATGCCACAGAATCTACATTCTTCTTCCTCCACTATTTTGAGCTTTTTCAGGTGCCCATTCAGGCGACAATGTCACGTAAGGATGCCTGTTAAAACTCTTAGTGCAGTTTTATTTTGACTTATGCATTTATTTGATCTCAACAGATTGTAGTCATCCAGAAGTATCTTTGATTGTCTAAGTCCTACTAGATCTTTCCAATCGTCAGATCTTCTCTTCTCTTCGGCTTTGTCTATTTCTTCCAATATTTCATTGGAGCTGATACCGCAAAAGGGTTCTGGCCCCCAAAAGGGTATTCCAGTCCCCTCTTCGCTAGTTCATCTGCTATTTCATTTCCTTCTATCCCAGTGTGTCATGGAATCCACAGAAAGGTTACTATATTGTTCTCGCCTAGTTCATTTAGTTTGCATAGGCATTCCCAAACCATTTCGGAACTGATAACACAAGAGCTCAGTGCTTTAATGGCTGCTTGACTATCCGACATTATGATAATGCTTTGCCTTCTATATCCTTTATCAATATTGAACTGGGCACACTTTCTTATGGCGTGAATTTCCGCTTGAAAGATACTCTCGGTTTTCCCAAGATTACAGAGTGTTTGGTTCCTGGCCCGTACACACCTATCCCAGTTGCTTCTATTGCTTTTGAGCCGTCTGTGTATAATTTATTGGCATTCTTTCCAAGTCTGGTAATGGTATTTGAATCCCATACCTTCTTGTTGCTTAATTCCGTAACGAATTTCTTTGAAAAGTTATACTTTTTCATCATACCATCTTGTGGCATGTCCCAGATATTCTGATTTCTAAGAAGTAAGGAGGTGATTATTTTCCCTCTCTACTTATTCTGTATCTTGTTCTTTCTGAAACACTTTCCACCACCATATGTAGTGGTGTGAGGTTGAGAATAACTTCAATAGCTGCCGTTGGGCATTTTCCTATAATGCAAATACAGGCTAGTCTTTGAATTTTGGAAAGGTTTTCTCTCGTTGTCAATAGGCTAGTTCTACTACTCCACGCAATGGCTCCAAAAGTGATAATTGGTCTCACTATGGCAGTGAACATCCAGCTCAGGATTTTTGGGTTACTGGCTTCCTGCCATATTCCTGCACATCACTAGAGCCATTTTTGCTTTGTATATATTCCCTTTTTCATGTTTGTTCCACAGGAGTTTACTGTCTAGAGTCAAAACTAGATACTTGACTTCTTGTCTCTATTCAACCTCGCTCCCATCAAGTTTAATGGTTTAGAGGCTGAGCTTCCTTTACTTAGTGAAGGCTATTAAGATGGTTTTGGTGGGGTTGTCCCACTTGCCTACACCAACTATTTGTATAGTTCAGACCCTTTTGTACGATGTCACAAAGGGTGTTTTCGAATTTTCCCCTGGCCTTTGTGACAATATCCTTGGCAGGATATTCCGAGGTCAGTCAAATCACACAGAAGTTCGTCAACCGTCAGGCTCCACATCAGTGGGGATGCTACTCCTCCTTGTGGACATCCTCTGGTTGTACAGATGGAGAAAATGTCTTTGCTCGTCCTCGTCTCTGCTACTCTAAGTGGTGAGCAGTTCCGACATCCATTTGGATGTTGTGCTGTCTACCCCATGCTTTGAACGATTTATTGT